>OV121096.1:14035523-14438485 GCA_921293015.1 Phorcus lineatus | reverse complement strand
TTCTCCAGAACCATTGACTCAAGACATCAGAAATTTTGTGTACAGCATAATTCTAAAATTTACCTCAGATTTGGTAGATGTGCCGTATAGGTGTTTTTCAACTCTCCTAACTTTCCTTATGATTTTAAATTACAAAATACCCCAGGATGTACATTTTTAAGTTTTAAAGTTTAATGATTTTTTGCATGTACACAATCAAATTAAATAAGTGTCTGAATGTATTTCATTGGAATTTCTGCTCTTTCTTGCAGGATAGAGATGGTGCTGGTAGTAGACTTGGAAGAAGATGTGAAGCAGATGCCAGCAACCCAGTCAGTTACCCAACAAATGCCCATGTCCAAACCAGTATCCAAGCAGACGCTGGTGTCGCAATCAGTACCTCAGACACAGTTATCCCAATCAGTTTCCCAGCAGATGCTAGCGACCCAACCAGTTTCCCAGCAGATGCCGATCTCCCAAACAGTGTCCCAGCAGACACTGTTGTCTCAACCAGTTTGCCAGAAGACATCGTTGTCCCAACCAATACCCCAGGTTGTGCAGATGTCCGAACCAATACCCAAGCAGATGTCCATGTCAAAAACAGTATCCCAACAGAGTCCAAAAGAAGAAATGTCCAAAGAGGAAGGGAACAGAGTAAATGAAAATTCAATAAAAACTGTTGACTTTGATAAACAAGGTGTTCAATCATCCAGTCATGTCAGTAAGCAGTCTCTTAGTTATGTTGGTTATTTGCCAACGTTGCAAGGCTGGGTTAAATCTATTCAAGAACAGCTTGAGATCAAGGATCAAGCAGAAACAATGCAAGCTTTGTTTTCCAACTGCAAGACTGATGAAGATCGTGTTTCTTTGTTGTACAATCTGCCAATCATTCATGAAATACTCGATGTTAAGGAATTGTACAACGGCAAAGATGAAGAGGAGGGAAAAGATTTAAGAATACAAGGAAATCTTGCTTTCCAAAATAAAAACTATGATGCTGCACTTACAAAATATTCAGAGAGTATCTTGAAATCTCCCTCTGGTAAAAGCAATGAACTCTCATTGGCGTTTGGAAACCGATCTGCAGTGTTGTACCACCTGAAGCAGTATGTTCTGTGTCTACAAGATATCAAACAAGCTTTTGAGCATGAATACCCTAAGCACTTGCAATACAAACTGTTTGAGCGAAGAGGAAAGGCTTGTTATTACTTGAAATTGAAGGAGGATGCTATTTGTTCATTTGATGATGCTCTGAATGTCTTAGGAAACTCTGAATTAGCTGAAAGCAAGCTGGAAACTGTGAAGAAAGAATTGACCAAACAATTGCAAAAATGTGAGAATCTTTCACCAGCTAAGAGTGTGAAGAATGCCAAAGATTTCAACCACAGTCATGGCCCTATTCCTGTAATTTCTGATACCCTCAACCATCAGATACCATGCATGGCTAATTCACTGGATTTCAAATATTCAGAGAGGGATGGCAGGGGCTTGTATGCAGCGAGAGATATTGAGGTTGGTGAGATTTTAATCATCGAGAAACCTTATGCATCAGTGACACTGCCAGATTGTAACCTTAGCCACTGTCATCATTGCTGCAACAGAGTGTCGTATCCACTGCCCTGCCACCAGTGCAGTGGGGTTGTTTTCTGTAGCGAGCATTGTCAACAGACAGCATGGAAGATGTACCATTATGCAGAGTGCAAGTATCATCATCTTATCCAGATGTCAGGGCTTGGCATGGGCCATCTTGCATTGAGGATGGTACTGAAGGCTGGTCACCAATATCTACATGAACTTAAAGATTCTTTTAAAGAAGCATGTAATGAAAGTCAACTGCAATGCAACAAGCAAGGTTATTATGATTCAGAAAACTATCAGTCAGTTTACAACCTTGTCGGCCATACAGAAGAACGATCTCCAATTGATTTATTTAAACGAACAGTTTGTGCTGTGTTTTTATTGAAATGTATTGAAAAGTCTGATTTTTTCACAAAATCAGATGTTAAATTTGACAGCCTCAAAGAAAGGTTCTTTATTGGAGGTCATATTCTGAGGCATCTTCAAATGCTTCCTTGCAATGCACACGAGGTGTCCGAATTTGTCTATAAAAGTTACAGCGTTCAAATGTCAGAACCAGTGGAAGTTGGATCAGCTATCTACCCTACCTTGAGTTTGATAAACCATTCATGTGATCCATCTGTTGTACGACACTCATATGGAAATGAATGTGTTGTCAGATCTATCAGAAACATATCCAAGGGAGAGGAAATATTTGACAGCTATGGTGTCCTGTATCCTGTTATGAGTAAGCCAATGCGACAAGAGAAACTGGTTTCACAATATTTTTTCTCTTGTTGTTGCAAGGCTTGCATGTGTAACTGGCCAATGTATGACAAAATTCCTTGTGAATTTCCAGTTTTGAAATGCAAAAAGTGCAAGATTGGTCGTATAATGATACCAGCAGATAACCAGACGACCAGAGCAATCTGCACCGACTGTCGGGAGGTGGTTGACATCAGCCGAGACTTGCTGCACCTGTCCAAGTCTGAGCAATTCTACCAAGGCTCCCTGGATAAGGTGCTGAAGGGTGAGGACCACACTGGGGCAGAGCACAAGAGTCTGGAGTTTCTGGAGCAGCACCTTCGCCTCATCGACCGCCTCCTTCTTAGACCATGGAGGGACTACAATGATTGCCAGGAGGCCATCAAGCAGTGTTATAGCACTAGAGCAAACTGCATATACCTCCAACATCCTGACACAGATGATGAGGAAATTATGGAAGCAGAAGTATCTCCAACATCCAGACATAGATGAGGAAATTATGGAAGCAGAAGTATCTCCAACATCCAGACATAGATGAGGAAATTATGGAAGCAGAAGTATCTCCAACATCCAGACATAGATGAGGAAATTATGGAAGCAGAAGTATCTCCAACATCCAGACATAGATGAGGAAATTATGGAAGCAGAAGTATCTCCAACATCCAGACATAGATGAGGAAATTATGGAAGCAGAAGTATCTCCAACATCCAGACATAGATGAGGAAATTATGGAAACAGTAGTATCTCTGTAGTGGAAATTTACAGAAAAATTGACTAATGGCATATGAAAGTGTTCTTAGATTATTTCATTTATCTTTTTTTCCCTTGATTGAAAGTCCTTCCCAATGACATGACCAAACTTCATTTCAAAAGCCTCTGGCTTAGAAGAGCTGAAATCATGTGGCAAATACCATGGCTAATGGGTATTATAAATTAAAAGTATGGTGACTCTGTAAGCATGTATAGAGAAAAAGCCCTGCATTGAATATATTGACTTCCTATTCACTAAACATCCCTAGGAAACTGAAATCCAGTGTACAGGTCCCTTGATCAATAGAAGTTGTAAATTGTTGATTCAGTGGCACTCTTTCTGCTTATAGAGATCACAAAAGTCATTTGCATTATATACTTTAGTTTTCTTGCCAAGAACAAAAAGCAATTAAAAGCGCCTTGTGAACAGACTATTTGGTCAAAAGACACTGATGGCCATGGGTCATATCCTGCACATTTTTTAAGTTCATCAGACCCATCTTTTCATCTTTCAATGTGCACTACCCATCTTTTAATATTACATGATTTTTGAAAAAACAAATTTTATTTCAACTCCGTATGGTGGATTTCATTAAGGAAGAACTAAAAAATGAATATTATGATGGAAAATCAATAAGTCGATATGAAACAGAAGCCAATTGTTGTGATACTGATTTTATTTTTCAATATAATCTCCCTGGACGTTCCTGCACTTTGCCCATTTGTCTTTTAGACTGTCTATATGTTCTTGCGGTAGAAGTCTTCTGACTGCCACCCAACCCATGCTGCCTTGAGTTAATTATCATCACCAAATCTTGTACCAGGCACATGTGATTTCCAATTACAAAACAGATAGAAGGCACTTGAGGCCAGATCTGGACTGTAGGGGTGATGGTCAAGTTGTTCAAAGCCACATTAGTTGAAGTGCAGCCTGTGCCATTCGACTCTTGTGCACTGGCACATCTCCAGCAGTCAACTTGCTGCACATCTTCTGGATGACCCCTCTCAATTACTTCAAGTCAGCATAGTTCATAGTCGTTAGGTATAATGGCCCTTGAATACCAGATAATGGTCGCTATGATCTTGACAGTATAATGCCGAGGTCTGAACTTCTTGGGTGCAGGAGACTGCTTATGCTTTCGTTGGTTGGATTCTTTCTTGGTGTTAGGATCCCAGTGACAAATCCATGTTTGATCCCCTGTAATCAGTCGGGCATGAAAGTTATCAGGATCAGCAGTGGAGATGTCCACGGCTCATGACTGGATTCACCTCTCTGGTATTGATCATGTGCATTAAGTTATGTAGCATCCATCTTGGACATGAATTATGAAGCAAACATTTCATTGAGAAATGCAACAATCTGAAGATATCTCTTCCACCTTTGTTCTATGATCGGACATGATTAAGCCCTTGACCAGAGCAATCTCTGAAATGGCTTCAACAGGCTTTCTTGACTTAAAGTCATTGTAAAAGGAGATGCCACCCCTCTTAAACTCAGCTGAATATTTTGCAACAGTAGAATATTGAGGGCCTTCTTTTCTATACACATTGGTCATACGTTTGTGTATTTTGGTCGCATTCACCGCTTCTTTAAGAACCTTCCATGATAACAGGAGGGTACTTGTGATGAGCAAGCTGTAAGTCTCAAGTAAATGGTCGGAAAGAGTTGTATGTGTCTGTGACCTGTTCTCAGATGGCCTATGTCAATATGACATCAACATTGATGTCTTCATGGGTGTGTCAATACTCACTTATATGAACTTATTGACTTCCAATTTTTTTTACCAACCTTTGCCTTTTGAAATGTTTTTGCATTTACTTATTGGCCCTTATTGGGGACTATGAATTCAGCGGCGTCTGTCTGTCCGTCCTTACGTGTGTTCGGATTCTTGTTAACGCGATAACTCATGAAGCTTAGACCTAGAGTGTTCATATTTGGTGACAGCTTTCAATGGCGGAAGACTCAGATGCCAGTCGACATTGGTGACCTTGACATTTTCAAGGTCACCACGTCACTTTGACCACTTTGTTCACATTGTCAACGCGATATCTCGTAAAGCTTAGCACCTAAATATCTCATAACAGCGGGAGACATTGCCATGTCAGTAGCAAACACTTGTTTTATCGGAAACATACGAATTCCGACTCAATACAGGTTTTACATTCCTGGATTCTGTCTGCATGTAAATTGTATTGGAATGTATCATATGTATTAGATGATATGGAGTACGTCATATTCTGATAAATCGTGTTTGCGCATTTGAACTCATTCAGCTGATATTTGTATGAAGACAGACTCTTGGAGATTATCCTGGAGATTTTTATGACTTTCTTTTACCTCTGTATAATTATAATGAGAGAAATCAAATTCTGAAACATTTTGCCATTAATTCAAGATTGTGATTAAGTTCCCTTGACTGAGGAGATTGAGAATCATCAATTCACATTTGAAAGACTTGTTAGTACGACAGAGACAAAGTCGTATGCAAAACCATGAGAAAAGTTCTTAAGTTTGGTGAACTTAGAAGTTGTTGATGTTTCTTTTTAGCTCATCAGGGCTTTAAGGATTTTGACATGCTCACATTGAAAGTCAAAGGTCAAGGTTGCGAGTGATGTAATTAATAAAAAAGATCCTTGTGTAAACACAATTACTTTAATAGTTTGTTATGAGGCTCTTATGCATCATCTAGGGAGAAGTACCAAAATTTAAAGTTTTCGCTACAATTAGTCAAAGGTCAAGGTCACGAGTTGAGCAAGGTTTTTCAAAAACGTTTTAAAAGGTTTCATTTAACTGTTAACATTACGTTGTTAGACATGGTACATACATGTGTGACCTTGAATGTGAAAGGTCATTGTCACTACATTATGCTAAGTCAGATTTTGAAATCAGCCGTAGCTTTGACATATGATTAATCATTTAGTAACTGTACCCCCTGGAAATTCTTTGGACATGTTCATATTCAAGATCATATATACAAGTTCTGAAATCACTAAGAAAAAGTATATGTGTCATTTCTTTAATTTTAATGCTCAATTGTCTTGTGGTATATTTGGAAAAATATCAAATTTATTGTAGCTGTTAAGGCGGAAGCCTCAGTTTTGAGGCTGCTTTTCTTTTGCAGTGTCCTGAAATCGCTCATCTATTTTATTCTGTTTCCAGGGCAACCATTTGGACTTTTCCAATACATTTCCGGAGTATAACATTAAACCCATTAGATCAATTGCCAAATTTGATATACTGCCTCTCCTTAACATTTAGATGTGGGGTTTGACCTTTTAGTTTTTGTTGTAAACATGTCAACAACTTATCCCTTATTTAAAAATATAGGAATTTTTATGGAAGCATCATTCTTAAACAACTTTGATCACTTGTGAGAGGAGGAAGACATTTTACAAAAACACTGTCTAGTTCAGATTCATGACAGCCACCAACAACAGTCCAAATATTTTATTATGTATGCGAAAGCTAAGGTATCCTATTTTTGGTTTTCATCATTTTGTAGATGTAGGTGGTTTGCAGTGTACTTGCATGGTCAGAGTTGTATAACATAAGCCTTAAACAGTCTGTTTTACAGCAATGTTTAGTGTGCAGGTATTGAGTTTGCTTCATTTAGAATAAATAGTTACAAACAACTAATGATTTTGTCATTGTATTACAACACTTATATGGTTTTCACATACCATGACATACCATGACATAACCATGAGGCCCTGCTCATTGAAACTTTGTATGTGTTACAATCATTTGAAGTAGTGCCCTTTGGGACTTTCAACTTCCTCCTACATTTGACTGTTTACCTGGATATGCAAGAATTGTGTTCCCGGACCAGAGCTCAAACTGTAAGGCCTAGCTCATTGAAACTTGGTATATGGAACAATCATGTGAAATTTTATTGGTCGAGATTCATCAAAGGTCAGCTGAACATAACCTCAATCAGTAATTCTCTAGATATAATGACAGATCATTACAGCTAATTTAGATAGATTGAAAATGTACACAAAGTGGGGCAGCACCATTCCTTGATGTGGTGTGTATATTTTGCTGAGCCGTTGTCTGATACTCTTTACAGTGATTCGTGGGTGTGGACATATGTCAGTAATATTGATTATCAATATTTGATAGTATTAAACTGTTTGAGTGGCATTCTAGAAGTTGTCAGTATAAGGACGACAAGGAATTTCTTTAATGTACTGAATCATGCAAAAAGGGTATTGCACCCATCAAAACACATAGATCACAAGAGGCCGACTGCATCCAAAGGTTTTATGTAACGTTTCGCGGAGCAACTCCATCAGACGTTCATCGAAACGTTACATAAAACCTTTGGATGCAGTCGGCCTCTTGTGATCTATGTGTTTTGATGGGTGCAATACCCTTTTTGCATTTGCCTACTAATATTTATATTAGCGGCACCAGTCAATATCCTTTAGTGGATCCGCATCGGCATAAGAAATTGACCACCAAAATCAATCCCCATGGACAAGCGCCTCCCCTATAATTGTACTTAATCAGTAAGTGTCTAAATGTAATGACAAATCATTACAGCTAGTTTTAACTAGATTGTTCTGGTCCAGAACTCAAAACCATAAGACCCACCTCATTCAAAATTTCTAAATGGAGATTTTTCATGTGTAACTTATTCCTACTTCTGACACCTGTGTCTATTTCAATAGAAAAATTAATTAGAATGTCATTTCCAAACCAGTACTTAAAAACCCGTAATGTCTAGCTTATTGAAACTTAGTTTGTAGAACAATAATCATATTTAGGCTGTCTTGCGTTTTTGATTTCAGAATTGTTTTTTTTCAGCTGTTGCCAAGGAAACACAAATCCTGTTACTGTTTCCAAAGTTGAAACTAAGGATCTTGAAAAATCATCTTCTGAAAGTTTAAATGCATTGTAGCAGCCCTAGCCAATCCTTTTAACTACTAATGCCCTTTTTACATGCACTCTTTACTCCTAGAAGTATATATACTCCTCGGAGCAAATTTACTCCTCGGAGCAAATTTACTCCTAGGAGTAAAAGAATATTTACGTTCCATTGAAAATTAAGGACCCTTAAAGATGTTCCGAACGTTTGTCTGTGCGCATCCTTTTTGCGCATACGAAACAGTACCGCTTACATTTAGAGTAAACTAAAGTTATAGGTAAAGTTTGTTCTCCTACACCCCTTCTCACACGTATACAAACAACTCAACACCATTTTAACTTGGACTGGCTGTATTTGCATAGTCTTGCCGTACCATTACATCATTGAACATTCCAACAACAAACCATCCATGTACACGCACTGGAACTGTGCCCGACACGTAAAACCAGAGATAGCAACTCTCTAATAAAGAAAAACTCTGGAACCGTGTTCTACCTACGTATGCATCAGCTCATTACTGGGGAGTTTACAGTATAGTCAATACATTTGAACACAATACAAGTTTTCAATATCATATTGGAGTTATTAAACAGGTGTCTTTATAAGTTATACGTTTTACACAAATCATTTCCATAAACGGAGCAAATTTGAAACAGAATTACCCGATAAATATGGTATTAAACAAAATATCCATAAACAGAATCCCCAAAAATCACCATAAACGGCATTTACAAAATTCACCATAAACGGTATCAAACAAATCCCATTAACAGGGCTATCAAAAGCGGTATCAACATCTACATATCATACAACCATAAGCGGTTTCGACACATCACCATAAACGGCTCTTATCATAACGACTCGAACTCATCTATACACCCCATGGAGCGGTTATCAGGTTCGATATCTAGGTCATTATTTCGGATAACCAACCCATGGTCGGTTATCTGATAACCGACCATGGGTTGGTTATCAAGCGAGTCGCTTTCTCCCTGAATGGAGGCCTCGGGCCGATATGGCAAAAGATGCTCGGCTTCGCCTCGTATCTTTAGCCATATCGTCCCTCGGTAATTTTCCCCTCGCTGAAGCGGTTACAAACATAACCTACACCTCGACGTGACAGGTTTGTCCAAATAAAAAACAAAAAAATGGATCAGCAGTTTATTTGGCCATGTTAAACGTACAGTTTACGAAATTGTATTTGGCAACTTGGTCATCTTGGTCCATGTTAGTGAGGGGCGACATGACGGCCGCAGCGACAGTGGTGGCCGTGGCGGCAGCAGATGTGGCGTTGATCGTCGGGTCATCTTTAGGACGTTTCAGATTGAGTAAGTCCGAGACTTCCATCCCCATTGTGTCATTGCTTCGTTTGTAGGATCGGACGCCTGCGAGATAAAAAAATAAAGGATAAAGATACGAGTGCAATTCACTGTAAATGGGGACTATTTTTGGAAATACCCTTACCTTTATAAACTTATTCACAATTCAAAATACTCAAATGTGTAACTTGGGTAAATTCCTCGTTAACGCACAGAATATTAATTATGTAACGTAAAATTAATTTAATAATTTCTTTACATTCTTTGTTTTTAATTTTTCTTTTGTATTTTTGTAACGCTGAAAATCGCCAGAAAATGCCGTCTGATTAAATGTAACATTTTAAGTAATAAGAGACTTGGAATGGTTATTGAATGTCATTTTATCAAACATAATATATGTCAATATACTTAGTTCTAAGTATTAAAATCACAATTCATAGAAATAATGGGAGACATACCTCGGTAAGGTCATTTTCCACAGTTTCTTTCAGAATCGAGGGAATTGTGTCTTGTCCACAGCTCAATGGAGTGTCACATCGTTGTGAAGCTTCAATTAAAACATCTTCTTCTCCATCCGTACTTATAACGAATCCCTCCTGAATTTTCGATGGTGAAACAGAATAATCCTCGTCACAAGACATGGCTGTCGATATGTGAGAAAAACAAGTTTGCTCTCCTTATAACCAGAAAATGCACGTGCTTTTCATGGACATTGTAGTGTGCGCGCGACGTGTCTATTGTCCAGGAACAGAAGACCAACTCTAATTTTTGTGTTTAAAGACCCTCAATCAGAGTGTGAACAATTTAGATATTTTAAAAAGTATTTTTAACGTATTCTTTGTACATCTAGCAAACTATTGTTACAAACTCCTCCAAAAATGGAACATTATGCATGAAATTAAGGACAATAAACGAAGCGCTTTAAATAAAATGGGGCGTGTTATTGCGACGTTGCGTGGCTGTCTGTGGGAAGCGAAGCACTATTTTCACGTGCGTTGACATAGCAACGGTGCAATTGACAACCAAAACCATGAATGAACTCGTAAGAATAGTAACACTGGCTTAGGACTAAAAACCAAATGAAATAATCGCAAATTTATCACGTATGTCGTTTATATTCTTCATATCACATCGGATACACCAAATTATTTTCAAAGACAAAGGTTAACTAAATATTTAATTTTAGCAATCATATTGAATTACATATTATAATTCTGCATCAGAAACATACAAGATATATTTCGATTGTTAGAAAATATGTTTTCACATGATTGCTGTCATCTAGCGATTACGTCTCCTAACACACACTTAAACTTTGCATTGCTGAAGTTGACATATTTTTCTTTTACCATGATTGTTGGCTAACGATACATTCTACATGGGATAAACAAGGAAGAGAGCTTAAATTTACACAAAACACACATCTACTTTTTCCTTGATCTAAAATTTAGTTTTTGGTATCAGAAAACTGGTGAATAATAATTATTTTCCTACTTAACTATTTAGTTGGATACACGAAATAGTTTGACAGGAATGTAAAGATGACGTTGGATCTTTCATATCTATTTTGTTCTTTATTGTTATTCGTTTATTTTTTTCATATAGTGCGTGTGATTAGGAGTATGTAAATGAATTTCAACTTATATACCAATGAGAATACCAATGAATGAATCTGTTGTCCTGTAATATGTAAACCCATACGTTCTAAGTTGAGCCGGTTACCGGTGCCTTCACTGGGTGTAAATCTGTGCGAGCTCTCAACAGCGCGTGCCTTAGGGTGTATATGAAATAACAACCTGGACCTCGTCATATCTCTACTAACCGTCTCGCGTACCGCTCGACGGTTAGTTAAGGTTAGACACCCCGTCAAGGGAGTTATGGATTATAACCTCGAGACGAAGTCGAGAGGTTTAATCCATAACTCCCGTGATGGGGTGTCTAAACGTCTTACACCACGTGGGTTTGTTTATTGATAGGTATGATAACATTTTCTAACAATTAGGATCAATTTAAATAGTTTTAAATTAAAACGTTCCACATAACCTCCCTAGGGTATTTAGACATAACCTTTCGTATGGCATCTGATAAAACTATTAGCACATCGTTTTCATATTTTGCTTTAAATACAACATTATCACGGAGGGAATTTTCAAATATTGGCTCGAGGCTAAGCCGAGAGACAATATTTGAAAATTATCGATGTATAATTTTCGAGGGAAGATACCAAGTCCAAGGCGAAGCCGAGGACGTAAGGTATCTGACAGAGATTACACCACGTGGAAAACACGAAATAAATATTTTCCCATCGTAAAATAACGTTTTCACATCTTTTACTATTACTGTATATATAGTATTTAAAAACCCAACATGAAGGAAGATGACAAGACAAAATGCACCCCTATCACCATCGCAGTCTCCGTGGTTGAATGGATAAGATCGCTGCTCGCTGTTCCGAAGATTCGCGTTCGAACCGCGCTTCAACTCTTCCTTTCTACTCTTATTTGTAAAACTTCGAAATTTTGACTGTCACGTCAGTCGAGCAGGTACAAGGTGATTGCAGTCAGAACATTTGACATAACATTCATTAAAGGTGTTAATATCCCCTAATTGGAGACGTCAAATGGCATACTCGGGAGTTATGTCATGGATAACTCCCTTGGCACTTAAAAATACCCGGGGTTAAGGTTGGTTATTGGGAAAAATGACTCCTCAGAACAATAGAAATAACCATCCCTAGTGGTGTAAGTAGAGATATTGACTCGGTCTGCGGTCGTTATTTCAACCATAAACGGATATAGCTCCCCCATAAGCGGTTAACTGCCGCATAACACTTCAGCGCATCACTTGAGCATACCATCTGAAGCAAATATGAAAAAGAGTTAGATGCACAAAAGGACAATAATTACAAAAACATATTAAAACAATAAGAAAAAAAAGATATGTATATGGTACTGCACTACAGCCGAGAGAATCGAAACATTAAACCTCTCACCCTTATATACCCAGCTAGTACCACCAGCGCCCCTACAATTATCCCCCCTTTGATACTTTGTTTACCGGTAGGAGAACTTAGTGTTCCTCTAATTCATCCTTCAAACGAGGAAAACATCATTAGAATAAATGTCACCGAGACGTTATCGATGGTTGGAAATCAATTGATGTTTAACTGTGGAATGGCGAGTTGTCTATCTTTCGACCAATGTATTTTTTGGTCATAGTTTTTTAAGAATTAAACAAATATGCACTGATCATAAACGGTAGCGATGTTTTTCAAAGAACGTGAATCTGTATTCCGTTGCTGCTTTCCCAAATGCACTCCAATTATTGTTTTGAAAAAGAGGAAATGTCAGTGATAACATTGTTGTGTTTACATTCTTCATAAAACCAATTGTTGGTGAAATAATTATAGGATATCAACTCGTTCTCCTTTCATATCAAGTTTATGGCCCTAGTAAAATAATTTTGCTTTGTCACGAGCCTTGGCTTTACATGAATAATTAATAATACATGAGACAAGTGAGAAGTACTCATAAACATGCTACAAAACATTGGTCTGAAAGGACAACTCATAAAATGCGTTTGCCCAATTGATACTTTAAAAATTTAGCTTCCCTATAGAGAAACTCAAAACAAGGATTAATACATTACACTGGTGATTTGAATGTCGGCCCCTTCACTTCGGAAAACGTACGCTGCTTTGGTGTAATGTAGTTCATTACATTTGATAAAGAAACACATGAAAATAAACTACAGCTGAAAGCAAAAATCATTTAATTAATTTCATTTAAATACTTGTGTTTCAGCTACAAATCTGTAATTCAGCACAAACACGCGAAAACTGTCAACATTTTGAACTGATAAACGTGACCTATTTATTCTCGGCTCAACGTCAGTCAGCCGTCACTCCAGGCGAGTCGTGACGTGGAGAACAGTTCGAAAACAAAGGATTAACAAGACACGTAACATTTGGCCTCAAAAGGGAATAACATTTAAATTTATGTCTCAAAAACTGTCAACTGGTAAAGACGCTTTTCATTCAATTGCAACTATTCTTCATCAGAGGACAAGTCACTGTAAACATATAGGGCTCAGTCTCAAGAATTGACTAATTAAAAGACTTAATGTGCCTAGGGTGGCATGAGGTATACAACATGTAAGAGTGTGTATCAGTAGGTTTACAATAAAGTGTGAACTCCAGACTATGAGAATCTTTATTGAAAATTACCCACGTGTCTAAGAACGCCACTTTTTCGCGGGAAAATTCTGCTTTGAATTTGATAGTGGGATGGGAGTCATTAAAGTATTTAATGAACTTCTCTAGGTGGTGTGTACCTAGGGTCCAAATTAAGAAGATGTCATTGTTGAATCTAACAAAAATGTTAGGTTTCTATGGGTACGAGGGGAGTAGAGATTGTTCCAATTCTCGCATGAAAATGTTGGCATAGGTGGGTGCTACTTTGGTGCCCAAGGCGGTGCCTCCTATTTGTAGGTAGTGGTCGCCATTGAAAACGAAATTGTTATTATGGAGCACTGTTTTGAGTAGGTTTATAGAATAGTAGGGGTAATCTGCCAGTCAGGTTTAGACTTTCTGATTGCCCTAGCTACAGCTTTGAGTCCCTCAGCGTTAGGGATATTAGTGTAGAGCGAGGTGACATCCATTGTGACTAAAAGTACATCACTATGGTTACAGAGGTTAGTGTTTTCTAGCCTTTGAATGAAACGAGTTGTGTCCCTAATTTAACTGGGATAGTCCCTGACGAACTCTTTGATATGTTCATCTACAAAGCTACTGATTTTCTCAGTGGCGGTGTTATTGCCGCTAATTAAGGGGCGTCCCTGGACAGAACCTGGAGTGAGGCAATTATGAATTTTAGGGAGAAGGTAGAACCTACTGGCGGTGGAGCTATTTGGAAGTAGACCGGGATAGACTTTGTGTGTGATCTCCTCTTAACGATAAAGATTAGTTAATTCTTTACTTATAATTTATGAGAAGGCCTCTGTGGGGTCTGTCTCAAGTTTACAGTAGAAACTGGTGTTTGAAAGTTTGCGGTGTGCCTCTTCAATGGAGTCGGCGGTGTTTTGGACTACCCCTGCAGAGCCCTTGTCTGCCTTTTTAATAATGATGTTGTTATTGGTTTTAAGGCGGTTTAGAGCAACTAGTTCTAATTTGGTAATATTGCACCTTTTGAACTTTGTATCTCCAAGTCTGAAGAAATCATTTGATACTGCTTTAAAGAATGATTCTAAACTATGATCATTACTATATGGTGGCTTCCATTTACTTTTAGGAGCGAATTTTCTCTCTAAGTGAGTGGTTTCACTAGTGTCTGTCATGTCATGAAAGAAGTGTGAGATCTTCATTTTTGTAAAAAAATGATTTAAGATCAGAGAACGATTGACTCTTATCAGATTGCCTAGGCGTGGGACTAAACGTTAATCCCTTGTTGAGTAGTAAGAACTCAGACTCGTTAAGCTGATAATCAGATAGATTAACAACAAAGTTATCAGAATACTGTTTTGATTCCTTATTGTCACAGTTATTGTTGAGGTTAAGTGAATAAAGTTCATTGCAGATGGTAGAACTATTGTTAATGTCCAGTGACCTAGCCAGCATGGCAAGTGCTTGTTTAAGGTCTCTTTTGTTGTTAGCTCCCTTAGCGCCACGTCTAGGGTCAGGGCGGCGCTGCTGTTTGTTTGGCGGTGGTTGTTCCTCACGTCTGGCTGGACGTCTCTGGCGGGAGGATCTTCTAGACCTTGGTCTAGTGGAAGATGTGGTAGCGGTGGTGTTGTCCTGAACGAATAGTTTCTCGTCCCATGGGTTGTTTTTCTGGAATCTATCTTGAATATCCTTGAATTCAATATCTAGCTTCTGGTGTTGGAGGCTAGTTTCCCGTGTACATATAGTGGCAATTGCCGAGTCTATAGTGTTTAACATATGAGATCATTGCTCAACTCCGAGAAGATCCGGAGCTAGAGACAGCCACCGCGAGAAGACGTGCTCTAGATTTTCAGGCTCCATACTTTCCAACCGCAAGGTCTCAATGATAAGATCGTTGGCTGAAGTATCCACTTCTGTCTTCCCTTATCTTTTTTCTATCTGATACGTTTTTCAGCCACATCTTGTGTAGACACACGGGCTATGATTAACACATTCTCACATCGCAACCACTCGGTATGATACGATTACTAAATCACTTTCATGACGTCATACGTCTATGACATCACATTAGTAACTTCACAACTGTAATCACAGTTGATTCAACATGTCGGAGCATACCTGCAACCTTTGCAACAAAAAGTTCTCTAGAGCTGACGCACTCCGCCGCCACACCCTAAGTGTCCACGGACCTAACACTAACTTCTGCAGAATATGTGAGAAGAGCTACTGCAGAGGAGATGACTGCTTCCGCCATCTATCCAAATCTCGTAAGATCACGGACAAATCTGTAGCGCGACAGTATTGGGAAGTAAGACAGCCTAGACTCACTATCCCCCAGAGAACCCCCGCCGCCATCCCAAACAGGGACACAGACAGGGCAAACGAGGAAAGAATAACTTTCCTAAAACCTCAGACTCACTCACATCTAGCTTTACTATTGGCTATGTTTGGATACCCGTCCACCCGTTCACTAACTGGGATCAAAACTCTGATGCTGGGTCTCTCATTGCAGAGCCATGGACGGTGTTAAGGCAGCAGACCTGGGAGGACTTCCGAGGGAGACGAGGGCTACATCCCCATTCAGGGGCGTTCAAGCCGAATTAGATGTGATCCTCTCGGACTTGAGAGAGATCTGGCCAGATTGCACCCACGCTGACATAATTCTATCCTCAATGATATTAACACTAACTGAACCCATTCAGTTTTGACTTTACTGTGTTAATTAACTCTTCCGCGTTCTTTTACATGGACCTCTGTGATATAACTACAACTATTATCCTCTTGTGTGTGTATACATCATCGTCTCGCACCAGTAGATCCTAACCTATAACAGGTTTATACTTTAATAAGAGCTTCATAATCTATACTTGTGTCGTTCATACGTCTTTTACTAAATAGATAAAAGAGGTATACTTAATACATATAGTCAGTAAAATTCTGATTATGTAAAGGCAATCACACTATTTCCTTTCTCTATTAGTTTATTCTTAATACCATGTAACATAGACCGTAGTTACTATCGAATTTCAATTTCTATAAGTACTTAGGAGTATTCACTTGATCTCTTATAACCAAGGGTCCGATTTTTGAAAGTATATAAAATTATTTGTAGTACTTCAAACACAATTATTTTGATCTAAATACCATTTAGATTCAATACAACCTCTCGTATCAAACCGATACTAGAGGCCCCAGAGTCTCTAATCACCAGGGACCACTCACGCACGACAGACCATCTCTCTGCAAAATGAATAAACCACTAATATTTTATTCCAATAAAATTTATTTGAATAAATAATACATCAAAGTACCATAATCTCCAATGATACACGCTCATAGAATACTTGTAGCCACAGAAACAGATTCACAGAAACAATCTGTTTCTGCCTCAGTCCATTGGTTGCTAAGCTAGTACCAAAGCTACTATCACAAAGCTGAAGCAGGGTTGTAGGTATTCCTCATCTGCCCCAACTTTGGATATTCCGGGATGATGGTCTTGCTGTCTAGTTTTTAATGGGGAATTAACTCTAGGCAGAAGAAATCCAAAGTCCGTGGAATAGTTATGCACAGGAACAATTTAAGATATTACCCAAATTACATTAAAATTATAGTTATAGAAATAAGTAAAATGTATGATTAATTTACAGAAATATCCAAATTACATTAACAATTCAAATATACAATTTATCATTATTCATAAGATACAAAGTCTTTTACATAGTCACAATCTTTTACAAGTAGACCATATTTCTCATAATCACCTTTTTCACCTAAGGATACAAAATGTCAGAGTAAAATCTTCATTCTAAAAGTAGACAACTCGTCTCTCTAATCTCTAAAACATTCATCTTGTTCGAACTTCTTTAATGCAACAGCTTTTCCAACGCCATGGATTCTTGATGTTGTGTCACAGCCTAGGACAGCATGAAGAAACAACAAATTCTGACAAGTGTTGACTCCAAGCGTTTTCTTAGTTTTCCTGATGTTCCAATAGGGTACCCTTTTTAAAGAACTTTTCTTTGGCGTTGATTGCAAGAAAATGTCATGAGAGTCCAGATTTGCGTGATAGTAAAGGAGGACTAGAAGACCTGTGTCTTCCCCTATGACAACTGTGGATGAGTGATGTGCCCATGAAACTGCTGTTTGAGCAATCAAAACATCAGCATCACCAGTTTCTTGAATTGTGTCACATCCTTCGCCTTGTAGAATTGAACGCAACATCGTGATAAATTGATCTTTATTCTCAACATTGCCAAGAAAAGGTTCTTTCATTGACTGCAAGATCATATTTCCATCAAATTTGACCGTTGGTCCAACAACTTCATTAGTCTGTCTCATGTGTGCTATATACTTAGTTGATGAATTGGAATATCCATCGAAGACAACAGTTGCCCTGCCATAGTGTTTCTTGACGTATGTGCTGTACATGTGGCACAAGTCAGCAATGAAACTCCACGTGGCCAAGGAACAGTGATAAGCACTGCTGTGTTGAGGTCCTCATCATCAGTGTCTGGAAGGGAAGTGGCAAGATTTCAGAGTCAGTAGAAAGCCTAGGAAGACCAACATCAAAAGTTCTTGACACCAACAGACCATTGAGAGCTGTGTCTACCAGAAAGTGAGCTCGAATACCTCTGGCAATAGCTTTCCCAGTTAGAATGTGATGCACAGTGCTACTGGCATATATCACTTCAAGAAGTTCAAATAGACCTGACCCTTCCTATTGCTACAATGTCTTCTGATGTGACTTCTTTTCTCTGCACAAGTCTGGGTGTTTGGTTTGCTGGAGTAACTGTGGCAATGATGCCCATTCCATAACAAGTGTTAAAACCATCTAATGTTCCTACATTGTGATCAACATTGTCAGCCATGAATTGCAGTGATGATTCAGATTTAAGATCTGATATATATGATCCTTGTTCATAGGCAGCATTGTATTCATATTTCTTCACTTCAGAGTAAGAGCAGCAAAATCCTAAGTCATAAAGTTGATCAATAAGTGACCTTGAGGCAAATCTGTGATGGAGATCTATCCCGAGTCCCAGCTGAATTGGTGCCCTGAGTCTTGGGCTGGTACATTGTACGATAGCTGGACCAATAGATGCTAATTTGAGATTAGAATTCTTCCTAGCAAAAAGCTGTTAAAGAAATACCCTTAGTGACTTTGGGAGGTAGGCTAAATGTATGTCCCTATTGGAAAGCTCATCAGGTGATGGGTACACTTCTTGTGCAACATTCATTGATTTTACATCACTTACAATTAATTTTGCTGCTGTTTCAATGAGTCTCATTTTTTCTTGTTCAGGATCTTGGATCTTGGGCAGTTTATAATGTTCATTCAATATACTGGAAGCTGTCCTTTTAAAGGTAACGATGTTAGGTTTGCCATCAATTTCAAAATATGCTTGTAATTGCTGTTTCATGAATGTAAATCCATAGGTATCACAACCGCTTCCTGCAAGTTTGTCTTCCATAATGGAAATGAGATCGTGAATAGTGATCTGCTCCTCGTCATTGTCTTCAAGATGACAAAGTTGAAAGCATCAGCTTTTCTTGAATCCGTGTGCCTGCCTAGTTTTGACTTCTTTGGAAGATCATCATCATGAAGAATATATGATTGTGGAATGTGCTTGTTTGTTCTGAAGTTCACACTGCAAGTTTGATGATAGACAGCATCAGCAGCATTCAAGTCTTGAACATACTCCAGTCTCACCTTTACCTTGGTGGACCAAGTATCATTTCGCCTGTCGCATATGTTTTCAATGTTATTTTGAAATGTTTTCGTTCTTGAAACACATCATGTCTCCTCTTCTTTCCTGTAGACTTTGCTGAACGACCACAGAATATACAGTCCGTTTTAAATGAAAATAATTTTTCATGTGACCTCAATTCTCGGTTCTTAGAAGGAACTGTCTCTGTATATAGACTCAACAGGATTTCATTTGGATTTGTATACTTGCTTCGACATTTGATGTGAACACACTGGCCAGGTTTCACACAAACAGTATCATCGCGTTTATAACTTGCACTGTTGATACCAGAAATGTCTATGATTATGTAATTATCTAGTAATGGAAATATTTCAATTACCAATTTTCTTCACTTTTTTTCATCCCAAAACTCTCCTATTGCCATCCTCACGTTTTTTTTCCATGTCATAAGGGTTCTCCTTTCTCATCTCACACAGGTTGTGTAGTACAACACATGAAGTAATAACTGTGCAGGCAAACTCTACATCCACATCCAACCTCTTCTGTATGCGTTGCCATCTTCCCTGTAAACGACCAAGGGTGTTTTCGATAGTCATCTGCGCTCTGCTAAGCCTGTAATTGAACATTCTCTGAGAAGCTGTGAGGTTCTGAATGTGGCTGTATGGCTTCAGTAACCAGGTTTTGAGTGGATAAGCGGAATCACCGAAAAGAACTACTGGCATGCTTGCATCCTTATCCTGAGAGTTGATGTTTTTCAGCCAACTGGGGAAGAGATCTTTAGTTTGGCCCTTGTAGAATAACTCCGAGTTGCCAAACACATGTGCATCATGCACACGTCCAGGCCATCCCACATTGATATCAGAAATGATGTACTTGTGATCACAGGTTGCCTGTAGGATTAAAGAATACCATCCCTTACGATTGAGATAATCACCATGAGCCACAACTGGTGCCACGTTGGAATGTGGGTGCCATCTATTGCCCCTTCACAGTTTTGAAAACCCCATTGCTGTTCAAATCCTTTAATGACATTCTGTAGTTCTATGCTGGTTGGAAAAGTAAGATATCGTTGGAGCAGATTTTCAGCTATAGCAGCACACACTTTGTGTACACATCTCCAAACAGTTGCAGGTCCAACTCCAAATAGGTTACCGATAGTTCTGTATGTCAAACACCCACTTAAAAAAACACTTGAAGAATGACAAGATTGACTTCACAACAACGTGAGCAAGCAATCAGGATGATTGAAATGGAAGCCACCCACATTCATTTTGCAAAAACGCTTGGCTGTCACCGTTCACCTGTCACAATGACTAATGCATCATTAGCGTCATTCGGGACAGACCTCAGACAGACCACGATCAGGCTGACCGACCGTCACGACCAACCAGGAATGACCAATATCTGTTCACGTTACACCTAAGAAACCGCTTCCTGACAGTGACGTCATCGGCGTCGAATGCCCTGGCTCACCGGGTAAGCAAACGCACAGTGGCCAGACGTCTAAGGTCCAATGCCATCAGGGCATACAGACCGTTCCGGGGACAGCTGTTGTCAGCCGAACATCGCCAACGAAGATTGAGATGGGCGAGGACGGTTTTACGTTGGCGGCGACGTCAGCTGCAGAGGGTGCTTTTCTGTGACAAAAGAGGCCCTGTCTCTTCAAAGCAGATGGAAGAATACGTGTTTACCGCCGTCGGGGAAAGAGAACCGCTGCATGTTGCGTTCAAGAAGTGGAGGAAGTTTCATGGTCTGGGAGGCGTGCTTGGTGAGGAGAAGATGCTGCTGGTTATCGTGAATGGAAATCTAACGGCTCAACGTTACGTCGATGACATTCTCCATCCCGTCGTCCGTCCCTTTCATATACAACAGGCACAAGGGGTAATCTTTCAACAAGGCAATGCCTGAACGCACACAAATCGAGTTCCTCAGAAGTTCCTTGCTGTCAACAACATCAAAGTTTTGCCGTGGCAGGTACCGGCTCGCCTGACATGTCACCGATCGAACATCTTTGACGCTTTGGATGTCGTATTCGTCAACGACGACCACCTCTAGGTGTCTTTTTCCAGTTTTTTCGAAGTCAGCATTCACACCATTAGGGTAAAAAGAATAGAAACAGAGATGTCCTCATGTCAAATCTGTTACACATCCCGTCATGCTTAGCGGTATACTCACGCTCCAGTGTATTGGGCCCGTCACCCACTGTACAATGGCCTCTCGTATGGAGACAGATTCAAGATGGCGGAGAGCATAAATTCGGTCATCACGCAGGCAGTCTGCGCACCTCGGACTTGCGCCTTCTTAGTGCTTACGGTGTGTAAGCCTGGATTGACATGCGCACATCCCTGCTTGGAGGATGAAACTCAGTGTGTACCCAATGTTAACACAGGTCCAACACTTTTAGTATTGGTGACATAGGCCAAGAAATAATACCAATGATTTCCCTTGACGTACGAGGGAATACAAAAAAAATCAATTATCACAAAGAATGTACTGGTGAATACGGACCAAATGGTCACAGTAGCATAAGTTTTTACATTTAATGATAATAATAATAATAATAATAATAATAATAATAATAATAATAATAATAATAAAGAGTATTTATAAAGCGCTAAATCCATAAGGATAAGGTGCATGCCCAAAACGCATATAAATGTTAGAATAAAAAGTAATGGTGTGAAGTATTGGCATGAATAAAATCTAAGAGAAGAGTATGAATTATAGCATATGAATTACTATAGTACACAAAGTCAGATAATTCAGTCAGTGGGAAATTATCATGAACTAATGTCTATGAATATTAGCCTGAAAAAAGATAAGTTTTGATCTAAAAACAGTCAATGAGAGTGATATCTTGATGACATGAGGAAGTTGATTCAAAGTCGAGGAGCAGCATTACTGAATGATTTCTGTCCACAATTGGAATGATTATAGTTTGGTATCTTGAGAAAATTCAAATTCTGTGATCGAAGAGTTATATATTGGGATATAGTCATTTAACATCTTTGAAAGGTATAATGGTGCGGAATTATTTTGACATTTGTATGTCATACAGAGGACTTTAAACTTGATTCTTGCTTCAATTGGAAGCCAGTGCAGATCATTAGTACAGGAGTTCTAGTTACTATTCTTGCTGCAGTGTTCTGAAACTTCTGAAGTTTGTATAGTTGACGTTTCTGATCCCTATCAGCAAACTGTTACTATAATCAAGTCTAGAATGAACAAGCAATTGCACTAGTATTTTAGCAGCATCTCTTGTAATAAAATGACGTATTTGACTGATGCAACGGAGAAGTTTTACAAAGTTTATCTATTTGTGGTTCCATTGTCAGTTCTGAATCAATGATGACGCCAATTTAAAGACATCCAGGACTTGATATCAGATGTGCAGTCAGTTGTACGTTGCAAAGCCATTTGGACATATTCTGGCTTGAAGCTGTCAATCAGTTGACTGTCATCAGCATAAGATTGATGTTCAATGTTATTATTCTCTATCACTCCACCAAGACTAGTAGTGTAAGGCACAAACAGCCCAGGGCCAAGGACGGATCCTTGAGGAATTCCACACGATATTGAATAGCGTTTAGATTCAACCTGATTAATAACCACGGTTTCTGATCTATTTTTCAGATAAGACTCATTCGAGTCAAGCGCAACATCTGTAATGCCCATCTCTAGCTGAAGTTTAGAGAGAAGAAGATTGTGATCCACTGTGTCAATTGCTGCTGAAAGATCTAAGAGTGTTAACGGAGTAATATTCCCAACATCCACTTGACTTCTCAGTTCATTCATAACTCGCAGCAAAGCAGTCTCTGTACTGTGATTGTCACGGTAGACAGATTGAGACTCATCCATACGTCCATGTTCTTTGATGTGATCTGTGAGACTTACATTGACTGCCTTTTCGATGATTTTTGAGATAAATGAAACATTAGACACAGGTCTGTAGCTACTCAGACTGTCAGGATCATTTTATGATTACAATAGTTAGCTTTGGCTTTCCTAATGACTTTATTGAGTTCTTGTCTTCTCTGCCAATATATTTATCGATGTATCTCAAGTCGAGATTTCCGCCATTGACATTCCGCCACAAACTCGTTATACCAATAAGAATCCGGTCTCATCCGAACATTTTTTAACCTGAACAAGAGCATGTTTATCAAAAAGAATCATCAAGGTTGAATTGTACATGGTAGTCATTACGTTTGGATCTATTGATATTTCACTTAGCAATGGGGAGTTCAGAATATTCAAACTTTTCCTTGTCAATGCTTCTTAAATTCCGACATTTGATCTGCGCAGGTTTGAGTTGAGTTTTGTACATGTTCCATATCATGCTTATGCAACTACGATGAGACATCTCAATTACTATGACATCAGTAACTAATGATATTATATCAGAAATAACCACCCAATCCAGTGTATGTCCCGACTTATGAGTAGGTGCAGACACCACTTGAGCAAGATTGTGTGTGTTCAACAATTTCACTATCTTCTTTCTTTCCGCACAATGTTTATTGTCAAAATGAACATACAAGTCACCCAAATATATTGTGATGGCCAGCCATCAATAATTGTTAAATAATTTCTACGACTACGATGACCACTGTAATGTCAAATTTTGTTAATGTACGAATCTTTTATAATTCACATAATAATTGTAAATATTGCAAAGTAATTATGCAGTATTGATTTCTGTTTGTTCGTTATTCTATGGAATGTCGTTTAGCATTAATTAATCACTGATCAATGTCATCTAATTCATAATTATTATCTTCCCTACCTCAAACTCACCTCAGGCATAAATGTATAACTTTGAATACTTATCCATCCATGTACTTGGCACACTCGTAGAGCGCCGCCATTTTACTTAAATGTCGGCTAAAGTCACTTGCACTGCAGATAATAAGTGTTTGGTTATAGAAGTAATGAAAGACTTTTATGGTTATATTTCAACTATTGTTTCCATTGTAATGTCAGTTTTCATGTTTACAATAATTGGTAAGGACAGGAATAACTTCTAACGTCATTTTCATTGGGAACTATAGTGCTACTCAATGTTTACATATTGTACTCATACGCCGATATCTGATGACAGCGCCTCCAGACTTAAAATGTAATCATAAGAATAATAGTATTTTTATCATGTATTCTAGACCAAAGATTGCATTTCATATCAATGTGGGTTTATATCTGTATCAATTTGCCCGAGTGATATTTTGTCCTCTTTATGTATTTGTGATGCTGGCATTGGAGACCAGCTATGCGGGCTACTTTAACCAACTTTGCGGGCTGATGGAACCAGCACTGCTGTCACACAAACCCGCAATCGTCATTTTGCAATTAAAACTGAGTAGGAGTAACCACTTAGGTGGTGTTATGCTGTTAACCATAATTGACAAAATATGCACTTTGAATGGTTCCTGAAATATTGTTTTTATGCGTTGTTTTCCATATTTATTGTTGTGTAAAAGTAGAACCCTTCTCTTTTGCTTGACGTTGAGACCCGCATGCGGCCTCTTGCTGATTGGTGGAAGTTGGTCACGTGACACTTTCTGACGCCTATATAAGCAAGCGGCCGTCATAACGTCGCAGTTCACTTTTGGCTTGCCATTGGTAAGGGTGATAAGGGGGATAACTCTTTCGACCATAACTTTGAAATCGTCATTTACATTATTTGAAATACAAAAATAGTAGAAACATCGTTAAATTGATATTGAACTTAAAAGATTTAAGAAACTTATTAAATTAAAAGTGAAAGTTAATTATTTATAGTTAATTTAACTACTTTGCCCACATTGAGACATATTAACTGGTGAAACTTAAAAAGCCCAATTTAGTTAGTGAAGGGATTTACTTAACAGATATTTGTACCAATAAAAGAATTATTTGTGTTTAAGAATAAAAATGCATTGCATCTAAAACTCAAGACGAGGTTGATTTGTTTTGCTTTCTTATTAACTACTAAGTGGGCTAGGGCTGCTACAAACTGGTGTCAGAAGTGGAATGTTTTAAATTTTAAAACATCCTAGATACGAACCCGCTAAAGTTTCATCAGAAAAAAAAAGATGTCCTCGCCTGATGTTGATTCAGAAGTTTCCTTTGACGAAGGTCAAGGTCAAGTTAAAGGTCAAACCGAGGGTGGCCAAGGAGATACCTATGAAGTAGTGGATGAAGCCTTTGAAGAACCCTCAACACCTGAAAATGAAAGGCTTATCAACAGACCAAGACCGATACTTCGCCAAAGGCAAGGTCAAAGTCAAGGTCACATTGCAGCAGAAACAAAAATGCCATCTATAAAGCCAGATTTTTTCGATGGAAAATCAGACTCGGAGGAATACTTTTCTCATTTCCAAAACTGTGCTGAACTTGGACAATGGCAGCCACGTCAACAGCTTCTTGTTCTTGCAACATGTTTGAAAGGCATGGCAAGGACGTACTATATGGGTTTACCTATCCAGACAAGCAGATGTTTTCTGCACTGGTGCATAATCTTAACCATAGGTTTGGGAGTGAAAGACAACAAAACTTATGGATTTCTCGTTTGCTGCATTTGCTGATAATATAAGAATAATTGTCCAGAGAGCTTATCCTTGCTTTGGAAACCGTGCCCAGAAAGCCATAGCCTTGAATCAGCTTTACAAATCGGTTTCATCAGAGCTAAAATTTCATTGCATAGACAGAGGGTGTGCTACAATCTCTGACGCCATAGAGGTGATCGAACAGTATGAAGCACTGGTTGAGGAGACAAAAGAAAAAAAGAAGACTTCCACAAGAGCCGTCATGGATACTGTGTGCCGAGTTTCATCTGATGTTGTTCCAAAATCGCAAAATGAATCAACTAAATCAATGGAAGAAGTAATGGGGTAACTGCTTTCCCGAATTGAAGTTCTTGAAAATAGGCAAACAGAAAACTGGTTTCGTGGTAATCAGAGGCAGAATGGGCGCATATTCCAAAGATCATGCTTTGTCTGCGGCTCCACAGAGCCCTTTAAGAGGAATTGCCCAACTTTCCTGAGATGCCAAGAACTCATGACAGTAGAGAGAGGTCAACAGCAGTCGGAAAACTCCAACCTGTCTTACCAGTAGGCCATGGAAAGACAGGCATGAGCGTTGAAAGGCCTATTGGAAACCAGGGTGGTCGTGTTGGATTAATTGGATCGTAATTGGGTTGATGATTCAATATCCTCTTATCAACTGGTAGTCCCAGCACAACTAAAAGGCGAAGTCCTGAGGTGCCACCATGACATTCCATCAGGTGGTCACTTGGGTCGAGGAAAGACATTGGAAAGATTAAAATCTTCCTTTTATTGGCCTTGCATGAAGAAGGATGTCGAAAAGTACTGTCAGTCCTGTGATCTATGTGCAGTTCGCAAACAGACACAACAACCTAAGGCTCCTCTTGGCATGTATGTGGTTGGCGAACCAATGGAAAGAGTAGCAATAGATATTCTTGGCCCCCTACCGAAAACAAGGAACGGCAACAAATACATCCTCGTTATCTGTGATTGCTTCACAAAATAGACAGAGGCTTTTTCGATTCCAAATCAGGAAGCAGTCACTGTTGCTCAAGTGTTCGTAAAGTGGTTTGGCTTCATGATCAAACACAAAGGAAAGGCATTTGTCAGAAGCTGTCGCCTCGTTGGAAAGGGCCTTACCTTGTAACAAGGAAGCTTGATGATGTCACATGTCTTGTGAAGAGATCAGTGAAACAGTCCCCAAAGGCCATCCATGTAAATCGTCTTTTACCATATCGTGGTGAAAATGTCCCCTCATGGATCCAGAAAATGAAGGAAGGTAACGTGTGGAAGGGATGAAGTAGCCCCTGAGACACCCTAGTAATGCCAGTTGGCCAGCTAAATTCTGAAGTTTTTGTTGTAGTTGTTGTTTATAGTTCAAGTTTATTGATTATAACCGCTGTGATCTTGGGTATAAATGAGCCTGAGAAGTTAATCCTGGACTACGTCCGAGATGGCATAGTGGTGTTGGTGGAACCCGATGATGGTAGTCCTGGAACCTGAAACAGAAGAAGAAAGAAGATATATCGGAATTCAAGCTAGAGTGATCACAGAAGTCCCATATTGTTGAAAAGGCTGGACCAGACCTGATCAATCTGGAAAGGTCAGATATGATGATCTGTTAGCGGGCGAGGACAGACCTATAATGGCTTTTGGTTCACCATGAATGAATGGGCTTCTAAAATTTAAAGGGCAATGTAGTTATTGTTAGGATTAATAATGAGCTTGGTTTAACTAAAATGATATTGACATTGGTTAGATATTGGAAAATGGCTAAGACGACTTTCCTTGTTGCAGAATACAAACTAAGATGCTGCACCAATGCTTTCTTGCGGGTTGCAACACGACTTTGAAACTGAAGAGGGACTTAACGAATCATCTCGCTGCTACACCCCACCACAAGATGAAGGTCGTCTGTGTGTTCTGCCCCACAGTCCCAACATTCAACAGAGCTGCAGAGTGGAGGCACCACTGCGAAAGTCTACATAAAGGACAGGAAACAGATCCAGATTTCTTCTCTGAGGGAAATGCCTCCTGGATGGCTCTGCACCCAGAGGTATATGGCCAAGTCATTCCAGCTCCGCCATGGGATCGCCCGCTATCTGCAAAAACTAGGAGCCAGACACTAGACACTAGCGGAATCTTTCCGACAGCCTGCGTGGGGAAGAGGATAAGACCAAAGGGTGGGAATGCTTAAAGAAGTCAGCTTGATGGTTGTGCCAAGGATGATGATTCAAAATCCATCCTAGCAGAAGGTAGTGTTTCCCAAAGTGAGGACCAACATCTACCTGAAGAAGAAGCGGTGCCACAAGAAGAGGACGAGCCAAGATGTAATCCAATGGAGTACGATCCCCAACAGCCCGCCATTGACAACTTAATGACACTTAAGGATCTTATCCTGAGGAAGGGCGACACCACCGCGATGTTCAGCGATGGGGATGGGTGTTGGTATCAGGCCCATCTCCGGCAAGAAGTCGTGGAGACCGTCAAGGGATTTGAGTTTATCCCGACGGATCCATGGTTTAAAGCCTATTAACCCAAATGAGTTGCCTTCAGGCCCTGGGAGAAGACTCCAAGGAGATGACTTTGAGGCAAAGAAGAACTTGCTCGCATCAATTCTTGGTCTAGAAGGACGGCTAATTCGGGAAATTCGACACTGGGCATCACCCTACCAACTTGACCCTCCTCCAGTCACCAAGAAAATCCGCTTGGAAGAATACAACTCAAGGTCAAAAGACAGTGATAACAGCAAGGACCACAAAGTTCATCGGCCAAGGTCAGAGGAAAAAGACAGAACCGAGAAGGAAGCCCATCGTCTCCTGTCTCAGGGATCCATGCCTATCCTACCCCTTGGCCGGAGGGAATGGACCGAAACAACAGGAGTGCGTCTGCCAGCAGGAAAACATTCAATCCTTTGACCCCCTCGAGGTTGGAGGAGCACAAGCCCAGATCAACGACTCTTGATGTGGGAGTATGCGGCCATGACCCTTGAGGAGGGCCTTCAGGGAGCCCTCCCATGTGTGGATCGATCTCAGATGCTGAACAAATGGAACATGCTTGCTCTTCCCAGAACAAAAAGCCCAACTATTGAGGAAGAGTCGACCCTTCCAATAAAAGCAGCCATCTACAACTACAGGTTTGTCACCGGCATTGCTCTTGGCAAAATCAGAGGTTCTCTAGCCCCTGAACACCTGTCGGTCTTTCAAGCTTCGCAACAGACATAATCGAACAACGGACAATATCATTGACCGGATCGAAAAGGCAAAGAGTGGCCTTCGGCTAGAGGCAACTCCTGATGCGGAGCATCAGCTTTCAAAGTAGGGGAGCATGAGATGGCCAGCCATCAATAATTGTTAAATAATTTCTACGACTACGACGACCACTGTAATGTCAAATTTTGTTAATGTACGAATCTTTCATAATTCACATAATAATTGTAAATATTGCAAAGTAATTATGCAGTATTGATTTCTGTTTGTTCGTTATTCTATGGAATGTCTATTTTAAGATTTATCATAATGAAAGAATTAGCGCACGTGAACTGTAATGTAAACAACATTGGTCAGCATTCGTTGTAAGATCGTTTAGCATTAATTAATCACTGATCAATGTCATCTAATTCATAATTATTATCTTCCCTACCTCAAATTCACCTCGGCCATAAATGTATAACTTTGAATACGTATCCATCCATGTACTTGGCAGATTCGTCCCAATATCGGACACTCGTAGAGCGCCGCCATTTTACTTAAATGTCGGTTAGTCACTTGCGCTGCAGATAATGTGTGTTTGGTTATAGAAATAATGAAAGACTTTTATGGTTATATTTCAACTATTGTTTCCATTGTAATGTCAGTTTTCATGTTTACAATAATTGGTAAGGACAGGAATAACTTCTAACGTCATTTTCATTGGGAACTATAGTGCTACTCAATGTTTACATATTGTACTCATACGCCGATATCTGATGACAGCGCCTCCAGACTTAAAATGTAATTATAAGAATAATAGTATTTTTATCATGTAATCTAGACCAAGGTTGCATTTCATATCAATGTGCGTTTATATTTGTATCAATTTGCCCGAGTGATATTTTGTCCTCTTTATGTATTTGTGATGCTGGCATTGGAGACCAGCTATGCGGGCTACTTTAACCAACTTTGCGGGCTGATGGAACCAGCACTGCTGTCACACAAACCCGCAATCGTCATTTTGCAATTAAAACTGAGTAGGAGTAACCTCTTAGGTGGTGTTATGTTGTTAACCATAATTGACAAAATATGCACTTTGAATGGTTCCTGAAATATTGTTTTTATGCGTTGTTTTCCATAATTATTGTTGTGTAAAAGTTGATCCCTTCTCTTTTGCTTGACGTTGAGACCCGCATGCGGCCTCTTGCTGATTGGTGGAGGTTGGTCACGTGACACTTTCTGACGCCTATATAAGCAAGCGGCCGTCATAACGTCGCAGTTCACTTTTGGCTTGCCATTGGTAAGAGTGATAAGGGGGATAACTCTTTCGACCATAACTTTGAAATCGTCATTTACATTATTTGAAATACAAAAATAGTAGAAACATCGTTAAATTGATATTGAACTTAAAAGATTTAAGAAACTTATTAAATTAAAAGTGAAAGTTAATTATTTATAGTTAATTTAACTACTTTGCCCACATTGAGACATATTAACTGGTGAAACTTAAAAAGCCCAATTTAGTTAGTGAAGGGATTTACTTAACAGATATTTGTACCAATAAAAGAATTATTTGTGTTTAAGAATAAAAATGCATTGCATCTAAAACTCAAGACGAAGTTGATTTTGTTTTGCTTTCTTATTAACTACTAAGTGGGCTAGGGCTGCTACAGTATTGTATTAAAGAAGATCGATCCAGTCAGAACCATCCGATGTTTACTCTTTCTTATATATACACGTTTCTATTTCACACAATGATTAGAGTTATCCTCCTTGCTCGGTAGGGGTGCTATCGTCGGCCGCCATTAGGTGCTGATTGACGGCTTGTTCATACTATGACGGATGCGCACACAAAAGGGGAAAACGTTAGAAAACGATTAAATAACAATGGGATATGGCCTAAAAATTGTACTAAATCCAATAAAAATTTTATATTTTAACAATAACACGAAATAGACGACAAATGTGCTGAAATAAATGTCATAATAAGAAAAGACAGCTACAGCCTATAACAATTACTATTTTAGGCTATATTAAACTTAACAAAGTTTGAATTCCAAGACAATACCTTTATACTTGAATTCGATATTTTTTAAATGTTGAAAAACGTGGAAGTAAAAAAAAACCACATTTTAAAAAACTATTACACAATACGTAAGCCTTATAAGGAAAAGAGAAATTAAATACTTACCAAAGCCGTGTGTGTATGATTTTAAGTGGTTTAGGATATATAAGTTCGGAAAATGATAGTCTTTTTTCTTAATAGTATTGAGTGCTTGGGGTTTGATTTAATCTTTTAAAATATCATGAAAACAGACTGGTTTGGTAAAAGTAATTAACATTAACCGGGTGTATGTCATTAACATATTAGGGCTATAAGGTAACGAAAATTTGATTTATTTCAAGTTTTCTATAACTAATTTAGGTAATTTAGGCAAATTTCAGTATTTAACTCCGAAACAAGCAATCCAAAAAGTAGGAAACACATCGTGCCGTAGCCCATATTTCTGGAATTTCAGAAAGTAATATGCTGTCTATAGATCAGTCGAGTTTTAATCCTTTATAATTCAAGTTTATTCAAACACATTCCGTGGTTGACATGAATCAAATGCTGGGAAAAAACATTTTTTATATGAAGCCAAACATTAAAAAACCTCAACCTCAGCTAATGAACATTATCCTAAAGACGTCTGCGACCAGAACATGTATATACATGTTCATAGGTACGTGAATTTGTGTTGGTTAGAAAATTAAATTTGCATAGAAGAATTGCAAGAAATGAAATATTAAAAAACCCAAGCAAAATGTCATACTTTGAGTTAATTAGAAATGTGATTGCAAAGTTCTCACGAAAGAATTAGAATACATAGAATATGGAAGATAACATATTTGCGCCTAATAAATCTAACAAAAAGCTTTTCGTACGTATATGATGTTTTCATAGACACTGTTTGTATCAGTGAATGTCAAATCATATAAATAAAGCACATTTAACTTAATTAAATGCTTTATGTGAATATATAAGTATAAGAATATATATATACGAAGTTATTAATATTTTCCGTTCCCATTGACTATGATTTCAAAAACTTTTATATCGGTGATTGATTATGTACATATATATCTGTAAAACTGATGACAATAGTTTTTAAACAGATAATTTTAATCAGATAATTACATATAAATCATGTTTTTCAAGCTAAAATGAGTTCAACCCGCAAAGTTTTCCAATAATCAACGTACGTAGTTCAAGAAAATTATTTATGCTTTATTAATTCAATATTTAAGTTCAAGGCAAAACTTTTACCATTCGCATTTGAATAGCACGGTTCGGTAGATTATAGTGGAAACATTAAAACCTGTTTCAATCTATTGCCCGTATTTCAGCGTTTTTAAAAAACATATTCTAGCCTACATTTCATAGCCTGCGCAATTAGAATATTTAAATGCGGGCGATATTTAACGATTATTTTGAATTAGTGACATTAATAATGTTAATCAAATATATTGAATAAAGACAAAAGAAAAAAACGTTTTCTTACATGTTGCGTGAAAAATTAATGAAAATAATATAATTTATTCAGTTATGATTTTTATTCATCGCTGACAGTGTTGTTTTACTGACATAATTCTTTATTTATATTTTCATTTCATTTACTTTACATATTGAACAATAATTTAAGTTAGGATATCGTTGGGTTTTCATCTAAAACGTCTGTGAAATGTGATAAAGCGTTCGGTTTTACGTCGCACCTACACACTAACGTCAGGCGGTTTGACGTTTTCTTCAGCACTTTAATGGCGGACGGTCACGTGACACCATGATGGCGGCGTCCATGAAGTTGCGAATAGAAACGTGTGTGTATATATATATATATATATTTATTTATTTAGAGGATATACGGTATTTACGACCGATTCACATTCATACGCGCACGTTTACAAACTCCATTCGCTGAACTTACTGTTCTCATCGCCCTACAGACAACAGCAAAATCAATTTTAAATCAATTTTATACAGACATTGAGAATACCGTATTCTTGAATGAAATTTAGAAGGTAAATCCCTCATGTGGTTTATTTTTTGTCGAAGTAATTTATTTTTTTTATCACTAAATTCAATTTCAAACCGAACTCGATTCGTAACGCGCGGTAATATAGCGATTCGTCAAGTGAACAGAGGAGATTCTTCAACTTTACAAACTGCTTCCCTTTCGTCCCTCTCATTCATAAAGCCCAACTCACACTACGTACGATCGACTACGATCGCTGTACGAAAGTGTCGTGTAGTCATCGTGTTGTTATTGTGTGGTTATTGTGTTGTTATATATTGTGTGGTTATCGTACAGCAATTGTCGATCGTGTAGTGGTTGTGTGGTGTATGTCTTGTGATTGTGTTGATCGTGCTTCAGCCTTAGGACACGATAACAGCACAATCACAACACAACCACAACACGATCGATAAATTGTCCCTCTTGCAGTCTTACTATTATCGTAGTCATGTTAAATTAACCCTTATAGTGCTAAACAGTAGGACCACGATGACAGCTCGTACAGGATACGGAGTCACACGATTACTTTACGATCAGGATACAATCGTTAAACGAAATTGGATTGAACTTGAACCAATAAGAGCGTTGCCCATCAAAACGTTTTCATCACGTGTGCTTCGCGTGTCTTACTTATAGTCAACAGGTCAGCATAAACGATATGGTATGGTATTGATGGTAAACGATTGAGACGAGCGAATCGCCACGTTACTGCCGACAATTCTCTTTCCCTGCATACCGACTGTTTTGTTCAGTTGTAGCTCCGTGATTAATTCCGACACAACCAATGTTCTAAAACACGCTCTTCTAGGGCTTCCAGCAGGTTTCTCTAACGGAAAAATATTGCGACATAAACTTTAATGAAATATTTCAGCCAGTGGAAACGCTGCATGCATGGAATACATACTTGTCTTCACACAAGCCTATATGCAAAGATGCTTTGCTGTGTAAAGAAGACTCAAAGTGCAAAGCGCATAAAAGATATGATATATTTGTGTACTTTTGAATTTATTAGATATTTGAAATTATATTTTGTGCAGAAAACAAAGTTTAAAGATGCATAAATGGGCAATATTTGTGAAAACTAACAATGGATTCGACATGAAAGTATACCTTTAAATGATAGGGATGAAAAAGGTTACGAATTACTGCTGCAAGATTTTGATTCAAGGTATGATTAATTGTAGCAATAATTCATCACAAGCAAAATTATGTGGCATCCAATCAAAGGTATGGTCTATAAACTGTATACTGAAAAAATCGCATATCAGAAAAATGAGTGTTTAAGATCTTCATGCTGTGCTGAAGATGATGTGCATAGGACTTATCAAATTTATGTATAATGATCATACGCAATCGTACGAAAATTCAAATAAGTAAATAGAAATCAACTCCCGAACACATTAGATAAAAAAATATTGATTTCACTGGTAAATGGAAAATAATGTCTGCTTTTGTTTGTTCTCTGTTAGAATGAATCACATATGTACTTGTTATCAATTAGAAATTTAACTGAATCATTTTTAACAAAGCAGGTAATAATGATAACAATTGGGATACTTATATTGCGCTGGACTCACGCGACATTGCTCTCTCAGGCCAATTGTAAAGTTTTACCACAGACTCACGTTTTTTGGAATAACGGTTAATGACCTAAGAGTCGAAAAAGTTAATTTGGGCGCTCAATATTCATCTAGTTCAAGGAAATGTGATGGTCACCATGTCGAAATGCGGATGTTTCATAGTTTGGTAATAAGCGAATTATAATATACATTTCCTCCAGTTTCTTGATGTCAATTGCAAGATGGAAACTTCCTTACGTGGTCTGGAAATTCAACTGCTTTGAATCAGAAGTAATGCATGTGAAAGACCATCGGTAGTTATTTGCATGAAACCAGAAGATTAGAGAAAAAAAAGATTGTTCGAAGATAATGTTAGAATTAGAATATATGCCCTCATGTCTTTATCGCAATGACATTGTCTTTCATAGCTGCAACGCATCACAAGATGAGTATCAATTCTACATTGATCATTAAAAGCAATGATTTACCTTGTTTTTCCTCTTCAAAAATTATGTATAATCGTGCATTATTCGTACACCATTCGTGATTGCATCGTGAAAGCGTCGTGTCAAGTTTGTGTTGATTGCGTTCTGACCGTGTTAGAATCGTGACCTTTCGTGCATTGGTTGTATTCACATCGTGTACCTCACGCACAGAAACCGTTTTCACATAATAGATCGTAGAAACCAAAATACGATACCAGTACGATCAAATCGCAATGTTACCGTAGTGCAATCGTGCGTAGTGTGAGTAGGGCTTAGTGACCACATTTCCAGACAGTGTATTCTACCATGATAAACTATAAAGCTTTCTTGATCGTTAATTCAATATCAGTTCACTTGTTGCGTGCACAGGATCATTAACAACAATTAAACAAATAAAAAAAATGTTTTAAAAATTTAAATTTTTTCAAGAAAATTAAAAAGTTTTTGAGAACACCCCCTGAATTGAATTTTACCTCTGTTATTAACTTGGTATACATGCAAGAAGTATAAGTGGTGTTTAGTTGAATAAAATTTACGTAATGGTATATGGTGAATTTAGCAGATATCCGAAGTAAATACATAATTGCTGAAGCTGAAGTATAGCTTCATATAGAAAACATTTATAACATGATGTTATGACGACAGACATGGACAAAGAAATTGGGCCTCTAACGTTAAAGATTCCTTCGTCTCCATAGGTTTTAAAAACGTTTGGAATGAACAATATGTAGAGTTACACACACCGTTCATTCAGTCAACTAAATGGCTCAAAGAGACATATATATATCTGAAAACATGGTGCGAAAAATGTCCTCTTAACAGTAAACAATTACCGTATTTTAAAACGGTATATTGCCTGGCAGCTGGTTGCCAGCAAGTTACCGTTTTAAGAAACTGTGACCCCGTAGATACGGTACAATCCTGTAGTTACGGTAAATTGCTGGCAACCAGCTGCCAGGCAATATACCGTAGATACGGTACAACCCTGTAGTTACGGTAAATTGCTGGCAACCAGCTGCCAGGCAATATACCGTAGATACGGTACAACCCTGTAGTTACGGTTACTCGCTGGCAACCAGCTGCCATGTAATTTACCGTAGGTACGGTACAATCATCCAACTGCCAAGCAATATACCGTACTAAGATACATAGATACGGTACAACCCTGTAGTTACGGTAAATTGCTGGCAACCAGCTGCCAGGCAATATACCGTAGATACGGTACAACCCTGTAGTTACGGTAAATTGCTGGCAACCAGCTGCCAGGCAATATACCGTAGATACGGTACAACCCTGTAGTTACGGTTACTTGCTGGCAACCAGCTGCCATGTAATTTACCGTAGGTACGGTACAATCATCCAACTGCCAAGCAATATACCGTACTAAGATACATAGATACGGTACAAACACTGTATAGATACAGTAAAGCCCTGTATGTACATGATTCTGTTGCCAAGCAGATGCAATATACCATTGGTACAGCACAGGGATGAAAATAGAAACAACTGAAGGGTTCCCAGGGATCTATAAATTCAATCAGTCTGTCTTAACTGACAAAACAGCTTGCCAATAGAACATGCAACAGTGAAAATAGTTAACATTAACTTGTCTCAAAAAACAACATATCAATTGAGTTAAACATTGGATATTTATTCGGAAAAGACAATCTTTAGTAACCCAAAAATCACAAAAGATTTGTAAATAAATCATCAGAGCAGGATTTTTTGCATCAACTTAAATATATAAATTTTGTCTGCAGACTAGAATGTGCAAGAACTCTCTCAAACATTCTTGGTAGGCTACACCTCATTTAAAAATCCAGCATCAAGCTGACATTTCGCAAAATGGTCACATATTATTGTACCATGGTATTATTATGACTTCTCAACTCTTATGTTAGCTTTATCAATGGAAATTTATGCTGGTGTTTTAAAACTATCTTAAAACATAAATCTGAGTAACAATGGAAATATGACAATACAAAGGGACTATTTTCTTTGTCATGTATCTCATGTTAAACAACTAAATTTTTGGTCAAATTAGAGTCAAAAGTTAAACTCGGTACTTAACCTGAATAACCTAACTGAGCTTTCGTTATAACATCATATAAACCAGAGTCATAAAAAATGAGATCAAATAGATGAGCCAAATCCCACAAGTGAAAGTTACCATCAGCTTGACATACGTCTACAGAACGCTCCAAAATAAACCTACGGAAGTTGACAGCAGCATGAATATTAACAACTACATAATACCAAATGTAAATAATCTAAAAATCCGCAAACAAAATAAAATACCCTTTCAAATACCACACAGTGCCAAATATATGGCCTACCGCTGGATAAAAACGTGGTTCCGAAAAATGGCGCCCATCAACTACATACCCGGATTACATCCCATGATGCAATTCGAAACGGTACTTTACAGTATTATACCCCACAATTCTCTAAAACAAACATGCATTACCGTCTTTATGGTATTGTAACAGTATTTTGCCGGTAAAGTAAATCACGGTTTCGCTCTGTATGGGAATAACGGTAGATCGACAGTAGGACAATTTTATTTACAGTGATGCACCGTAAAAAAGAACAACGGTATTTTACCGTATAGAAAAAACGGTACATGGATTGTTAATTCAACGGTAATTGTTTACAGTGAATTTTACAGTGGGTCTTTCCCCCTTTAACATGAAAGTCCTACCATAGTATAATCGAAATCAAGTTCTTGTATTCAGTCAGATTCAGCATCCGTGGGAAATAGCTCTTGGTTTTAAAAATCAATTTTATTTTTCGTTGCCTTCAGATTCTAAGGTAATTTAGGTTCCATCTCCCTACACCTTTCTTGTTAAATTTTCACCATCTAAGTGAATTACTACTCTCAATATCAACTATATTTTGAACTCTCAACCCCTGCAACCCAAGCATCCCCCCCCTTTTCAGTATGAAATAATGATTGACTAAAGACGTACAACTAAATAACCATATAAGATTTTAAGACAAAATATGAAAAAGCGAAAAAGCAGAAGATGAAAAAAATATACAAGATGTTAAAAAAAGCAATAAAAATCATTTTGGATAGTTTGATTTGCTGATACACTTTCTCAGGATATATAGATATACAGTCGATCACTGTCCGAACCTTGGACAGTTGGCCCTATTTGACAGCAGTAGAGTCATTCGAGACCGTCACAGCGACTCAGCTGGTCACGTGATATTCAATGCAGCAAGACACCGGCTGTCAGCCGCTTGATTACAAACCAAGCGTACCCTTTGCATGAATTTGACAACATGGCAGACTGGAGAAGTAATCGAAACGGTGAGAGATCATTTGGATTATTATGTCTCTCTTAATGTTCCTTAGGGCAGTTGGAATATGTTAGAAAATGCTACATTCTTATATTAGATGTGAGACAGCGCGGTAAAATGCTCGAGTAACCTGTTTCCGTGGTATTCATGAGCTTGAAGGCTGATACTGATAGTGATAATGACAAACATCGTTGAACATCACACAATACATATTTCAATCATTTATTAAATAAACAGTTGTTTTCCACTCTTGCTGAACCTGGTTGACATTTTTAAAACAGTTGGCGATTTTTACTTTTTTTTGTTGGTGTCAGCTGTCTTCATGGAATTTGTTTTAAATTATGTCAGTACAACACGTAGGACAACGTCAAGTGTAACTGTTTTCTGAACACAGATTGATAGTGTAGAATAGCATCTAAATTGATGTTGACACTTGTTCAAATTAAACTCTTCAAAAAAAGAAACTTGACACTGACTTTCAAGATATATTTTTAGCGGAACGTTTAAAAATGTTTTTGAGTTATCTCCCTTATACCCCTAAGCTCCTAGCAGGGTTGTGCATGCATCTCAGCAGCGAGCTCGCCATGCAAAGCAAAAAGGGGCGGTATGTATTTATTTAAAAGTGTAGTTAAAATTAATGTGAAGAGGGTCTAACCCAATTCAACTAAAAGATGGAACGTAAATCATCCTGGAAAAACGCCGGGGACCACCTCCAGGCTCTTCTTGACGTCGAAAAGGATGAGGGGGACGATTTTGGCATGTCAACTAAGCACGGAATGTCGCCGTTATCGTTGGCGGGAAATACCCCGGTCACATACCGAGAAGTTGGTTTGGAATCAGAGTGCCTTTCCTTCAGGCGGGAGCTTGAGTCTCTTAAACTTGAGAGACAGCGGGTCGAATTGGAACAACAGATAACAGAGGAAAAGGTAAAACTACACAACTTGCATCTCGACCCAAGGGAACCAAGATTTGAACAAAAACAAGATGGCGCCCCCCTGTAGACATGCTCGCCGGGGACACTGATGCAGGTACAGGTGAGAAATACCTCAGAATCACTGACTTTGTTTGGGAGGAGTATGGTGCACCAGACATAGAAGTTGACATTGGCCAGGGGTCAAAACTTATTTTTGGAAAAAAGAAACCAAAGCTAGCAGAGGTAAATATAGAACAGTGGGTTTATGCGAACGCAAGAATAATGGGCGAATTGACGCAGATAGGGAAACTGACTTCTTCCAGAGATAAAGAAGATTATTTGAAATATACCCCAGATATATTTAGACTCGCCTCTAGGTATGCATGGAGGAGTGTCATCAGCTACGACCGGGAATATAGGGAACATCAAGCAGCAGAGCAATTTCGTTTGGGGACATATTTCCAAGAATTGAGGGATTTCCAATTGGTTCCCAAAGCATTACAATATCAGTCATCCACGTCGAAGGGTGGCCGTAGAATATCAAACCAAGAGAAAGGGCCCATTTACTCCTGACGGGAGAGAGATTTGTCGCAATTTCAATAGGGGTTCTTGTTTTAGGGCAGATTGCAAACTTTCACATGTGTGTACAGCATGTTTCCAGGGCCACCCAGAGGTCAGACATGGTTATAATATCAACTTTGCTGCTCCAAAAAACGGGATCAACACAGACGAGAACAGGCAAGCTGCAGTCCCGCCGGTTCACACCATGAACAAGATGTACCACATGTAGAATCAAGCTCAGGTTTGAACCAGAAAGCCTGGGAGAATTTATTGCCGGTAAGCCATAAAGATAGAGACTTTATAATTTCTGGTGCAAATGAGGGTTTTCATATAATTGACTGATCGGCCTGTAAAAAAAGTGACTGTACCAAACTCTGGCTCTACTAGACATCATTCTCATGCAGTAGAAAGTGAACTTTTAAAAGAGATGGAATTAGGAAATTATGAGATTGTTGCTCAAAAACCTGACATTGTAAGTTCACTCGCTGCCATTCCTAAGGATGATGGATCTATCTGGTTAATTCATGATGGCAGCCAGCCCGCAGGCTCAGCTCTGAATGATTATGTAAATGATAAGTCTGTAAGCTATCAGGACTTGCGTGTAGCTTGCAAACTGTTAAGGCCTGAAAGCTACCTTGCGAAAGTGGATCTAAAACATGCCTATTGTTCAGTGTCTATACATCCTGATGACAGAAAATACTGTGGTTTCACTACAGCTGTACTGTCATTGCCTATCTTGATGATTTTCTAATTGTCGAGGAATCAATGCAGAAGTGTCAACAGGCACTTGAGATTCTTTTACGAGTGCTTTGTTATTTAGGATTCTTTATTAACTGGTCAAAAGTGGTAGGACCAACAACAAGCTTGACTTTCCTTGGACTGCTAATTGATACTAAGGACTTCACACTTTCCTTACCCCCAAATAAACTTAAGGATTTTGAACAGGTCCTAAAGACCTTTGAGCTAAAAAAGAGAGCATCTAAGCACCAACTAGAAGTTTTATGTGGGAAATTGAACTGGGCCAGCCAGGTTGTCAAAGGTGGGCGAGCCTTCATGCGCAGGACGTTAACTTTGAAAGACAGTGTGGCTCATAGAAATAATAAGATACTACTCTCTGAAGATTTTCATGCTGATTTAAAGTGGTGGATTGATTTCATGAAGGTGTTTAATGGGACTGTCAAGATACAAGATAATCGACCCGTCTCAAATCTCCACACCGACGCTTGCAACGATGGATGTGGTGGTGTATACAATGGGGATTATTTCTACATAAACTGGGAAACAGATTTGCCAAAATTGTGTGATTGGCACATTAACTATAAAGAGACATTTGCGATATGTGCAGCAGCATTTCGATGGGGACATGAATGGAAAGACAGGAGAGTAGTTGTGTTTACAGACAATACTACTGCAGTGAGTCTAATAAATAAGGGGTCCACAAAAAGCAGTGAAATGATGACTGTTTTAAGATCTTTATTCTGGAAAAGTGCAGTGTTCAATTTCAGTTTGAGTGCAGTATTCCTCCCAGGCAAAGAAAATGCCACAGCTGATGCTTGTTCGAGATTACATATCACAGGCCAGCTTTCAAGATTGTACCAGCTAATGCCAAGTTTAACTCTAAGACCTTTTTCTAGAAGTGGGTTATTAAATCATATGTCTCAATCTTTCCTACTTAACAGGTGGGGACACTCTACCAGAGCAATTGGGTCAAGTGGCTTCATCACTCCGTTCAGCTGCATGGTTGAAGAGCACAAGACAGACATATGCCACGCATCTCAGGACTTACACAAAATTTTGTGAGATAATGAATCTTCATCTTGTGCCTCTCTCATCAGATAATCTTGAACTATACATTGCATATCTAGTACATGTGAAGCATCTTAAATATCATTCAATAGTGTGTTACTTAAATATTGTTTCTCATTTGCATAAGTGTGAGGGGTTACCAACCCCTGTGCTTGCATGGGGAGTGAAACACACTCTCATAGGTGCAAAAAGAACTCTTGGAGCTGGACAGAACTGTGTAAGTGCAATAACTCCAACAATCCTTAAGCAATTTCGAGCACTGCTACATTTTGAACATCTCTTGGATCAGTGTTTCTGGACTGCCTGTCTTATTGCATTCTTCGGACTTCTGAGACCAAATAACGTTTTAGTCACATCAACAGGATCTAGCTCCTGTGTGCTCAGGGTTGATGTGAGCAGGCTATCAGATGGATTTATGATTGCATTAAATCTTACAAAAACTGTTCAATTCCGTGGATGCCCTGTGAAAGTTTTCTTGCCTTTCGTTCCCCGGCATGCTTTGTGTCCTGCATCTGCCTTGCGTGACTATTTAAAGAGAACATGCTATACCAATCCTTTAGGATCTTAGTTCATTTGCTCTACAGGCAAACCTTTGACATATTCTGATTTCATTCATAAGCTTAGACAATTGCTCACGGCCTGTTGACTGCAGGCGTATACCTTCGGTGGGCACTCTTTCCGGAGAGGAGGTGCCACTTGGGCATTCAAATGTGGGCTACCTGAGAAGTCAATTCAACGTTTAGGATTCTGGGCTAGTGATGCCTTCACAAGGTACATAGACACAGACTGTCAGCAGAAATTTGACAATGTTAGAAAATTGGTAAAGAAAAGTAACTATTGTCAAGTATCGAACCTATCTAGACTAGATAGTGAAGATACTCATTTGAATGTGAAAATAATTTCAATTGTTGTTTAAATTTGCAATTTGATGTCTATATCAATTTTACTTCAGGTTTCCCCCTTCATCTTTTAGGCAATTTATTATCTTTAACACCTTGAATTTGGGCTTGGGGTGGTACTGGCTTGTACCATTCTTTTATCTTTTAATTACACAACTTTGCATTTCATGTTTAAACTGTTAGAGCTTTTTATGATTTAAAGTTTGAGCCCAGATTCTTGGTCATTTTTACTTGCCTGCATATGTTTATTATTACTTATAATCTTTATTACCTTGGAATGAAACTGTAAAAGTTCAATATAAAGACCACAGATGCAAGTTAAACATCGAAATGAAAACTAAAACGCTGTTTGAAGATCTCTTTTCAGTAAATTTTATTCAGAATAAGCATGATCTTGAAATGCACAGGTGCACAAGTGTTTCAACATCACAGGGGTGCACAAATGTCAGTATCGGGTATGGCCACCATTGGCTTTGATTTTTGCTTGGCACCGACGACACATTGATGCAATCAAGTTGTCAATCACAGCCTGTGGAATGTTCTGCCATTCGTGCTGAAGTGCTGCAAGAAGTTCTGGAAGTGTTTGGGGCGGTGGATTCCTACTGTGCACGCGTCGATCCAGTTCGTCCCAGAGATGCTCAATTGTTGACAAATCTGGTGACCTGGCTTGCCGTGGCAATGTCTAGACATTGTTACGCTGTAAAAAGCCTTGACAATCACGTGCAACATGTGGTCGAGCATTGTCCTGCTGAAAGAGACCACCATGGATGTTGACGTGAGGAATAACGTAAGGCTGTAGGATCAAGTCCCTATAGCGCACTCCTGTGAGGTTACACCATGACACTCCCACCTCCAAATGGGACAGCCTCCTGAACACAGTTGGCAGCATATCGTTCTCCACGACGTCGGTATACACGTGCTCGTCTATCATTTTGTTGAAGCAGAGAACGGTTCTCCACCTTGCACGTGCCCATCTCATCCTCTGTTGACACCACTGGAGACGTTCCGCCAGATGGCGTTGCGTTAAAACGGGACGTCGAACCGATCGTCGTGGAAAAAGTCCAGCCTCTCTCAGCCTGTTGCGTACCGTTTGGTCGGAAATTTGTCACAGGCCTGGTATCTGCGTTGTTGTTGACGTTGCTGTCCTGGTGCGTTCCCGAAGGTGGAGCGGTCGGATGTACCGATCTTGGGCCCGAGTAGTCACCCTTGGTCTGCCTGACCTTGGCCTATCATCAACGCTGTTTCGGGTGTTGAAACGGGTCCACAATGAAGAGATGGTCTGTCTGGACTCGCCAAAGTGTGTTGCAACATCGCTCCTGTTTGCAGTCTGCCAATAGCGTTGTTGCATTGCGCTCTGTTCAGTCTTGGCATTCTTCAGGTCACTGTACCGATGTTGTGTAGTCTGAATGAACAGCGACTGATATGGCTTTTTATACCCCTAAAGCAGATGTGTCTGCATGTAAACCTTCATGATCCCATGCTGCACGTGCTTTGGCAGAAAATGCATTTGGACGAATCACTGGTTTTCGTCCCTGAACACAACGTAAACTTTTTGGGCCATTGTTTTTGGTAAATTTACACTTTTGAGCAAGCCTTTCTTTAAATTACAGGTATATATCATGAAAAAAATTGACCCGTTTCAAAAAAAATCAATTTCGCATGAATGTCAAGTTTCTTTTTTTTGGAGAGTTTATTTACATAGTTATCAGACATTGAACTAATTCATTCCCAGTAAACCATAACTCGTTTGAAAGACGTAGTGAAAGAGTTTCCCTAAAAACGTTTTAAAATCGTTTCAAAAGCCCATATTTGTCCGTTATTGCGAACGCCAAAAACGTTGTTAAAAACGTTTCCAAACGTTCAACAGACGTCTTAGAAGACGTTTTTGAAATCGTTGGGAAAACCTGGTTAAGACTTTGCCAAAACTTCTTGATGACGACAGCATATCCTACCCACTGGGTGTTTTCTGATCAGTTGAAAACTCCATCCGAAATTTTCCACACAAGACGAAACCGTGTTCTGCAGAAGGCTGTTTACCAATTAACACCCTTTCTTACATTTCGATTTGTAGTAACCGCTTGTAGCATCCAATTTAGTTACACTATGAGAACATGTAAATCGTGACAAGCATACACATCATTGTGGATGCTACAGGTATAAACTATAAATTGTAACTACAATTTGAATGGTGAGAACAGGCCTTAATATCCATCAATAATAAACAACTCGGAAATCTAATTGATTGACAAACTTAAATTAAACAAAATCATGACCTTGTCACATACGAAATGTCTATACTGATGCAATAAATCTTCACTAAAACTTTGAAATATTACATCTTAGTTTTTACCCGCATTTTATATACTGCTGCATAAGAAAAGTTTGTACTCCTCACAAGCAGTTGGAAACAAGCAAAACATGAGCATGGCTAACTAATAAACCCGACTGTGTCTCCCAGTTGAATTATTTAAAACTTGGCATAACTTTGACATCCCTGAACTCTACTAACAGACATCTGTAATTGTTAATTGATGGATTAATTAAAATTTCATTTAACATCAAAATTTAAAGCACATACATTGGCCAAAAAATAAGATATAAATTACGATATCATTTGTTGCATATACAAATGCAACTTTCCAAATAGCATAGAAGACTCTTGCAACAATTTTAAAGACACAGATTAATACTTTTACTGCAATCAGTCTGACAAATGCCGACCTTAGGAAGTGACTAAGTACAAAACATAGACACTTGTAAAATATTAAAAGATTTGAGAAATTTGAAATGTGGCGACGCGCCCCTGCTCATAGAAGATACTATTAAAGCTGGTGTGCCTGATTGCTCCTCAGTCCACGTACCGTATGCATGGTCGTTTGGCTAGACACATCTTGATTCATATGGAGAATGTGGGCGACAGCTCAAATTCGCATCCTCCTCTGTTTTGGTTTAGTTGATGCTTTTTGTGCGAGTTCCATGGAATTCCTTTGGAATTAAAAAGACACTCTTTAAAAGTTGGAAAACATCCTTCTTAATATCTACTTTTAAAGTCTTCTGATCCCTGTGCATAAATCTTAATAATCATTTGTGTTTTACTAGTAATGGAAACATATGATAAAAATATGAAACCCTAAAAAGCATATCTACATGATATTTTGAGACCAATGTTATTACAATCGATAGAATAAGAATCGTTGTATAAGCTACATAGAAAGTGTGTTTTGAAAGGAAATGACACAGAAATCGAAATCGAAATCTGTAGGGGCCGACCATTATCAAACTATTACCGACTTTGTAGGTTTAATTTTGACTATGTGTTACATTCGAACATGTGGAGGTATGGAAAAGGAACTATACGGTATTCCGTCAGATTCTAGAGCTGTGACATCCCTATGAAGACTAGAGAATGATTTGATGAACTGATCTTAATGAGATTGATATAGAGACTGGATACTACGTACCATCTTGTTCAACACTTAAGGAAATTCAACCCAAAACTATAAACCCCTCGCCTCCGTTCAGGGGAAAATATATGAAGCAATCAAAAGAACCTCTTTTAACATTTCACATCTAAATCGAAACATTTTCAAAACTAAACCTAAACGTGTAATTATAAGACGTTTTCAAAACTAAATACAAACGTTTTATTTTCACATGTTTGCAGAACCAAATCCAAACGTATCATTGCACAGTTTACAAAAGTTTGAGGATAAAATGAGTCGCGAACGCTGGATAAACGCTTCAAAAGCGAAAACAAAACCAAGATGACACAATGGTTACAACGTTTTGCCGATCAGTGGCAAATCACATTAAATGTTGGAAAAACTCATCGTAACGGTCGAAAATAATGACAATTGCTTCATTGAACTACTCTCAGATTTGTATGTAGTTAGCCAATACCTGCTAAAAGCAAAAGAACAATAGATGTTTTGCAAACGTTTTAAGAACGTGATTATAACGTCTTACCTTAGGGAATATATCTAACACTTTATCTTATTGATGACTGAACACTTATTAAGATGATACGTTAGATTTAAGAACAAACTTCTGATAAACAAATCCTTATTGACAAGATTATTGGTTCCTTACCTTTTGGAATTCTTTTTTAAAGTTGTCATCTCGGAAAACTGTCATCAAATACTCCTGTCAGAAAACTTTTCAAATTACAAATGGCGGCATACTCCCGTCAGAAAACTTTTCAAATTACAAATGACGTCATTTGGCCACATGATGTGTTAAAAACTAAACCAAAACCATTTGCAAACGTATCGATCGAGACACCAAAAACGTCAAGAAAAGGGCAAAGAATCCTTCAATTGCTAACTGTAGGGAAACGGCTTGGAAACATTTTTCAAACGTAGCAATTTTTAAAACATTTTAAAACTACATGAAGAGGTTTTTAAAACGCTTAGGATACGATTTGAAAACTGAAAACTTTTAAAACGTTTTCAAAAACCAAAACTTATGGTTTACTGGGTTGTCACAAATATTAGGTTGGGGAAATCCTGAAATGGACATATAATACGTCATTCGACATATAATACGCCAATCTAGGTAGGAAACAATACCTTGATCAACGTACAGTGAACATTTTCGTCAGATGATAAGTGTACGCCGATTTCTGAGTAATCGGCAAATGTCTAATCAAACATCTTTCTTTTCCATGCAGTGGTACTAGATGGAAAATGCAGATTAACAAAATTAAATAAATATAACGAGTATTGCAGGGCTTATTTAATTTTGATTGTTTGGTCACGTGACCTCATGTACATGGTCCACCTTGGAAACGTTCGATTTGAAGCGGCACTAAAATCTCTGTCATGGCTGACCGTCGTGAAAGGAGCAAGTAAGTTTAAAGGTTTCGGGTGCACGGAACATGCATGCATCCCTGCATAATGCCCTGGTTGGTTTGAATATGAATGCATATTAATGAAGAGTCGGTGATGACTGATATGTGTATAGATTGGTTTTCTGATACACCATTCTAATCTCCAGCTCGCTGATGGACAACCCTGCTGGGAGCAAGTGAACCGGCAGGCCGTTGGCAAGTCTTGTGACTTTTGAGATTTTTTTCCGCACGAACATTTCATTTGGAGACATTTGAATTTGTTCCAGCAGTGTGATTACAGGATATATGACTTTGATAAATGGGAAAATACACTGAGGGTGTAAAGGTTGGGTTCAACAAACCAGTGTAGCGTAGACTTTGTTTACCTAAAAGTGGGACAGGGGAGATAACTCTTGACAGCATGTTGTCTCTCGTTACTACATTGACCCAGTTTAACATTGAAAAATATACCTACGGCATGTGACCGCTTTTGGCCAATCAGTATCCGACATTGCTGTGCAAGTCGAGATAAATGCCGAGTTTTGACGTCATCATGCAAGTTCAAAGGAAAAATTCATTGCAAACATGACGTCAAAACTCGGCAAAATTGATGGGACTACTTTAATCCCAGCCTCCATACTTTGCTCGTGTGGCGGACTAACTTTTTAATTGACATCAAAATACTCTTAATTTGTCGACTAGTATTTTATACACTATCAAAGTTTTGCAAATTTAGTTCGTCTGCTAGCTGACGTAAACACTTAAATAAATCGTGTGACCTTGACGGGATATCCCTGCTCAACTTTTAAAAGTATGGAAGCCCATAAGGGTAATCACTTAAGTCGTAATTTTACTCTTGCAGGATGTTCCTGCGCGACGTAAAAGGCAATATTGACCTTACAGTCCAACTCAGTTGAAGAATGCCTACATTGAAGTTGTAGGAAAGGGATGCTCGGTTTATAAGGCAGCAAATATGTATTCTGTCCCTGAACAGACACTTAGGGATTGTACTAAGGGAATCACATCACCAGAATGCTTGTCATCTGGCCCTGGTTCACTTCTTAGCCAGGAAGAAGAAGCTCGTCTTGCCAGCCACCTAAAACTCATGGCATCCATTAGTTACGGCTATACAAGAGCCCAGGTTATATCCCGTGGAACTTTGAACTTTGAGCTTTGAAAAAGCGAACCAAGCAAGACAGTTCATTGTCACTGGTTTTATTCCTTCATGGGAAGATGGCCTGATCTCAAACTGAGACGTCTCCGGACCCTCACACAGCCACGCGCGACATCGACATCAGAGGAGAATGTTGATCGGTATTTCTGTCAGCTAGAAGATGTACATATTAAGTATCAGCTCAAGTCCAGTCCCGAGCTCATCGTCGAGAAATGGGGATAAACCTTACACATGCTGCTCCTCAAGTTGTTGGATCGTCCACCGAAGTACCTCTTGAGATTTGTCCAGAAAAATCATCTACAGTTACGGTTTTGGGATGTGGTAACACCCTTGGCCAGAAGATACCACCTTTTTTAATTTTTCCTGGAGCTCGTATGCTAACGATCTTTTGGAAGGAGCCTCTATGGGAACATCACGTACCCGTCAGCGAGAGTGGTTGGTCCAATTCAGATATCTTTCAACGTTGGTTAATCGAGCACTTCACCACATATGCTAATGTTGGCGTGAAAGAAAGGTTCTTCTTCTCTATGATGGACATATATCTCATATCACCTCATCTCTTATCGACTTCGCTGTTACAACTGGGATCATCTTATTTATGTTACCGCCCCACACAAGTCATGTTCTTCAGCCTATGGATGTTGGATGTTTCGGTCCATTCACCAAGATTTTCTGCGCAGAATGCAGGAAATGGTAACGCTTGAATTGGGGTACTGTCAACCGATACAGCGTTTGCGCACTTGCATGAAAGTCGTATGAACTTTCGTTATCTTCTAACAACTTGCAGAGTGCGTTCAGGAAATGTGGCATATTTCCGTTTGATCCCACAGCTATTGATCGGTCCTTCTTGAAGCCATCTACCTTTGCGAAGGTACAAACGAAAAGCCATCAGAAAAATCTCTTGATCGTCACCAACAAGCAATCTAAGCCAAGACAATCTATTTATAAAATCGTTTTGGGACAAGCAATCACCGAGCCTGCTATTGCAACTCAAGTTGTAGAATACGTAAGTAACTCGAAAAAGCTGACATCAAAGCAGGAGAAAGCAACGACTGGAAAACTCACTGGAAAACTAAATCTACTGCCGGAAAACTGACAAATAGTATACATACTTCACGTCCATCTCCTACTTGTACATCTACATCTGGTCATAATTGTACATCATCGAAGCCTGGACCATCGGGAATAGACAGGCTATTGATATCAGACAGTAGTGATTCTGACATGAGCGACACTGAGGATGACAAGTGTTGTGTCTGCGGCAAGTGTCAGCCCGACGAATTGCGCCGCTGTCATCATCTGGAGTTCACTAAGTGGGGACAGTGCACATTTCATGATTGTGGTCACTGGGTACATCTGAAGTACTGTTGCACTTCAACATTCCTACGCCGTCACGATGAATTCCACTGTCCATGCCATCAAGAAGAATAATGTGTCTCACTTTAATCATCAAGATATATCATGTAAATATCTAAATTGGATTTATTTTGACCGATTCTTGTAGGTTTTGAACTGTAAATATGTTTAAAATGATTCAGAAAACTGTTTTAATTAGTTAGTTTGTTGACAATACAGATTTGGTAACAATTCATCATATTTGATCACCTGAAATCTTCAATGTCATTTCGCGAGTGGAAATCATTGGGTTGTCAGTTTGTGACATGGGCTGTGCTCCCGTACTTTGACCTCGGGGAAATACCACGGAAACCTATGACGTCACTTGAGCGTGTCCAAAATGGCAGCTTGCCGATGACAAGAAACAATAGTTTATTGACATTAAATGATAATGAGGTAGGTGTTTGAACAGTTAATGTAGCATTTGTTGATTGTTTATGTCTATCTTTGTCAATACAGTTACCATTATGGTATAGACTATAACACAGTTTTCTTTCATCTATGTCATAATAATCACAAAATGAGTTTGTTACATGTATTGTGGCAATTGTGATTGGACAAGAGCCCTAAATATTTGAACCATTTCTCAATGAATGCAGAAAAATTTGCATTCATACATCATGTGTTCATCCTTTGTGACATCACAATCTAACAACAAATTGCCAAGGGTGGGGAAGAAATACCCTAGCTAGGCCAGAATTTCTCCCTTTGAATAAATACTTAGGGTTGGGAAGAAATAGCTTATTTTGACAATTTTCTTTTTCTTTTAAGTATTCTAGTATGAACAACAACTGAGGTCTGAAACTTAGTTGTAAAATAAACTTTCATTATCAATATACAAAATGTATCCTAGAATACTGCATATGATTTTTTTTTACTTTAGTCCATATTCGGCTCAATTAGGATAATTAAGATTATTTTCCAAGAGTTAATATGTTTCTTATTGAGGTCATGTTTCATACTGTTGCCTAACTTGTCCATACTGTTACTTTTCAAAATGGTTACAATATGGACTGTAACAGCAGAGATGTTACAAATGAAAAACTTTTGAGTTATTCCTTTTGAAATGTCAAAAGCATTCAGTTATAGGAATGAGGAAACATGGTAACAGTAGGATGCTAAAATTTTCTACATTCAACAGTTTTCTTACTCTAAATCAAATTGTTGCTTTTTTTCAGCCCCTCAAAATCAAATAAAAAAACATGACATTTTGGGTCTTTAGCTGGTACAGTCAGACCCCGATAATTCGGACCCCGATAATCCGGATCTCGCAGTATCCGAACGGTAGCAAACTGTAACCAAACTAATCTCTATGTAAACTCATTAAATGTTGATTCATTAATCCGGTGATTCAGTCTCCGTATCCGAACGCTAATTAGCTGTAACGGATTAGTCAATTACAGCTATTTCTGCTTCATTAATCCGAACGTTTATCAAAGCGTTCGGTAATCCACTAGTCAAGCGAGCACCACACTGATTGAATCGGTAAACATCAATGACAGTGCAAGTTGAGTTGAGCGTGTCAGCAGTTTGTGATTGTAATAAATTGAGATGTCTCACTTTGTGTATCTGGAGTTTGTGATTTGTGTGATGGTTATAAATATCGTGTCAGAATGAGTTTAGTTGCATTTGACACTTGTCACGATGGCAAGTCCCGCCCCTAAGCGTAAACGATTCGAAATTACTGCCTCACAAAAAAGAGAAATTTGTAGATTTAAGCAGGAGAATGTAAAGGCCAGTTTTGATTCTGAAGATTCTGCTTCACTTATCAGGGCAAGAAATGCCAAACATCAAAAACTAGAGGAAGCACTTTATGTTTGGATTAAGGAAATGACCAGTAAAAATCCCGCGGTCAGTGATGACATTTTGTTAGTAAAGGCAAAACAATTTGGTGATAAATTGCAAATTACTGATTTTGGCTATTCTCGCGGTTGGCTTTTCCGCTTCAAATCTCGCCATGCTATGACAAAACAAGTTTACCAGGGTGAAGCAGCAAGCGCTGATAAGACAGCTGTATTTCGTGGTCGAGTGTCTGTCTGTCTGTAAATTTGGTTCGTTTCAGTAGTCCGAACGTTTCACTATCCGAACGTTTTTGATGAAAAACGGAAGTGTTCGGATTATCGAGGTCTGACTGTATCTGTACACGAAGTAGACCTGTTGGTCTACAACTACGCACATGAAGCAGACCAGAATTTCTCTTTGATATCCACTGATCTAATCTTGTAACTGATTTCATAATTTTTGCTTCTGTCACAGAAAGGACACAATTTTATGTAACAAGATATATTTTTCAATGTCAACTTAAAAGTTTTCATATTTGACTCTGGTACGTCTGAGTAGGAGGGGTTTGTCATATTTATCAACTGTTTAGATATAATTAAAAACAATAAAGCAAACAATAAAGCACACCAATACTAATACGACATTGACGGAAGAGTAGAGTTCTTTCGGATACCTAATATTTTGAGTAAGTTAACATCATGTAACCGATGAGTGGGGGATTTCAACAAAAAGCTCATGTTGCATTTTAAAGAGAATGTCTCCCACATTAGTGTTATATTGAGGCATGAAATTTGTGACTAAAAATTATTAGTTGTAGCTGTGTTCTGTATAGCCTCCTTGTCAGTGTGGTAAAGTGTTCTGTATAGCCTCCTTGTCAGTGTGGTAAAGTGTTCTGTATAGCCTCCTTGTCAGTGTGGTAAAGTGTTCTGATGCAAAGGATTTTGGGTTCGAGTCCTGCAATAACAAGTTTGAGTTCTTTAACTTTGTAAAAACTTTTATCATTATTGTTTGATAGGGATTGAGTTGTTGTTAATTAACTTGTTGGCTTGTCAAAAATTATCATGGTAAAGATATCATTTCACACACAAAATCATACGAAGGTATCAGGTACTTGCAAGTTACATCATGGGATCATTAAACGTCCCGAAAATGGCAAGGAAGAGCTCAGAGAAGATGTGGATGATACGCAAACATGGGAAAAACACTTCATTCCCTGATGGTGTCCCTATCCCTGATTTCCCACCTTGCCCTGATTCAGTAGTTTGTCAGGACTCAGGACTCCTGTACATCATATGAGAAGCTTTGTGAAAAGAATCTTACTGAATGGTTCTTGTCATGTTGTTGTGTGAATGGTTTAAAGTCAAGGTCACGAATCTATTGGAACCTTTCTCTTAATCAAAGGAAATCAATTATATATTCTTCCAATATTCTTATTTACATTACAGACACTATTTATTACTATATATGCTCTGCTTTGTGGTACAATATTTGCAGAGAATAGAAAAAGTGATCAAGGGTAACATATAAAGCTTAAGATAATTGACCAAAATAATTACATTTTTAATACTTACCCCACTTCTTATATTGCATATTACCTATACTTCCGATAAAAGATTTGAAAACGTGTTGGTAGTAGTCATCCCGTCTTCGTTCTGCAAGTCTTGGAATATAACAATGACAACATGGCCTGGTAACCGGAAGGTGACAATCCAAACCGTCACGTGTTGATGTTGACAAAATCACATTCCATATTTATCGCTAATGCGGTTGGACGGGTTTGTTCAGAACTAATTGTGTTTGTTAATTCTTTTATTTGAATTAACTTATCTTACTCACAGTATCTTCTTTGGTTATTCATATTTGTATGTGATGTCAATAAGGCAAGATGGTACTTACTTTGCCTTGCTTCGCTTGAAATTCTTCGTCATCTGGCCGTATTTCGACATGTCCTGCATGTTTTCCCCTCGTTACTCGGTTGTGGCTGCATTTTGGTATCCAATATCCATTTTGTAACGTTCATGTATGATTTATCCCTTGGCGTCGCACATGTATTTGCGAGATTTCAAATTTTTATGCTTCCAATTTTCTTTAAAGTTAATAACACTTTCTTTGAGCACTGGGCAATGTTTTTCACCCTTTGCTTATGTTATTAGCATTTAGATTATGTAAAACTACCATTCTCGGCAAGCAAGTTTTGCTCGAGATCTTGGTCGGTGCTACAGTTGTTTTATTCACATCATGGAGGCCCGTAGTGGCCATGTGTGTATGCATTAAATTTTAACGTTTTTAGCATATCTTTTTCATACTTTGTATGTGTTTTTCTTCCGTTTTTTTGAGTAAATTTTTAAAGTAAGTAATTTATGTATCTATCTTACTTGTTTTTGTATGCTGCTTGCGTTGTTTTTTCATGTTTGACATGTAATTATTCTACCCAAATTTTATTATGTGTTTTTCACATATTTGCTATATTTTAATGATAAGCACGTGTGTTTTTCCTGCTTTGTGTGCTTGATTCTTATGCTCATTATGGGCTTTCTTTTCTAACCTACAGGTTAATGACTAGGTTTTCTTTGCTTGTCTTGCAAATTGTTAAAGTCATTCAAGGATCCTCATTCGTTGTGCCCGGACTGTGTGGCGACAGCTTGTGACTTGGACACCCACTACCTCTACTGTCGGTTGTTATCGTCGCCAGAGTTTAAATTGTTTCTGGCGGCCCGGTGGAAGAGGTTCACCCTGAAGGCACGGTGATCCATCAACTCGTTAATGGAGTCGAAGGAGGCTCTCCCCCTCCTGAGGAGCAAGAACAGGTGTCTGCGCCAAAGGACCGGATGCCTCAATGATCTCCTTCCCCCCCAAACAGCAAGGTCTTACTCGGGAGGAGTTCGAGAGGGGAGTGAACCCGGGTGCTCTGGACATCAAGCTAATAGAGGACACGGTGTCGCGCATCGTCTGATGAGAATTGTCAGCGGCGCTGTCTACGGACGCTGTCGCCTCCCGACGACGCGCTTCTATCCATCGCCGGCCAGCACAATCATCGGCCCTCGTCCGTCTACACAGGTCTCTCATGAAAGGGACAGACGGGAATCCAAGCACGGTCAAGCGTCCCTGGGGTCAGCGTCGTCCCCTGTTTGCAGACAAGATTCAGGACTTGCACAGGGAACAGTCGGTCGTCTCACAGGCTGATTTTGCATTTCAGGCCACAAAGGTGGTGGTAACTACATTGCCAGCGGTGTCCTCAAGCAGACTCCCAGGAAGCCAAAGCCGTCACGACTGAACACTGCCGCCTCCAGTCGTCCCAATATCCGATATATAACTGGAGGCCGGAGATTGGGTGTCTTCTGGCCCAACTGGACAAAACTGGAGGACCCATTCGTAACAGAAGTCCTAAAGACAGGCTACAAAGTGCCAATAGCCAAGTCTTCGCCGCTGACCCATCTGCCCTGGTCATGCATGTACACGACAGCACAGCAGACGCAGTTGGCTTCAAACATCCAGACACTGCTAGACAAGAGGGCCCTAGTAAGGATGATGGTTTCCGAAGACGCGCCAGGGTTCTACTCTTGTCCCCCTTGTCCCCCAAGAAGAACTTGGACAAGATGAGGATGATCCAAAACATGGTGGTCCTCAACGATCTTTACCTTGCAGAGCCGCCTCATTTCTGAATGATTACCCTGGATCTACTGCGTTCCAAACTTTCACACAACGATTGGTTGGTCAGTATGGATCTCCAGGAGGCGTACGTCTACATTCCCATCTATGGACCACACCGGAAGTTCCTCAGATATGTATTCCAGGGAACCTATTACCAGTGGAGGGTACTCCCGTTTGGCATTTCCACCGCCCCGTGGCTATTCACACGCATCACGGTGCAGATTGTACATTTTCTAAAACTTCGATTAAGTTCGACCCGTACATCGAAGACTACCTGATGCAGTTGACCTTCATCGGAGGTCTGTTCCTGACAGACCTAGACCTCGTCAGGGTACCCCGGACAGGTGGACTAAGATTCTAGCTTTAGTTGACAGCATTGCTGTAATGTTACGTTCGAGGATCATAGATCAAATGCTAAGTTCCGATTGTTCAGACATGTGCAGTTTACATTTCCGCCCAAAGAATTTTTCTCGATGCGAGCATGAATGAAGGGAGGGGGGATATCCCCCACCTGTAGTAAATCCTGGATGAAACACTGTGTAAGAGCTTTAAAGGAATACATCGGACGATCTTCTCCCAAGAGGAAATCACGTTAGAAACTTTTTATTCCCTTCTCGGTTACTGCCAAGGGTGAGGTCAACAGGAACCGCATTGCCCTGTGGCTGCGGCAGACCATACTGACAGCTTATGATGCAGCAGGCGAACTTCACCCTACAGCTCAAAAGATTCGGGCTTTCCATCTACCATGGCTCTACACAGTAATCTATCCATCATGGAGGGCTGTTTCTGGAGATCTACGTCGGTCTTCACCAGCCACTATCTCCGGGACTTAACAGTGGAGGATGTCCAAGCGCTCCAGGCGTTCGATCCGCTAGTTTACGAGCAACACCTGACTCGGTCGACCTTGCAGTAGGTAATCATACCTCAGTGTTGTTTTTCTGCCTTAGGGCTTTCCCACAGTGCCTCTAGGCGTTCCCCTAAGTGCACTTGGGCACTTATGTTTTGTTCTCCCTTTGCAGGGGGTTCTGACATTCGTCCTGGTATATTGTCCTGATGATTGGTCCTCTCCATGTCTGTCGGTTTAACGTGGACACATGACGGATTGGATCACCACCTTTTGGTTACGAGGCCGTGTTGTCATTGTCATATTCCCCAACTTTCAGAACGAAAACCGGATGACTACTACCAACACGTTTTCAAATCTTTTATCGGAAATATAGGTAATATGCAATATAAGAAGTGGGGTAAGTATTTTTAAATATCTGAAATATTTAAATGTTAATAAAATCATAATATTCCAGTTTGAAAGTTGATGATGATGCATATATTTCAGGGAAAACTGAGGAAATTCTTGACCATGAAAACCAACAGAGAGTAGATGGACTTGCTGGGAAAATATCTAGACTTAAAGGGGTGAGAAATTGTATTTTGTGTCATAGATTTCAGATATTGTTTTGTACATCTATTAAAATCAGTAAATCATTGAAATATTTTACACAAAACTGATAATTTTAATACTCTAAAATCATTATATTTCGAGGGGGTTTAATTTTTGCGTAAAGCAAAGAAATATTATGGTTATGAACGTGAAGAAAAACAATAACAGACAATAAATTGGTTGACACATTTTATTACTCGGAGGAATGTTTCGTTCGTTCATTAATGATGAGTCACTAATTAAAACTTTCAACAGCAGATATGCACGTTGTTTGTTGTTCAAACACAGTCATCACAAAATCACACTCTTGGTTCGATGGGCTTTGTAGATATCAAAAATACACAGAGCTTTCTGGTCATCTGATAGGCCAATCTTGTAACATGTCGAGGTCACACAAGGGTCAATAACTTTGTAAACAAAACGTACAATGGACGTAGCAATTACATGAGAACCGACAGGTAATTACTATTAGTATCACTGTAATCTTTTCTGCACGGTGCATGTAGCTTTGCTCACCAAAATTCTTTTATTGCTTAGTCGATATGCGCTAAAATTTAACCCCTTGAATCAGTCATTTTTTATGTTTGTGCAAAAATAAAACCCCGCAAAAATAGATGATTTTATCATATGTTACATTTCACATTTTGAATGTCTCAATAACTTTTTGAATTTCATGGGCAGGTTCCTTGCCTAATTAAGTAATTTTAGCATGTTTTATTGGGTGAGAAACAGGATTTTAATTGCAATTTCGTTATGGAAGGCAATGTATGCCAAAAATGAAGATGTAAACACTTGTAACTTGCAAAATTTGACATTCCCAACCATTTAGGTTTTCGAAAAGACAAACTTTAGATTTTAATTCTGTATGTCTCAACTTTCCATTCTCCCAATTTAACAAATTTGAAAAGTAATTATAAATATCTAACAATCGAAAAGTTAACTTATAATTTTACATATTTAAATCATGATGAAAAAAAAATGTAACATTACAAGTTACTTTTCACAAATAAAAAAGGGCAAAATAAAGACTTGTAAAGTCAGCCTTGTTTAACAGACTTTAGAATTTCCAGACTTACACGAGTTGCAAACTTATGATTGCAATGTTTCAAATTACATCTTTACATGATTTCACAAAACCTAATTTGGACATGTAAATTAGCCGAATGATAGGCATGGGATGAAGTGTCTGCAAATTATGTTTTGATAGTTTCAACATACAATATTATTAGGAATTGTTAATGTTGAAAGATATATCTTTTATTTAAACAACTTGAAATCCTGCTTTGTTTTTAATGTTTAATAGTTTATTCATACAGACAATACATTTAAATAAAAAAAAAACCAGCAAATAATTTTTCGAAAGGTCATTTGATTAAAAAGATATCAGTGAACAAAATGTGTACATATTTTCCTGCACGATACGCAAGTTGTAAAAAGAGACAAAAGAGACATGCCATCGATCTGCTTTGCTGCTAATTATTCCAACACCATAACTGGAGATATTATCCTTCATCAGTTTCTGTCGGACCCCCTTCAATTTGCAAATATGGATATTGAAATGAATTTTCAATTTACATAGCATATACTACATTGTATTATTGTATGTAAAATGACCTTTTAATATACTAAGATTTAAAAAGATTTAATTTTAAAAAGTGATTTCGTCATATTTTAATATTTGATAACCTTTCGAGATTCAATTGAAAGTAATGAGCGTCAAAACTAATGTGAATCAAATAACCAGTTTGTGTTGGGACCCAGCGGCACCGTGTCCTAATGACAAGATTCCAAACATAAAAGACAGCCCCTCCATTGAAAGCGAAAGCTGAATTCCGATGCGGACATGACAAAAGTTTTAAGAGTTGAAATATGATCTGAATTAATTACGGTGTAACTGCTGACAGCATACATGATATAAAGTTTATAATTGCCTTTAATAAGAAAATTCAATTAGCTATATTTCCAAAAATTTAATCCTGTCCATAGTGTTTGTTTGATGTCTAAACACAAGACAATCTTGCTTTGGTCCGTGTATACAACGCGGGTTAATGGACGGGACGATTTCGTAAACACGCTGGCTTTTTTGGAATTTAAACGATTAATGCACATGTTAACAACAACAAAAGCTTATTTTTCCTCATTTTCAAATGTTTCCCGTCTATGCTTAATAAGTGGCATTACTTGATAGATGTTTTAAAAAGTGTTGTCGGTGAAAAACCGTGAACGTGCAAGTCAACAATGTAAACAATAAAAGAGCGCATGATTGTTTAGGGTGATTTGTCGTGACAGGCTGTGATTAGCTAATCAAACAGTTTACTGTGCGTTTTAACAAGGGTTGTTTTTAGATGTAATTTAAGTCATTTTCTCGGTTAATTTGCACAAAGTCAAGTATATGAGCTTGTTCTTAATTGTTTTAAGAATCATTTTTGTGAAACCCAACCCCCTTTATGTTATAAGATTTTGCATGAAATTTATGTGTTTCCTAACCCTAAACATGCTTAACCTTGTAATATTACAAGTAAGCTTTAATTCTATTCAACGTCCCACGTTGCCAGCCCCATATAGTCAGGTCTAGCGGAGTAGCTGCATCATATTAACGAGTTGGTGTGCCCCAGCCAAACCCATGCTAAAGTGCCAGTTCAGCACTTGTATTATGTTGTTGTTCTAAGGGGAAATGGAGAAAACGACCAACTCCAAATGAGAGAAAAAGGTCATATCCTTAGAGAAAATGTCCAAACAAAAATGCAACAAAAGAAAACAGCCATAATATCTTTCTATTTTATCTCGGAATTCCATTAATTCTCAGTAAATAGATTATTTCTTTGTCATTGCGATCATAGGTCAATGATGAATATTATGATTAGCACGAAATTATTAACATGAAATCACTAACTAAGAAATACATATTGACATTGTTGTCGTATATTTATGGGTTTCTTCTGTGATTATGGAAATGAAGTACATGTATTCAAAATACAGATGCTGACAACTTAGTTTCAGGTTAAATCATATATACATTTTTCATACATCTGCAATTAAAAGCCTCTTGTATTAAAACACAACATGACCAAAAAACTATAGTATCATAGGGAGTACCTACATTTAATGAATATTTTAAAATATGATATTTAATAAATAGTACCCTTCTTTTAAAGAAGCACTAGGTTAGTTTTCGGAGATTGCAAAATGTTGTAATAGGACTTTCTAAAATGTGTTTATATAAGCGTATGTACAGATACTCTTAAAAGACATAGGCATAATATGTGACGTCTCTTTCGCATTGGACCAGGCTTCCTGACATTTAAAGCACAGAACACACTACAGTGATCTGATATCCCATGATCTACAACAGTGACAGAGGAGAGAATAGAATCAGAATTGAAGTCACCCAGTATGATAAGTTGGTTAGTGGTACAAGTTGCTAAGTCACACAGTTGAGTGAGCTCATTTAGTATCAACGTTTGGCTGAAGTTATTCTTCTGTCATACTGGTGGTCTTACAAGAGTTCCTTGGTAAGAAAACCACAAGTCAAGATACTCAAGGCTAGAGGTGAGTTGGTGTTTAAAGCCACTTCCAAGATTATTTCACTTATATCGCGGCTGCTAGTATTAATGCAGGGAGAAAGCCCGCAACACCATTGTGGCTATGCATTGCGGTGAAACCTGCGAGCATCGGCTGGAACTAGCGAACCATGGGTGGTACTGCGCTGAATTTCAGTGTAGCATTGCACCCATACCTGACTACGTGTAGAACAGTTCTCTACTGCAGACAAAGCTGCCGAGCCCCTGGCGGGATTCGAACCACGGACCACCTGATCAGAAGCCGAACGCGCTAACCACTGCGCTATCCCGCCCCTCAAGGCTAGAGAATGTCACACCAATTGATTCATTGGTTTGGATAAAAGAAAAGGCAGACTTGTAGATGACAATAATTCCACCACCTTGTCTGTTTGATCTGACTGACATGCTAACTGATAGGAATTTATCCAGTTGGAACCAGTTCATTAACAATCACATTATCACAAGATCTAAGCCATGATTCTTTATAACGGCAATGTCAGTGTCATATTTTTTGTGTTTTTTATTCAATCCTTAAACTTTCCTCCCAGCCCGGCAACCTTGTTTCTTTAAATGCTTCCTCTTGTGATTGGCAAGAGTGTTGATCAGCTGACAATGAAAACAATGAGAGAAGCTGTCTAAGTTGATTGAGTCTCTGATAGACAGAAGCTGTTCTCTGCTGTAGCTCCCTCCTTGATTGAGGACCATTGTTCCTACTTGGGGCTGGTGTCCACCCAACACAGGTACAGCTTGGGGCTTAATTGAAACAGCCCTTTTGAGCACAAAAAGTTTATAAGGAATTGACAAAGAAATGGCAATAAAATCCACATTTCTTTCAATTTCATCTAAAAATAATAAACGTAGGGTAAAGAATCCATTCATGATTGTAAAATCCAAGATTTGGCGTCCAAATTTGAGAAACACCATGTTAACACAGGCAAAACGTAGGAGCTGAGAAAAGTGTGACCTGCTGCTGCCTAGCGCATAGGAATTAATGGCAGAGATACCTCTGTGGGAAGAGAATGGATGATCTGCTGACTGCTAATAAGGGCCCAAGGGACAATGACTTAAAGACCTATTTTCAATTGGTGACCATTTGTGAAATGAATTATACATATACCATGTGATGAAAGTATAGTTTTTTCATTGAGAAGTTATTTCTTGAAAAGATGGTGATATTGCTGATTTATGTCTTTTTTTCCAAGGTGTGTTGTATGCTTACCTCCACATTCTTAAAACTAAGAATATTGATGAGAATGTTTTTCGTTAAGGAAAATTTTATTTGACATAAATCGGTTTAATGATATAGAAGTAATGCCATTTTCAATTGAAACTCTATCTCGACCCTCCATTTTTTACTGGCCATAAAGGGCTTATGGAATTTATTTATGGATTTTCAGTATGCCCCCTGTGCAGGAGGAGTACAAGTTGTGCATTAGCATAATTATCATTTTATAAGTTACAAAATATTGAATCATAATACATTTCAGTGCATTTAGAGACTGGATGTTTTTTGAAAGCATCATTTCAACACAATCTTTTCATGGTTTGCAATGTATTGTTTTCACAAGTAAATGTCTGTATTGAAGATAAAAAGGAAAGACAAGTCATTATTCAGGTTAGTTTACTTTTCTTTCTTTTAAATTCTATGAAATGTATTTCTTATTTTCATTTAATCAGCTTTTTTGAATATATGTAATAGTTTTTGTTATTCAAAAGACGTTCATCTTCATGACCTTGATTATGCATTATATCTATGCTCGTGTGCATTTAGTTTATATTGAATTTCAGCATGCGAAACATTGCAGCATGCGGCGTTACCAATGGTGACGTCTTGACGACATTGCTAGGCATTTGACGCAAAAAGCTGTTAGCGCTAAACCATATTTTTTTTAAATCAATCATTTTCCAATATGTGTTAATTAGCCTTATTTTGTTCATGTTTTTTAAATTTTTTCGTTTGAGTTTAAATATCACAAGTCCTTAAAAAGAAAATTTATGACGTTGTCGGAACCATATGGTGAGAACAGTCTAAACCAAAGTCATTTTGATATATTATAAAGATCTCAACATATATACTTATATATTCACTTTAAATGTACCAATCTTTAAAAAAAAATTTCTATTCGGCTCTAATGAATTATGTTTATGAATACAATATTAGATATTTGGTGCATCCTACAATTCCAAACCTGAGATTCAACATTTACATTCAGTTCACCCTTTTGTTTCTTGAATCTGTTATTGTACCTCCCAGCAAAAGTCTGATTACATATCTCACCAACAATGAAATGATTTTTAAAAAATACATAAAATATAATGTACTGAAAAGGACATTTTAAACCAAGCCAATTGCAAGAAGTGAATGTAGAATTGCATCAGCTCCTGGTTAAGTGTCTAAAGTTAGTACAACCACGGGTGGTGTCTGAGTCTGTGTCACTTTGCCCTATAACATGCCAAGCTCTCTCTGTCTTTTAATTTGGATGATTTTTTATTTAAAGATTGCCTTGGACCTTGAATCGGAGAGCCGAGACTCAAACAGATACTTGGATGGAATGGTGAGATTAGATTTAATTTAGATCGATAAACCCTTTCATAAGCGGCCCTTTTGACTTTCCAGATTAGCCTGTTAGGTAGCTTGCACCTAGAGGATCAAAGTTTGTTCAGCTATTCCCGACTAAGCACAAATAATGAGGTGGTAGGCATTTCCCATTAAACCTTATGACAACTTTTTTCTTCTAACCCTCTTTACAGTAGGCTACTTAATGTCAGCATTAAATCTCAATTAGATTGAATTGCCCATTAACATTTATGTATGGAAGTTTGTACAAGTCCAATTTTCTTAAACCCTTAAGATGTTTGTCCCGTAATATTCTTGGATAACTTTAGTTTCCTCTGCATTACCTCACGGCGAGGTCTAGATTGCACTCTTAGGTTTTCACATACAGTTTAAATAGCGCTATCGTCCTGTGTGGATGATGTTTTATAAGACGCTTACATTTATGATCCAGCTTAAACTAAACTGGCACTCCCACTACTCCCACTCTCACATGCTTGCCATTGCTGTACCACCCATGGTTCGCTACTTCCAGCCGATGCTCACTGGTTTCATTGCAATACACAGCCACAGTGATGTTGCAGGCTTTCTCTCTGCACTAATACTAGCTGCCATGATATCAGAGAAATACTTTTGAAAGCAGCATCACCTCACCTCAATCACAAAAAGGAAAAGATACACTACACCCAGAAACAAAGTACCCCCTTTCTAGAAATTTCTAGAACGTATCTAGAACGTAACTAGAAAGTTTCTAGAAATTTCTTGTTTTCATTTTTTGAGAGATATTCAAATAATTTAGATTTTTTTCTGAAACTGTATGTTAACTTTTGCACAATTTGAAAAGATGAACTGCTTTTGTTAATTAGGAAAGAAGATATTCAATGTTAAAGTTTCCCTCCTTTACAACTCATCCTCATTATAACACCCCCTGCTAGCGGAATGCTACACAATTCTAACGCCCTTCTGGCTCCCATTAATGAGCTGTAAGGCGTCTTGTCTTGCATTAAGAATTGGATGCATTGGCATATGCAATGTGTTTGACAATTTCTATGGTTGTAATTGATCGTTTATTGCTTATTGTTTATCTCATATCTTGATATTAAAGTTGGTGTATCTGAGATAGTAAGCCCCTGCTGTCAATATTGATTGTTGGCTCATGTCAACAACTTAAGTCAGCGTACAGCTTTGCCTTCGAACGTAGAATAAGAAATGAAAAAGAAATATAGTTGATATAATCAATTTAATGTTGTAATGTAAATTTTTAAAAATGGTTTTGATTAGGTTTATAAGGCGACATAAACAAAGCCCTTTATCACCTTAAAAGAAAACGTACGTACCATCTCTCTAAGTCTTCTATGTTCATTTCATGTACGTCAAAAGCATTGATCTTTCATAGATGCGTCTACTGAACCAAAAGCTTTGTATCATAAATCTTGTAATTGATTCACTGAAAACAAAATTTGAGACGATGTTGTATAATGCATTCTGGTTATGTGAGGTCCAAACCTGGGTCCAGACTAGCATTCAAATCTTTTTGGGGAGAAAAAGTTTAAAAGCTGGTTTGGTAAAACTTCGTTCTTGCATACTTGACATGATAAATACATTTCGGTTTCTACTTTGAATTTCATGTGAATGAATTATTTTTTTATCCTGCGTACTAAGGGAACATTACAAAGGAAAACAATAAGGAACGTTTCTTTCTGTTAGCATAATTATTAATATTAGTATATAGATAGCAGTATTCGTTTTATAAAGCGTCGCTATTCTTCGATGTTATTACTCTTCTTTCTATATTTGCTAATTGTTCAATGCGTTGCACTATAGGAGCTGGTGCCTACAAATCAAACAGTATTCTTCTGATCATAATTAGCAGGATGTTTATATACAAAATAGGCAATTTGTAACAGCTGTAATCGAATCACAACGCATTTTCTATTTCTTATCCCTATTGTTCAGCAACTCGGTATACTTATAAAATGCATAAACGAGATCAACTTGTTTCTTAAGTCCCATCCTTGACATATTTGTCTTCCTGTATTGGTAAATCACTCTTATCAAACAAGCTGAGCATATAGTTCATGGGCGAAAACAGGACTTTTATTTGAGAGGAGTGTGCCCTATTGGTGTCACAAATACAAAGTTTGGAATGATTACCTTGTATAATAAATATGTGACCATTTGAAAATTGTCTACGGAATATAAGTTCCCTGTCCTACATTTTACATGTTTTATGAATGAAAATAGGCGTACGACTCTCAACATTTTCCACTTTTGGAGACCTTAATTGAGGGGTGCACGCATGGTATAAAGATCACAGTTATGTTCTAAAGACACCCAATCATACGCGCTATGGAATTGTGATGTCGTTACGCGGATTTTTCTTTCTTGCGTACCAAGTCACCTTAGAATATATTCAAAAGGAATTACCAAATTACGTTTCTTCTCTCAGTTCGTAATATTCAATCTGTAAACTTAACATTAGTGCAAAGAATAACCAAAAACATTATGAAACAAATAGGTGAATGAGACAAGAAAACAAAGAAAAACGTTCTTGTTGGTTTAATATAGGACATATTTGCAAATAAAAAATAACCTCGTTTCTTCAAAGACTTAGATATTATAATTGAATTGGTTGTAGGGGGATTGACTTATGCAAATAACCCCTGCTTGCTCTTTAGAAAATAAAAAGATTGTAAGAGATAGTTCTCTGTCTCTACATGAAAATATGAAGGCAAAGTTTACACGTACATAATGACATATCGGAATGTTGGGAAAAAGGGTTTTCTAGGTGTAAGCAAGCATGCGCTTTTGATGTTTAATTCAATCATGAAAGTATTCGCAGTTTTAACTAAGCAATTGTCGTCGTTCACATCAACTTGTCGCCGTTCTAGTTTGTCTTAAGCTTTTCTTTTCCCTCGCCGTCATCTTTGTTTATAGTGTGCACGCTTACTACATGTACAACTACAATGCCTTGGGCGTGACACTAGTATACTCGATCTTTATTCAGACTGTTGAAACACCTTTACTAATTTGTTCAATTTATCGGCTTAATTGGGGTTGACTAAATTACAAACAAATTATGTGCATGTCTTTCTACTGATAATTTTAGGAAGTATTTTTTAATTTGTGAAAGATGAAGATACGCTCATACTTGTCGCGTCATATTATTTGACAGCATAATTCAAAGAGCCATGCCGCTGTCCACTCACACAGTGAGTAGAGCGTCACAGTAATTCTCCAAGGTGTATGTTAATATACTGAGTAGTAAAACACTCTGACAACATATTCAAGATTCAATCAACATAATGTTGAATAGTTTCATCCTCCTTTGTATGGTTTAAAGGTTTAAACATATTTTATTCCAGAATTGTGTTTGCTTCATAAACATTTTCTTGAGAGATGGTATATCAGATTTCCTCCATGCTATATGTTTGTTAGTACTACTGAGTAGTAACGTATTTGGATAAAAAATTGATCTTTAGTATGAAAACTATATATTTATATGTAAACTTTTATAAATGATCAAACTAATCTAAATAGCGAACAATATCTGTTTTAAGTACATCATATCTTGGGTGTTTACATTATATAAATGCAGTAAATATCCCAAATTCCCAAATTTTGCTATTTATATGTTTTCATTGATACATGAAAAACGGCCATATAAATGTAAGGACGTTGAAATTTGTGTTTGATGTAAATAGGTTTTAAAAATAACGTTTTAATCATTTACACGCGTCACAGTCCGGTTATCCATCACAAATCGACACTTTAACCTGTTTTGTTGTCACTATACTGAACTCGTACGCACTAAGATGCTAAAATCTTTCAATATGCAGACGATACAAATTTTACTCTAGATGGATCTGAAAAGGGATTATCAGAACTTATTTATGTGATTAAAAAGTTTGCTGCTGTCTCTGGTTTAAATTTAAACTGTGACAAAACAATAGCTATATGGTTTGGCTCCAAGAGAAATTCTAATGAGCAACTTTGTCCGCACATTACTCTTCGTTGGTCCAAAGAACCCTTCAAAATTCTTGGAATAACATTTTCAAAGGACTTAGATGAAATGGTCTCGCTAAACTTTGAACGACAATTCTCCAAAATAAGAAGAATTTTGTTTTCATGGTCAAATAGATCTTTAACTCTTCGGGGCAGAATTACAATCATCAAGTCTCAGATCATCCCCCCTTTTCACACACCTCTTTATGGCGCTTCCTAACCCATCTAAAGACTTTTTTAAACGTTTAAACTCTATCCTTTTTAAGTTTGTTTGGGGAGGGAAACGTGATAAACTTAAACGTAACATGTTGATTAATGTTTATGAAAAAGGGGGGTTGAAAATGATAGATATCGTATCCTTTTGTAATTATATGAAGATCAAATGGATAAAGCGACTCTTCACAGGAAAAGGATTATGGCAGAACTTGGCATTTGAATTGTTATCCCCCTTTGGAGACATTGATTTGTTTAACTTCCAAAGAGAAAGATTGCTATTATATGTAAAAAATATCACAAATTGCTTTTGGAAAGAAGTCATAACGAGTTACACTAATATAATCAGAAACGAAGTTGTTACAATTGACAATTTTGTATCTCTCCCATTTCTCAATTTTATTCCATTCATTGATATGAGCTTATTCATCTCCTGGTATAGAAACGGACTGAAATGTATTGGGGATGTAATCTCTCTTACTGGTGATTTAAAATCATTTGAAACACTGAAAGAGGAATTTGATATTCCACACACATACCTTCTATATTTCAGATTTTTGAAATACATACCAAAACACTATTTTGACCTTATTAAGACAAAACCTCAGCATCACACAGAAGTAATTGCACAATGTACTATTCTTAAACAAATATGCAGCTCTGATGACTGTAAATTTGTATATTCCCAACTCTGTTCCGACAAAGCCATTTCCTTAGACAATCTTCAGCTGAAATGGGAATCAAAACTAAATGTCAACTTAACTGATAACTATATTTCGGACTGTTTTGCACTCATAAATGCTACTACTATAGAGAACAAGGCAAGAAATTTTCAGTTTAAATTTATTCACAGAATAATCTCAACAAGATCATTTCTATTTAAAATAGGTATTTGTCAGGATAATCTTTGCACCTTATGTGGTAAAGAAATAGAAACTCTTGAGCATCTATTTTATTCATGTGAGAAAACCAAACATGTTATTTCACAATTAAGAATCTGGTTCCATTCCAAAACGGGAACAAGTCTGAACATTGATATTACAAAATTTCTGCTCGGGGACCCAAAGGCAAACCTATTGACTAACCACATTTTTATTATGACAAAAGAGTTTGTAAACAAAGCAAGGTTTAGCACCAACGATTTGAATTTCAATGAACTAATTAACTTCATAGAATTTCATTTTAAGTTAGAAAAATACATTTTTTCGGAGGATAACCCCAATTTTCAAAGAAAATGGTCGTGTTTGTACCAAATAGATAATGTACTGAGTCCCCTCTATTTCTGCATCTTTTCACCCTTTCATTCACGCTTATATTCTATCCTATCTACCTTTCTTCTTCTGTTTTATTTCTGATGATTTATGGTGATACTGAAAAGTTTTCAACAATGATTGACTGATTGTACCATCTCTTTTCTGTTAATAAAAAAAAAAAAAAAAAAAAAAAAAAATTTTTGGAAACAACCATCCCTTTTTATTAAAATAACACTATATATGAAGTTTGGCATATTTGACTCTAACAACATACTCTGTGGCCCTTTAACTGTTCTGCGTTTTACAGTTCTGCATTTGGAACTATACCAAACAGAGAGATACAAAACTGAATGAAACAAATCACTAATTTAACATACTGTAAATGATCCTTATCGTTCACCTTCATTTCCTATTTGACCTTTATGAAACAATAAAACGATGAAGACTTTATAGTTCTTGATATTGCTAGACAATTTCCGTTCGTTTCTCATCCCCACAGCCTGAGTGGTGTTAATTGGCCAGCAGCTTCTGGTTCGACACCGCCTGTGAGTGACCAGGCGTTGAGCGGTGAAGAGAGTCCAGTGTTTAATGAGTTTTGAAAATTAGTTAAGTAAGTTTAATATATATGACGCCTGCAATCAGTCTGAAATGTAATCTTAATAACCTAATGCTCTAATATATATATATATACAAATATACAAAGTATATATACAAATTTGTTGCTCACAGGGGCTTTGTGATTTTCACAGTAAATCAAATCACAGTTTTTAGAGAAAACATCTGACATTGATGTAGCCGTTTAATAACCATTTCCTAATTTGATTTAAGTACTGAGGAGGTATCCTCCAAGATTCCCTTAAACCGTAAAATCCGGAGTTGCTGCTTTGAACCTAAGACACAATTACAATTTAATATGTTATAAATCAATAATTTTTTCAAGTATAACAGTATCTTATGTCCATGTGTTTAAAGATACATATCAATTTGTATTATAATTTAGTAACAAGTCAGTCATAATGACATGTACGCAGTGTTATGTATATTCATATGCAATTAATTATATAAGAAAACAACATCGAGATAATCCATTTACTGAGGTTCTAATCGTTTACTTAAACATTCCTTTTTATCTCTAAAATGCCAAAATCAAGACATGTTTTCCTGTTTTTAAATTTGGAAACGGACATATGTATGTTTAAAAGTTTAAACGTTTTGGTCACATTTACACTTATTAAACACTACAAACCCATTTTTGTATTTTTGTCTGCTGTAAATAAGTTTCCAAAATAACGTTTTGCTCAATGTCGCACGCCATTTTCTGTTTTTTGATCACATGCACATTACGACTGAAAATTACTTATTGTCGCTATACTTAACTGATAAACATCGGGATGCTGAATTTCATAAACCACCACTACTTATCGATAAAATTAACACCATTTATAAAGTTTGACATATTTGACTCCAACAACATTTTATGAGCCCCTTTAACCAAAAAAGAAATCAACAAGACATTGCGTCAGTACTATCATGTAACTTGTGAGTTTAAGTTGAAGTTTGTTCGAACGGTTTAAGTTATGGCAAAAAACAAACATATAAATTCGTCAAATGCTTAACGGGATTTATGAAGGCTTACTATCTCTTTCACTCTTTCAAATACGAAAGGTTTTTAAAGGAATGATGACAAGTAACTGCAATAATAATTACTGTTTTATGTGCAATTTACTCAGTGAACCGTATCTCCCGAACAGGCAAGTGTACAGAGAAGCGTAACCTGGAAAGGATATGTCGGAATGTCAAAGGTTTCAGTCTGAATTAACAGTGTATTCTACAATACACAACCGGGCTATCGAGACATAGACGGGAATGCTCATCTTTTTCTGAATACGACTGCGCCTAATCATGTTAAGCAATTCAGTCTACGACAGGGGACATATTTATTACCATGGGATGGTAGAGGCTGTAGTTTTAAACACATTAATCATATTCAAAGTAATATAATTTATTATATATAAATATAATTCTTATATCTCGCCTCGAAATAAACATATATGGTTAGAAATTACTATTTTCATTACTTTAATGCAATAAATAAAAAATTTAATGAACACACGGTGTATTCGACTTTCTACATAATCAAACCATACAAAGTTACTTGGAACGATGAATGAACAGTTGTCGAATTTTTATACCTGTCATGTCTATCTTCGACATCTTTAAAACGGTTATTAATATCGAAACATACAAATACGTCAAGTGAATAATTTTGGGGAATCTGTTATAATCGTGTAGTTCCACGTCGGACAAGACTCCGTTCAGTGTATCCAGCGTCAAATGGTGTTGCATATAACGGTGTGGGAGATATCAGAGGGTGTCAGCGTGAGTGGCAGGGAGTTAATAAATTGTGCCTAAACAAAGTCATGAAAGACTGCAGCATAGAAATATGTATCCAAAAGCCGTTACCGATAAAGACGATCATTAGTTTTGGTCATAAGCGGTGTTGCACCGATAAAATTTTTAAGGCCACTCCGACGCAATTACATATGAGAAAGAATATTAAACTTTATGATAGTTACACGTATCTTATTGCGATCATAGGTTCAAAGAAAGTGGTTATGCATAAATAACATTTCGTTTGTTTGGCAGTCGTTATGAAATGTCAAAACGATCATATTTCATTATGTATGATGAATAGAATTCAACAATCTAGTAATGAGAGCGATGTACATCCCCGTAGAACTGTTTTTATACTAAATTCTGTCAGATAAAAGAATGATTTCTGTCTTTATTCTATGTACTTTTGGCATGTGAAAAAATAATGAACAGCGTTTTCGACTGGGTGACCACAGGAATAGGCTGGGCTTTCAATGATCTGTCTGTTTAACTTATCAGCGTTCAAGTCACCACAGCGGGCGAGAGTGGATAATCTAGCAAATTCATGGACCATAGTTTTGATTTAAATTAACAATGTTATTGCCAGGTCCTTGAACCGAAGTTTTGAAACCGGATAATGTATCAATACTTTGCATATCAGGAGTTAAAGAATTCCATAGTTTTATTGTGTCAGGTAAAACGTTCTTGCATATAACGCTGTCGTACAATTTACTGTTGGGACGGATGAATATTCTCTGAGTTTGTCGTTATTGATAGGTGTTCTGAAGTGAATCTATCTGTATCTCTGTAAGAGTGGTAAATACATTAACCGGCACTGCAAGGTTTTTAAATATCATTTTCAAGTCATTCTGATTCTTATCCATTGATGATCAGAAACCCATATCGGAATGCATGACGCGCGAGGTGAATCCCCTGTCAATGGTTATGAAATAATGAACATTTTAAATCAATCTTCGATTGTATCATCATGAGATTGCCTTTAAAATTTTACTGATAAATAGTTAACTCAGATGCGATTTTATACACAGTGTTGTAAGACACACTGAACCAGACCTTTCATAACAGCTGTCTTTAAAAGATTTTAAAGATAACTTTGTATATATGTATGCCTTTATGTTGTTAACATTACATAAACATTATTAATTTAGCGTAATAGCTAACATCATTTACGTCACTATTTTAGTTTGGCCACTTGCAGTACATTGTCGTGAGAGATGTTTTGATATGTAAACAAGCTTTTTCACCATTCCTATGCCGTTTTTATATGTAATAAAATGTTTATCCATCAAGTGATAATGCTATATTGCGGAACAATTGTTCTACTTCGCGCATTTTATAAAAAAAAGATGTTGTAGGCACACTTGCATTTCATGCTTCTTTTACAAAACCTCGCATTTATAAGTTGGTTAGCGTAGGCATTTTCCATTTAGTATTGAATGATAAAAACATCATATGTTAAGCAGTTTTCTTTAGGCTTTTTAAGGATTGCATAGAAGTAATCACAACTAGGATTCTCTATCATAATATTGTCTTTTCATATTCGGCTTGGGTGTAGTGACCTTAATGGAGATAGGTTCACTAGATTTATACCTAATAGCCCTGTATGTGACAGTGGCTTTCACTTTGAATATGCCTTAAATTTCTTCATCACCTGTCCAAATGTTAATGACATAAGACTAAAGGCATATTTCTTTAAAAAAGGGTATAATCTGTCGTCAATTCTATTTGGTCACCCGGGCTCATCATGAGAGGCTAACCAAGGACTATTGAAATCTGTTCATAATTTTATCACTTTATCAAAGAGATTTTCGGAATTCAACAAACGTTTTCCTATGTGCCCTGCCTTGCTGAAACAATCAAATAACATGTAGTTATCATCAGTATGAAATAAGTTTGTAAACATTTATTGTTACATTGAAAAGTGTCCAACATAAGCATGCATCTATAGTGTCCTGTTTACTGTATGTATGTATTCATTTGTCCATATGTACGTCACTTTTTATGCAATAGTATATTTGTTAAGAAGCGACATTTATATAATGAAATAAATATGTTTAAACCATAATATAATTCATGTAGTGACAGATTTATACATGTCTCCATTGCCTCTTCTTCATAAGCTCACATAAATTATTTATAAAAAGGCAATCGCAATGTATATAAGTTACGTCAACTATAATAACTTCTTTTGTTAATGCTTTATTGCAAAGTTATATATTACATATAAGCATTATATTGTAACGATAAAAGAAAAACTACATGCGTCGGAACATCTTGAAGACGGAAATCTAATTAGTGCCGATCATTGAGGTGCTAATAAACGACGTGCGCTATATATAGACTGCCCCTTGTGCTACGGAAAGAGGCGCCTTAAAACGAGGAAGACTTAAGTTCAATATTAATTATCTCTCTTTCTATTGATGCAATCTTGTCCAAAATTTCACAATAGGCAAAGTAAACATGATGAATTTAAATCAGGTTATAATTTTTGAATATTTTGAAAAGAGTGAAAACTCGAAATTTCTAGATACGTTCTAGAAATTTTCTCGATACGTTCTAGAAAGTTTCTCGATACGTTCTAGAAAGTTTCTAGTGCGTATCTAGTGGGTTTCTAATGTGTTTCAAGTGTGTTTCTAGATACGGGGTATGTTTATTTATTGCTGTACTGTAGTCTGTACTGTAGTCTCTAACTGCGTTCTCATTTGATATTTAACTAGAAAACATGATATATCTCCATATCAAACTCGTGGACACATGGTAACTTATATTATTCAAATAAAATATGAGTAACTGTTTCATTGGTTTGATACAGCACGTACGATTAAACTATTTGAAATTTTGGTAAAAATTATGTGAATGAACCGCCGTTCATCAACACTTGCAAGAAGTGTATTTGTAAGTATATCCTCTCATGGATTCGTAAATAATTACAAACGATCTGTAATTTTTGTAATTTTTTTGCAAATTAAACCATTAGGAAAAAGATTACAAAAAATAATTTCTCATTTCAGCCATAAATTCTCATGATAATTATTATAGACTTCTATTATGAAATATGTTAGAAATAACTTTCTTGATTCTTATAGATTTATATGTCACAACATGTGGTTATTTTTCGAACAATACATATTGTAGAGATGCTCGAAGAGCACTAAGAAGTTTTCGGTGTAAACAATCGGACGATGACAGAAATCTTTTTTGAGATGAGAAACAAATTCAATGCTTCTTGTAGGAAATTTAGATCTAACCTGCGTTATCAAAGATTAAAAATACTGAATGATTCTTTCAACAATCCCACTTTATTCTGGAAACAAATTCGTTCGTTCAAAAGTAAACCTAATCCTAAAAGTACTATTTCTAAATGTGAATGAATGACCCATTTTAAGACAGTATTTTCGAGTGATGGTATTTTTCCAAATTGATATCTCCTCACGAATTTAACAATATTGACCAAATGATTCTTGAACAACAAGTAACAGAAGATGAGGTAAAGACTGCTATTAAGAAGGGAAAAATCACCTGGCCCTGACAATGTTATAATTGAGATGATGAAATGCTCTCAGTCACAATTAATGCCCTTCCTACTAAAGTGCTTTAATAGGGTATTTGAAAGTGGTTCCTTTCCAGAGAGCTGGTCTCATTCAATTATTGTTCCAATACATAAAAAAGGCCTTAAAGGCAATCCAGATAATTATCGATGAATATCCTTAAAGGGGGTCTGCAACCTGAATTTTTAACTTCCAATGTTTAATTAGCGATGCCCCGCAAGAATCGTAAATCTCAATCAGCACGCCCTCTACTCAGCTGTGTTTTTACTGCGCTGCACCCTACACGAGCGAATTACCCAACCGGATACGTGTGTGAGAATGTCATTATAAACAAATCGTTCTACAACTAAACTGCCATATGAGATATGTGATAATAAGAAAATAATTATAAATCTTTGTAAAGTGAAATCTTTTTTAGTTTTTTTTTAGATTTCCCTCACCTTTTACAAAATTAGATAAAAAATTCTGGTACTCTGGTATTATGCAGTTGTTTACATTTTACTTGTAAGCTTGGACACAACAAACTTCACAATATTTCTTTCAATATTTTTTAAAGTTAGGTTTTGACTTGTGTGGATATTTTTGGGATTTTCGTCACTATTACTCAATTCATAACTATTTGAAATTTCTTATCTATGGCAGATAGGGGTTTGAGGTTGTTTTTTTTTATATTTGGTAGTAAATTGAACCTTGATTAAACAACTGTAAAATCAATGCACTTTTAATATTGATACAATTCTCATATAATTATCCAACTTTTTACAAGCATAATTGAACACCAAGTTGACATTTAACAAAAACACAATCATTTTTCAAAATTACAGACACGTTTGCCATAATTTGAAAATATCACTGATGATTATAAAAAAATGGATATATGAAGGATATACTGGTCACTGGTTATAAAGTTTAACTAAAAGGGTTACCTTGATGATAGAGTGTTTTAAACTGTTATTTTGGGTCCGGATAGTATGTCTTACAACACTGTGTAATTTGAGTTGACTATTCATCAGTAAAATTTTAAGGTATGATCTCATAATGATACAATCGAAAATTGATTTAACATTTTCATTATTTATAGTCATCGACAAGGGGTTCTCCTCGTACCTCATGCGTCCCGATAGTTCCGATATGGGATTTCTGATTACGAATGGATGAGAATAAGAATGACTTGAAAGATGATGTATACAAACCCGGCAGTAATTGTTAACGTACATGTATTTACCAGTCTTACAGAGAAAAGGGCACCAACAATCTGAGCCATAATTAATGATAGATTCACTTTAGTAAATGACAATAACAATTATCTCGTCCTAATCCCGGATTGACAAATAGTTACTTTGTTTTGATTTTATTTGCCAATTCACAGTAAATGAACACGTTAAACCCCAGCTCACTCACTCACAGTAAATGAACACATGCTTTTGACATTCAAAAGATAGTGAAAAATATAAAATTTAGTTGGATTCATCTTTAACATAATCAAAACCGCATAATTTACATTTTGTTATAGATATATCTTATTCCACGTAGTCTCTCAGACATTATACAATGCATGAACGGTAAAGCTTAAATCAACAATGATGTTATCTAATTTATTAACCAGCCAGCCAGGCATAGAGCAATAAAGCACAGCTGTCCTCCGAACAGGAAATGATAAAAAGGATATTACGTAAGAGATCGATCACATACGTTGTTTATAACACTTCAAGGAAGTACTTGGAAAGTCTGGTCTAAACAGTCACTGTAATCTCGCTCTACTCCCATATTTTCAGTTGTTGAGCTGGAATAAACATTGTCAATTCACTTCCTCTCTAATTCTGTTTTATTTGTATATGATTGTATGTGGGCGTAAGGCACCTTACTGAAATAAAAGAATTGAAATATTTATTCTTAACTAGTGAGACAATTTTAAAGTGACACAGTTGAAATTCGGTTGGTGTTTTGACGTTGTTTTAACGTCATCAGAACAACTAAAACTGACAAGTGATTACTCATATAAAATTTCATTATTATCAATAACATCAAATACATTACGGATTGTTTTAAGGAATGAAATAAAAAAATGCAAAAACAAACAGCTATCATTGAAATTTAAAAGTGTTATTGATATTAGAATTAGATAAATAAAAGTTAATTTCTTTCAATTTCACAATAAAAGGAAGTAACTCTGTCCTTATGTCTAATTAGAATAAACAAGGTATATGGTATTTTTCAACACTTTTTATTTTTTCAGTTATGTTCACAAGTGACAACATAAATTTTCTATTTGAATAAAGTTAGTAGTTTATACATTATAGTATTAAAGCGTCTACAGCTGATCACTGCGTTCGTGGAGAGTGTGGAAGATATCCTCTATATATTTCGGTTTTTAAACGTTGTTTGTCGTATTGGTGTAAACTTTTGAATATGCCAAATTCTCGGTTCCCTCGGAAAGGCTATAATATGATGCATCTGGAAGCTTCACGGGGTAAGACCAACTGGGCATCTAAGATTAAATCTTTGCTCTATACCTATGGTTTTGGCTATATTTGGGAAGCCCAAAGTGTGGTTTTCCCGTCAACGTTTTTGGCAGAATTTGAATTTAGGTTAAAAGCTATTTATGAACAAAATTGGCATGCCGCTCTGCGGAATAGTTCTAAGATGTTTGTGTATTCCCAATTTAAGACTGTTTTTACCATTGAGCCATATTTGTTATCACTTAATCTTGATAAATTTCGAACAGTTTTAGCATGTTTCCGCTGTAGCTCTCATAATTTAAACATTGAAACGGGAAGGTATCATAATGTTCCTAGGAATCAAAGGATATGCACAATATGTAAGAGTGGTAATATTGAAAATGAATATCATTTTTTACTTGTTTGTAAAGCTTACAGAAATCTTAGAAATCAGTTTATACCTCATAAGTACTTTGTTAACCCTTCAATACATAAATTCAACCTCTTGCTGTCCAGTTCTAACAAGGAATTGATTAAACGTATTGCTATGTTTATTCTCTATGCGACTAATTATCGCAAATCTGTGGACCAATGATATGTACCATGGGCCGATGGCCTACATGTACTTTAACGAAATAAACAACATTATAGTATTGATGCATTTGTAAAAAACATTTTTTTCGTGACACGGTCTAAATTGTTGTGTTTCAGGAGAAGCATTTAAATAGGCATTTGCTGCCTGTTTGCTAATCCTTTTTCCTTTTTTGTATATATATATATTTATATCATTCTGAACATGATTTATGGAAATAAAATACTGTTTAAATCATATACCATGTGTCCTGCATAAAGTTCAAGTCATGTCGAAATAATTGCATTTTCATCACTTAAATACCAAAATTATGATCTTTACTTATTTTCAATATTTATCGACAAAAGGCAATATATGACTGTACGGCAAGGACATGCTCCCCTTTTAGTCGACCGATCGCAGGTGTTCTTACAGTGACATGTGATAGTAGAAAAGCTAGCCATTTTGAACTGCAGGCATCATGTTGTTGTTGGGTTGAAGTTTAACGTCTGCTTCCACCATTGGGTGATGTCGTTATTTTGAATGAATGGGGGAATAAGTTTTAGAATAGCTCATAGACACCCAAATAAAGTTAATAATAGTCCTAAAGTGGTAAAAAATAAAATCAATTTGGAATTTGGAATTCAGGCATCGTGTCACACGACATTGTTTATTAACAGAGGAACAAAAATGTATCAGCCAATTCCCATGTCACAATGATCGCACCTCGCTTGGTCGGCGCCCAGTCCGTGTCATGTGACCTCTTTCCCGCTATGGCAATTACGTAACTGCTGGTCAATTAGGTCTGAAAGGCTAGGGTTGTTGTTCCACTTTAATGAGTGTTCTTGGTCAAATATTTACATCTATATAAAACACTAGACTCTCGAATTTGCCAAATCTAAGAAATATAATCCCTGAATGTCAAGCAGGATTTCGAAAAGAGTATTCAACTACTGACCATTTATTCACACTTTAAGCAATAATACAAAAATGTTTATCTCGTAGTAAACATAAACTTTACGTAGCATTTGTTGATTTTTAAAAATGCGTTTGATTCTGTAGATCGTGTGCAATGTTTAAGAAGAGCAGGCTTACAAGCGAAAATGTATTCAATTTTAAGGTCAATGTACTCAAATATTAAATCATGTGTTCATTGTGATGACGATGTCACCGATTATTTTGACTGTCCAATTGGAGTTTGGCAAGGGTGTATTTTAAGCTCAATATTGTTTTTCTTCTTTGTTAGCGAACTTTATTATGATATAACTCAATTAGGCAAACATGGTATACAAATGTTTCCATTTATAATTGAAATTTTTATTCTTCTTTTTGCCAATGATGTTATTCTTGTTTCAGATACTGTTATCGGTCTACAAAACCAGTTAAAAGTTCTGGAAAGATTTACAAATGAATGGAAATTATCTGTTAACTTTGAAAAAACGAACTTAGTTATTTTTAGAAGGGGTGGTCCTGTTGCCTCTAAAGAAAAATGGTTTTTGAATGGTAAACAGGTATCAATTGTTGATTAGTATAAATATCTTGGCCTTATGTTTCCCTACACTAGGAACTTCAAACAGAGTGTTTTAGACCTTAAGTTACTTGCCAAAAATGCCCTTATCAACATTGTGTCAGTTTCCCACAACTTTGGGATTTTATATCAAAGAATATATTTCAAATTGTTTGATTCACAAATCCAACCTATTATGCTTTATGGATCTGAAATTTGGGAATTCCAACGTCATGAATGTATTGAGAAACTACACCTTCAAGCATGCAAACGATTTTTAAATGTAGCACAGGCAACACTGAATAGCATGGTTTATGGTGAATGTGGTAGATATCCAGTATACATAAATTCACAAATTAGATGCTTAAAATTTTGGTTAAAGGATCCTTGTAATGCACGAGCAAAGACTACCAAAGCTAGCTTATAACATGCTTCTTCACTTAGATGATATGGGTAAGATAACATGGGTGACTCATATAAAAAATCTTTTATTTCCTCATGGGTTTGGATTTGTGTGGCTAAATCAAACAGTTGGTAATATTTACCTATTCCTTAAACAATTTCGAGAACAATCTGTTAGCATGTTTTATCAAGAGTGGCATTCCAATCTAGACAATAGCATGAGATATCAGTTGTACAGATCCCACAAGAGTTTAATCTAATCAGAATTATATCTTACTATATTGACATCAAGAAATATCAGACACACATGTATATGTATGTTTCCGATTGGGCCTGTTAGACTTAGCTGTAAATACAGGCAGAAGATTTTCGATAGAAAGACACTTAAGAATATGTCCATTATGTAAATCTGCTCTTGAAGAAGAGGTTCACTTTGCTTTCGTTTGTCTATACTATGCTGATTTAAGAAAAATGTATATCTCACACAATTATCTTTCAAAGTACCCTACAACTGCCTTTATTTCAATTATTATTATCCAGAAACGAAAAGGTAATATGTCATCTAGCACTTTTTGTAAATCATGCTGTTATATTTAGAGACAAATTAATATCTGAATTGTGAATTCTGCTATTTAATGTTAATAATCATGTTTGTACCCTCTGTAAACTTGTACCACTTGTATATGGGCCGGAGGCCTTTAGTACAATAAACTTCTTTGACTTTAATACATGGAAAATATTTGTAATAAGCTAGTACTAAATTTCCTGCATTGAGGTTTGAAATGTTTTGTAAAAATAATATTTTTTATGAAAAAAATCTATAGTGTGACAAACAGCTTTTTAAGATATATATGTGTAGTAAAATAACAATGTTAAAGAAATACTACATGTATTTTAATTTTTTCATCTTTTCATATAAAATCATTCAATTAATATTTTTGTTATCAATTCAAAAGCAATGGTTTTATGTTTAACAACTAAACATATTTTTTTATTACTTAGAAAAAGAAACATTCACGCAACTCAAAAAGACCCCAAACCATGCCCTCTGCCATTCTCAGGTCTTTTGCAAATGCAAAAGTCTTGTGTTTATAGGCAAATATATGACAAATCAACATTACAAAATGCTGTAAGGTGATTTGTTTTGTTTCTTTTCAGCATGATGACTTCAGTAGTACCCAGGGCTTGCTGTCTGGCAGCGTGACACGGATCTCAAACATGGTCAACTCTGGCAAGGGCAATCGAAAACTTATGTGTTACATCATTGTAGGCTTGGTTGCACTCTTCTTTATAGCATACTATCTTGTATCAAAGGTAACAGCTGGATGATTCCTTGAATTTTCATGAAAAAGCATATTGTATTTATTTTGATAGTCCTTTCTATCTGTCATTTTAGGGATATGATGTGTTGGATGATATGATGCCTTGATACTTGTCAGGGTCACATTGTCACTAATATATGGAGTTATTATCTGAATTTTAAAGAGTCAGAGTATGTTTTTAAAACTTTTTGTGTGACTTGAATAAAAGCAAAAATACTCTATTTCTTCTCTAAAGTCAAAATTTATACCTAAGTTATTATATTTCTTATTTTCAATATAATCGAAAGACTACCATATAAGTAGTTAAAATGTGAATTTTGAATCTGCATCCAATTCAGTTGAGCTTATGTAAGAATGTGGGTATGTCGGTCCAAAAGCTGGCCTACAGCTGACCTTATGTAAGAATGTGTGTTCGTCGACCCAAGAGCTGGCCTACAGCTGACCTTATGTAAGAATGTGGGTATGTTGGTCCAAGAGCCGGCCTACAGCTGACCTTATGTAAGAATGTGGGTATGTTGGTCCAAGAGCTGGCCTACAGCTGACCTTATTTAAGAATGTGTGTTTGTCGACCCAAGAGCTGGCCTACAGCTGACCTTTTGTAAGAATGTGGGTATTATGGTCCAAAAGCTGGCCTACAGCTGACCTTGTGTAAGAATGTGGGTATGTTGGTCCAAGAGCTGGCCTACAGCTGACCTAATGTAAGAATGTGTGTATGTTGGTCCAAGAGCTGGCCTACAGCTGACCTTTTGTAAGAATGTGGGTATTATGGTCCAAAAGCTGGCCTACAGCTGACCTTGTGTAAGAAAGTGGGTATGTTGGTCCAAGAGCTGGCCTACAGCTGACCTTATGTAAGAATGTGTGTTTGTTGGTCCAAGAGCTGGCCTACAGCTGACCTTATGTAAGAATGTGTGTTTGTTGGTCCAAGAGCTGGCCTACAGCTGACCTTATGTAAGAATGTGTGTATGTTGGTCCAAGAGCTGGCCTACAGCTGACCTTATGTAAGAATGTGTGTTTGTTGGTCCAAGAGCTGGCCTACAGCTGACCTTATGTAAGAATGTGTGTTTGTTGGTCCAAGAGCTGGCCTACAGCTGACCTTATGTAAGAATGTGTGTATGTTGGTCCAAAAGCTGGCCTACAGCTGACCTTATGTAAGAATGTGTGTTTGTTGGTCCAAGAGCTGGCCTACAGCTGACCTTATGTAAGAATGTGTGTTTGTTGGTCCAAGAGCTGGCTTACAGCTGACCTTATGTAAGAATATGTGTTTGTTGGTCTAAGAGCTAGCCTACAGCTCACCTTGTGTAAGCCCTATGGGCGTATTGTGTGGCATATCGTCCAACCCCCAATAAGGAGCACAGGGGCAGGCCCCAAAATCCTATTATCTTCTTCTTCTCCAGTAACAATAGGCCTAAAAAACAGCCACAAAAACACCCTCTGACCCCTAATTATGTCCCTAGGAACAACACCCTAAAAACCTATAGTTTTCTTCTTCACCAGAAGCTAGAGGCTAAGAAAGCTGAAAACTTGCGTACAGACTCTTTAGGGAATTCTAATTTAAAGATTTGGTGACACTATGACCCCTATTAAGGGCCACAGAAGCCTGCTCTATAAAGCTATTTTCACCTTCTTCTCAAAAGACCTAGAAAGTCAAAACTTTGTGTACAGATCCCCTTGCTGATGGGGATTATAATTCATAGATTTGGTGGTCCACAGACCCCTAATAAGGACGTTAGGGACAGTTCCCTAAAGGATTATTGTCATCTTCTCTAAAAGCAAAAGGCCTGGAGAGCTAAAAACCTGTGTAGAGACTCCTTAGCTCATGGGAATAATATTTTATAGATATTAGTGACTCGGTGACCATTTGTGGAATATATTTCAGATAGCCTGAGGAGGAACAGAGCCAACTGCTCTATTTTTTTCACAAGTTTCAGTTTAATTGCATTTATGGGGGTCTCTGTTTTTCTTCAATTTTGCATGGAAGGTGTTAATATTAATAATCTGATAAATTGGATATACTTTTAGAAGTATGTACAGGTACGTATCATCATGTTGTTTTTGTATTGCAACATACCATAATACTGGTCACCCTTACTGCTAATGATTTATCCTGAATATACTTTGATTATGTCTCCCGCAAAGACTGTGTGAGTATCAAATGTCACATTCCCTACAATAAAGAATTGACAACTATATAAAACTCTTCCTTATGCACCATTGAACTTGTTATATGTTTTGTATGGATTGTTTTGGTATAAGTGGCAATAAGATGATTAGGTTGGATTAAAAGTTTGGAAGGGGGACATCACTGTGCATCACATGCACATATTTCTAGTTATCACAAATTTGTCATTCTAAAACAAAAAGTTCTGTCACCCCTATATGTTAATGGACTAGTCCTTACACTTTTCAAACTTGTTTGAATTAGGTCAACCAGCAGTGTAGGAGAGACCTTTCACTCAGTTAACATAACTTTGGTGAATGTTGAAAATTGAAAATGAGCTTTGAAAAAAAAAGGATTTCCTGCTCACAGTATGTTTGTTGTCAGGATCTAACAGAAAAGGAAAGATATTTCAATGATATTAAAAGAAAGTGTTATGAATAAAAAAAATGTGTTGTCTATTATGATTTTAAATCTTTATTAATCGACAGCATTGCTTTTCATTTATGCTCTCACCATTTCAGTGTCATATTTTTACTTCATTCTGTTAATGTACTCTTGCATTATAATTCAAAGCATTTCTAACAAATATGCACTGTTTAAAATGACAATTATACAATGAAAGATTTATGAGAGTTAGCATTATTTTGTTTCTATACAGTGAAATCATGACCGGAAGGATATAGTTTGACTTTTAGGAAGCAGTTGTTACATTGAGTGATTTTGAAACAAATCACGTCAATTATCTTTCAGTTGAAATAGAAAAACATGCAGCTCAACTAAACTGAAGTTGCTGCAATGAGGATTGAAACTCCATTTCTGAAATCGCGACCCCTGTTAAACATTGTTTTATTTAGGGCTGGGACGAGTCTAAATTTCCTACCCGGGTACCCGACCACTTTTTACCCGACCCGACCCGGATACCCGTCATAACAGTATTGTGAATTATTCATCAGGCCAGAAATTTTTTTATTTTGCCTTACGCTCAGTTTGGCCTGTAAGGAAGGGGAAAATCGTCCATGTGAAATGATTTAGATTACATTACATCGGCAACATACAAATGATAGATGGCATAACACTACACATTGATTCTTTTGACTGTAAGTTGCCGGAACGCCAGTAGTTTGCTGTATTATGAATCTGATAAAACGTATGCACAGAAACATTATTTTTTGGTACTAATACGTCACGATAGAAAAAAAATTGACATGGAAAGACATTTATGAGAATGGATTTGATTGAGTAAATTTTCACTGATACCGTAATCTATATCCTTTCCAAAGTTTCTTGATTGCAATCGTCGTGTCAAATACAAGCTCTACTGATTGGATGAAAAGATCGCAATCTATGCAGATTTCCCTCATTAGCCAATCACAAAACAATACGTCATAGGTCAATTGGGTCATGCATAATGTCTATGGTTCATGTGATAAAAAGGCTTTCAATCACGAGGTAGCATGTTTATATTGGAGGCAACCTCTCTACGCAACATAATTATGGGTCCGGGTAATGTGATGGGTACCCGGGTCCAACTCTTTACCCACCCATCCCGTGTATCCAGGTTACCCGTCCCAGCCCTAGTTTTATTCCTGTAAAATGAATTCATTTTCATTACATACTCTTTGCATGCATATATGCTTCTTGTGTATATAGTGTGTTTCTGGTTTGGATGATATATATACTGAAAATAAAGATGCGTTTATGAGAGAAACTTTGTTGTTCTTAGTTCTGCTAACAGCGCTCTTGGAACATTGGGGACATGGTCACCCTCTTGTCACTTTGGGACCTTGTGGCCCTCTAGTCACTTGGGGACATAGTGGCTCTCTTATCACTTTGGGACGTTGTGGCTTTATAGTCACTTTGGAACTTTGTGGCTTTCTAGTCCGCTTTGGACATAGTAGCTTTCTATTCAATTGGGGACATAGTGGCTCTCTATTCACTTGGGACATCGTAGGGGCACAAACCTTCAAATAGATAATGACATTTTCAAGCTAGACTCTTCATCAACTGTCGTTAAACTCAAATACTTAAGGAAATTAAGATCTGGCAGGCCAAACGCTGACTCTCAAGCTCCAACCAAAACTCACATTGAAGATAGAGATTAACGGTGTGGCCAAGGCCCTCTTTACAGTGATAAAACCAACTTTAATATTACTTGTTGGAACATTGAAGGTCTTAAAGGGCAAATACAGTTACCATCATTCAAAAAGTTTGTGTCTAAACATAGCATTTTAGGATTTGTAGAAACATGGGCGAGTAATAATGATGTGTTTTCATTTGCAGGATATAAACAAATCGGTAAAATTTGAATTCAGAACAAGAACTCTATCAGGAATTCAGGAGGTTTATTGTTCCTTCTCAAAGATGATAATGCAAATCTTTTCACCCCTAATCATTCCGACTCGGAAAACATATTGTTTTTGAAAACAAACGATTGTATTTTTAACAATAATGGGTTGATAATTGGACTGTTATACTTCTCCCCGCCATATTCAAGTGTTTACTCAAATGAAGCTCTGTTTGACATTTTAGAAAATGATATAATAAGATGTAAATCTGATCATCCCGATTGCCACATCATCATAATGGGAGACCTCAATGCTCGAACAAATTCTTCCCCGGATTTTATAGTAAATGATGACGCCAAGCACCTGCCTATCGACGACAAGCTGGACTACCTGGAAGATGACGCTGTCTTACCTCGCTGCTCTAAAGACTCTGTTCTTAATGAGAGAGGAAAGGATTTACTGGATTTGTGTAAACTATCAGGTCTCAGCATATGCAACGGAAGGATAGGGGAAGATGCAGGAACTGGTGAAATTACATGCATTGCAAACGATGGTCAAAGTGTCCTCGATTATGTATTAGCCTCTCTGTCTACTTTTCCTCTAATCACGGACTATAACTACTAATCCTCTAACCCTAAAGGTACCGATCAAATTGAATCAACTCATCTACCAATATCATTTTTATCCCCCTCCCAACTCCAAAATGGTGAGACCTATCTCGACGAAACTTGGTATGTGCAACGGGCATCATGCGGATTTGTGCCTTTTGGGGTTTTCAACTTCTTTGCATTTTTATTTTTACCCATTTCCATGGAAACGTAACATAGGATTTCGTTTCCGGACCACAACTCCAAAACTGTGAGACCTAGCTCGACGAAACTTGGTATGTGCAACGGGCATCATGTAGAGATGTGCCTTTTGGGGTTTTCAACTTCTTTGCATTATTATTTTTACCCGTTAATGTTTCCGGAGCACAACTCCAAAACGGTGAGACCTAGCTCGACGAAACTTGGTATGTGCAATGGGCATCATGCGTAGATGTGCCTTTTGGGGTTTTCAACTTCTTTGCATTTTTTTTTTTACCCGTTTCCATGGAAAAGTAACATAGGATTTCTTAAAGGTTGTTTGTAGAAAAACAACATGATCACTGTTCAATATTCCACAACTAGTATCCTTAACTACCCTTTCCCTTTGGCGGGGGATATAGCTGACTCTGCTTGTTGTTATCACTACAATATACAACCTCTTCTGAATTAGATTCACCATTACACCCTTAATGCAGACTATACATCATAGATGACATCAAAGACTATTACAGGCAGAAATGGCAGGAGGCATCACTTGAAAGCAGTCAAGAGATCGAAGATATTTTATCAACTGGAAATGTAAACAGTGCTGTCACTTTGTTTACAAACATCATGAAAACCTTTGCGACGGGCTGTGGAAGGTCTTCTGCAAGTTCATTCAATACTCGCCATAAAAAGAGAAGTAACTAATATGATAAAGAATGTGCATCAGCGCTTGGGCGTTTACGCGCGTTTCATGCATCCAACAGTAACGCCGACAGACAGATGTATATTGCAGCCTGGAAACACTATAAACTGTTATGTAAACAGAAAGCTCAAACTTTCTCTAAAACCTTCATGGCCAAACTAAGTGAAGCGCTGAAACAGCATAACAATAGAACATTTTGTGTCTGGTGTCCAAAAAATCCATGACCTTTTCTAAAAGCATTAGTATACATGACTGGATTAAGCACTTTGAATTATTGTTTCAGGAAAATAACAATGTTAACTTCACTGATTTCTACAAATATGTTGATACCTTTGTTGATTCAATAGACAATGATGGTGATAATGAACTTGATAGAACTATCACTTTAAAAGAAGTGTTATCGACTATCGATACAATGAAATCCGGTAAAGCTCCAGGATTTAATGGTCTCCCCCTCGAATTTTTTAAGCACGCACCATTAGAATGTATTAATATATTATTAAAGTTATATAATGTAATATTATCAACAGGTATTTACCCTGAACAATGGACTCTTGGTGTTATTCTTCCTGTGTACAAGAAAGGCAGTATAAATGAGGCTTGTAACTATAGGCCTATTACCCTTCTCGATGAAACTGGTAAGATCTTTGCTAAAATATTATGCAATAGGCTATTGGTGTGGTCAACGGAGGAGAATATTATCGTCAAGGAACAGGCAGGTTTTCGTAAGGGTTATCAAACGACTGATAATATATTCATTATTGATACTTTAATTCAGAAATATTTATCGCAGAAGCGTGGTAGACTTTACTGTGCTTTTATTGCATTCGATTCAGTTTATCATAAAGGTTTATTAATCAAGCTTTGGAATGGTGGTGTAAAAGGTAAAGTTTTTCGACTTATTAGAAATATCTACCAGTCTGTTCAGTCATGTATATCTCTTCCTGATGGTTATTCCAGCTTCTTCAAATGTAGTACAGGAGTACGACAAGGTTGTCAAATGTCCCCAATACTGTTTTCTCTTTTTATTAATGATCTTGTTTAGCATATATCTTACGATGGACACCATGGGGTAACTTTGTCATTTTTAGAAATTTTCATCCTTTTGTTTGCTGACGATATTGCAGTTATGGATATAAGCATTGTTGGTTTGCAAAGAAGGTTAAATCTATTGTCCGAATTTTGTGATAAATGGAAATTAACAATCAACATTGCCAAAAGTAACGTTGTGGTCTTTCGTAACGGAGGGAAATTAAGCTCATGCGAAAAGTTTTGGCTGAATGGCTCCAAGATGGAAGTGGTTGGGTGTTATAAATATCTAGGTGTTCAACTATCATCGTCAGGATCTTGGTTCTTAACTCAGAAAACTCTTGCTCAACAGGCCTGGAAGGTATTGCAATTATTAATTTCTAGAATGGGCAAATTCTCTTTATTCCCCATCGAAGTAGCTCAGCATAATTTTTATACTAAAATTCTGCCTATTCTTTCTTACGGTTCTGAAGTCTGGGGTTTCCACCCGTCATCTGATATTGAACGTACCAACGATAGATTCTGCAAGTTATTCTTATCATTTAATAGAGGTACCCCAATGTTGTTAGCACGTGGTATTTTAGGTAGATCCAATGTCAAAGTTGTTCACTTTGTTAAGATAATAATGTTTTGGGGGGTTCTGCAACCTTAATTTTTAACTTCCAGTGTTTAATTAGCGAGGCCCTGCGAGAGTCGTAAATCTCAATCAGCGTGCCATCTACTCAGCGGTGTTTTTACTGCGCTGCACCCTATACTCGGGTGGTGTCCCTACTCGCGCGAATTACCCAACCGGATACGTGTGTGAGAATGTCGTTGTAAACAAATCGTTCTACAACTGAACTGCCATATGAGAAAAAAATATAAATCTTTGTAGAGTGAAATCTTTTTTAGTTTTTTTTTAGATTTCCCTCACCTTTTACAAAATTAGATAAAAAATTCTGGTACTCTGGTATTATGCAGTTGTTTACATTTTACTAATACTTGTAAGCTTGGACACAACAAACTTCACAATATTTCTTTCAATATTTTTTAAAGTTAGGTTTTGACTTGTGTGGATATTTTTGGGATTTTCGTCACTATTGCTCAATTCCTAACTATTTGAAATTTCTTATCTATGGCAGATAGGGGTTTGAGGTTTGTTTTTTTATATTTGGCAGTAAATTGAACCTTGATTAAAGAACTGTAAAATAAATGCACTTTTAATATTGATACAATTCTCATATAATTATCCAACTTTTTACAAGCATAATTGAACACCAAGTTGACATTTAGCAAAGACACAATCATTTTTCAGAAATTTAAGACACGTTTGCCATAATTTGAAAATATCACTGATGATTATAAAAAAATGAATATATGAAGGATATACTGATCACTAGTTATAAAGTTTAACTAAAAGGGTTACCTTGATGATAGGGTGTTTTAAACTGTTATTTTGGGTCCGGTTTAGTATGTCTTATAACACTGTAAAAATCGCATTTGAGTTGACTATTCATCAGTAAAATTTTAAGGTATAATCTCATGATGATACAATCGAAAATTGATTTAATATTTTCATTATTTCATAGTCATTGACAAGGGGTTTGCCTCGTACATCATGCGTCCCGATAGTTCCGATATGGGATTTCTGATTACGAATGAATAAGAATAAGAATGACTTGAAAAATGATGTATACAAACCTGGCAGTAATTGTTAACGTACATGTATTTACCAGTCTTACAGAGAAAAGGGCACCAACAATCTTAGCCATTACAAATGATAGATTCACTTAAGTAAATGTCAACAAAAATTATCTCGTCCTAATCCCGGATTGACAAATAGTTACTTTGTTTTGATTTTTTGCCGCCAATTCATAGTAAATGAACACATGCTTTTGAAATTTAAAAGATAGTGAAAAATATGAAATATAGTTGGATTCATCTTGAATTATTGCTTAATATGAATTTGAGTTTTGTAAGAATTACTGCAAATATATATTTCCACCAATATATTTGATATCTTAATCGTTTCATGTTTGTTTCAGGAGAAGCATTTATATAGGGGGGCGGGATAGCGCAGTGGTTAGCGCGTTCAGCTTCGGATCAAGAGGTCCGTGGTTCGAATCCCGCCAGGGGCTCGGCAACTTTGTCTGCAGTAGAGAACTGTTCTACACCCAGTCAGGTTTGGGTGCAATGCTCCACTGAAATTCAGTGCAGTACCACCCATAGTTCGCTAGTTCCAGCCGATGCTCGCAGGTTTCACCGCAATGCATAGCCACAATGGTGTTGCGGGCTTTCTCCCTGCAATAATACTAGCAGCCACGATATAAGTGAAATAATCTTGAAAGCGGCGTTAAACCCCAACTCACTCACGCATTTATATAGGCATTTGCTGCCTGTTTGCTAATCCTTTCTCCTTTTTGTAATCATATACCATGTGTCCTACATAAAGTTCAAGTAATGTCGAAATAATTGCATTTTCATCACTTAAATACCAAAATTATGATCTTAACTTATTTTCAATAATTATCGACAAAAGGTTGTACGCCAAGGACATGCTCCCCTTTTAGTCGACCGATTGCAGGTGTTGTTACAGCGACATGTGATAGTAGAAAAGCTAGCCATTTTGGACTGCAGGTATCGTGTTGTTGTTGGGTTGAGGTTTAACGTCTGCTTCCACCATTGGGCGATGTCGCCGACGTGGGGTCTATGCCTTAGTTATTTGCAATGAATGGGGGAATAAGATTTAGAATAGGTCATAGACACCCAAATAAAGTTGATAAAAGTTTTAAAGTGGTAAAGAATAAAATCAATTTGGAATTCAGGCATCATGTCACACGACATTGTTTATAAACAGAGGAACGAAAATGAATCAGCCAAAATGAATCAGCCAATCAACGATCGCATGTCATAAAGGGGATTCCCCTGCCACAATGACCGCACCTCGCTTGGCCATTCGAAACTACGAGAGCGCGTGGCACTTGTGAGTGTAACGGAGAGGGCCGAGGTGTTTCGATAGCTCGCTTGGCCGGCGCCCAGTCTGTGTCATGTGACCTCTTTCCCGGCTATGGCAATTACATAACTGCTGGTCAATTAGGTCTAAAAGGCTAGACTTGTTGTTCCCCTTTAAGGTTGCTCTCGCAAACGGATAATATTATTTTGAAGCACACATATAATTTCCAATATCAAAAGGCAGAGAATGGTAAATCCTGTTGGGCTTTAAATATAAAATCATTATTATTTAGATATGGTTTTGGCGAAGTTTGGTTACAGCAAGGCGTAGGTTATATCGCACTATTTATCTCTCAGTTCAAGGAAAGGTGTACCGATATAATGCAGCCGAGTTGGAATGTAGATTTGGAGGCTTTTTCGAAGTCGGATTTCTATCGGATTCTAAATAATCAGTTTAGTTACCTTAGCTTATATTAAACAGTCACTGTTAAAGTTTATGTTATCAATTTTATTCAGTTTTGCTGTTCAAATCATAATTTACAAATTGATTCGGGCAGGAGGTGTAATAGTCATAGATCAGAGAGATTTTGTCCACTTTGTATCGTCCCAAACATTGAATATGAATACCATTTTTGTTTAAATTGCCCTTTTTACTATAATCTAAGAAGCAAACTTATTCCAACATATTTTTGGAATTATCCAACTCAAGATAAAATGCGACACCTATTCTTGTCAAAAGGCATAATCTTAAGAACTCTTTGCACATTTTTATTCCTAGCTACAAAGCAAAGACATAATTACTTATATTTATCATGTAAGATTTGCCTGTATGCAAACACTTGTAATATTTTTGTCATTTTATAGCTCTCTGTAATGCAAGAAGCTTCTGTACAATATCTGTATCATGGGCCTGTGGCCCCTTTACGAAATAAAACATGCATACTTAGGGACCTTGTGGCCCTCTAGTCACTTGGGGACATAGTGGCTCTCTTATCACTTTGGCACATTGTGGCTTTATAGTCACTTTGGAACTTTGTGGCTTACTAGTCCCCTTTGGACATAGTAGCTTTCTATTCATTTGGGGACATAGTGGCTCTCTATTCACTTGGGACATCGTGACTCTCTATTCATGTGGGGACACGGTGGCTCTCGATTCACTTGGGACATCGTGGTTTCTATTCACTTGGGGACATTGTGGCTCTCTATTCACTTAGAGACATCGTGGCTCTCTATTCACTTAGGGACATTGTGGCTCTCTATTCACTTGGGGACATCGTGGCTCTCATGTCACTTAGGGACATTGTGGCTTTTTAGTCACTTGGATACATTGTGGTTCTCTATTCACTTTGGGACATTGTGGCTTTTTAGTCACTTGGAGACATTTTGACTTTCTAGTCACTTGAGGACATTGTGACTGTCCATTGAGAGATTTGAAGGTCAGGCAGAAAATTTTAAAATCAATCCTTGTCTTTATTGGCAACCAGTGAAGCTGTTAAAAGAGGAGTGGCGTGGGTGTAGCGTGATGCACGACAGACAATTCTGGCGCTGTGATTTTGAAGAGACTCGGGGAATCATGTAGACACTATTGCAGTAGTCTATCCGACACAGAATCAGACATCAGACTAGTGGATGGGCAAGTTCTTTTGTGATGAGGGCCCTGATGTTTGCGATAGACTTCAAGTGAAAATAACAAGTTCGACAAAGACTGCTGATTTGAGATTCCAGGGTCAGTGCTGAGTCAAAGAGTATGCGTAAATTCTTCACACAGTCAGATGGTAGAATAGATGCACCTGCTATGTTGATAGGTTGGACATTTACTTTGATGACATGCTGTTTCTTGTTTAAAGAACTCGTACAATTGACAGTCATCCGCATAGGAGTGGTGTAGCAGATTTTGATATTTGAAAATATTGGACACGCTAGTGGGGTACTTCACAAATAGCAGAGGCCTAAGAACAGACCCCTGAGGGACTCCGTAGTAGAGCTCAACTGGAACTGATGTTTCATCAGCAATCATGACAAACTGTTATCTCCCTTGTAGATAGGAAGCTATCCATTGGAGAGGTACTTCGCCGATCCCAAATTGATTTTTCAATCTGTTTAGAAGCATGGTATGGTCTATTGTGTCAAAAGCGGCCGACAAATCCAAAAGAACAACCGCTGCAACATTGCCTTTGTCAACCGCCCATCGTAGATCATTCACCAGACGTAGCAGGGCTGTTTCGGTGCTGTGCTGAAGACTTACTGCTTTCTCTAACACTTTAGAGATGAATGAGAGGTTTCATACTCTATTTTTCTCTATTCACCTGGGGACATTGTAGCTGAGTAGTAACTTGGGAAGACAGTGTGTTCTTAGAACTTCCAAAAGTAGCCTGTCCAGTGGTCAGGTCATGACGTTATTGTTGTTGACTTCATGGGTCATTGTTTTGTAACGTCATTCAACAACTATACTTTATTGCGAATTCTACCATGAAAGTGCTCGATACTCGATTCTGATTAGTTGTTTTGTCCGATTCAAAGGGTATCAATTCACGATTGAAGTTGTTCTTTTTACCCGAAATCAGTTTACAATGTATACATTAACTTTGGAGTCAGTATTCTGCTTTAAAGTGTGAATAATTACAAAATGATGTTGTTACACGTCTTTCGGCAATTCTGATTGGACGAGAGGTCTCAAAATTATGCAACCATTTCTCGATGAATGCAGAAAAAATTTGCAGTTATACATCGTGCATTGATTCTTTATGACGTCACAATCTGACAGAACAAAATGTTACACAATTTGTTGCTATTACACATCAATAGAGGCACAACAAGTGTAAAACAATCCTTAATTAATCCCTTTCCAAAAGGAATTAACCATATTTCTTTGGTGTTTACACGGAGAGAGTAAATTGTTCTGATTATATGTCATATTTTGTACAAAAAAGAAGTTTTAGTGATCAATCAAGGTAAACTAAGCTTTCCGCTACTGGGCATGCAGCAGCAGCATTCCTTTGAATATGGCAACAAAACAAAGACGTCATTTCGCGAGCGCTTCTGACATCATAATCCTTATTAAGACGTCAGTATGGTTTACTGTTAGAGTCATCTATTTGCTTCATATGGATGTTTCGGACTTTGTTTACTATCAACACAAGAAAACAAACTTTTTTAAACGATTCAATATTTACATTTGTACTATGTACTATGACAAAACCATTTTGTGAACATGCAGTATAAGGTTTAACGTTGTTAACGGTTTAATTTATCTTAAATACTAAGATGCAAAATCCCCGATACAAACGAGTTCGTTTTTGTCTCCTGAAGTCGGAACCTTTTACACTGTGCATTTCGCTAGGAAAAAGAGTTCAGCATTAAAATCGTCATGGTAGAATGGAGATAAATAAACAAGGTTAATACGCATTCTTTTTGACTTTATTCAACCCAAAGTTTACAAATGTAAAATCTTTTGATAAATGGGAAAAATATTTGCATAAGTAATATACAGAAATTGAATGGATAAATTTAAATCTCATGGTAAAAAGATGTACACAAAGTAGCAAGTTACGATGGTTTCAATTCAAAATCATACATAAAATATTGACCAAAAATAAGCTTTTATTCAAGATGGGATATGTAGAATACCCAAAATGTTCCTTATGCAATGATTCAATAAAAACAATTTCCCATGTATTGTATGACTGTCAATTTGCAAAAATTATATGAACAACTCTCAGAATGGCTTGCTTAGAACATTGAAGGTGAAAAATTGCTTTCTTACTTAAAGATCGACTGAAATGACAATGGCAACTTTCGTGATTCATAAACTATGTAGTCAAATTCGCCAGTTACTGACAGACAGACAGACAAGTATTTTATTAAAGTCTCACTTGTGTACATTCATTTTATATTTACATAGTAAAGGCAATAAAATGCACAGATGCGGCTAAAAGTACACAACCAATCACTTGGTGATTTATGAGAGACTAAAAGCAAAATAAAATTCATATGCATAAAATAAATATAAAACTGTACATACGTTAACAATGGGATAATATTGTAGATAACCATAAAAGTAAGAAAGCATAATTACGAATATAAAAGATGATCATGACGGCGTTTGATAAGATAAGATTGCAGGTCCTGGCAGTGTGTAAAACAATATTATAGTCACTAAAAAGAACGTAAAACTTTAAAGCATCGGTAAAACTAGTAAAATTAGAAAATATCTGGGCACATTTCCTAAAAAGTTCGTCTCTCTCCTCATTATACACTGAACATTTAAAAAAGACATGGAATTCATCCTCAATTTCATTACAGTTAAAACAAAGCCGTTCTTCCGTTGGAATGTTCTCGTAGAGGCCTGTCTCTATCCTCAGAGGGGCTACACCAAAACGGAACTTTGCAAATGAACTTCGGTGTGATTTCGCTATCGGGGCATGTAGATATGACTCTGTGCAGAAGTCCTGTTTAAAGTGCTTGTATTTTCTAAGTTTAGATCGTCCGTTTCTTGTCTCTTCGCACTGGACATTTTCCCTCCATTCGACTTTGTAGTTATTAAAAGCTTTCGTCTGTACCGTTCTTACAAGAAGGCGTGACTCTATCCGTTGTTGAGTTCTTAAGTGGGAGAGATTATTTTGATCCATGAAGACTCTTACTCTGTGGGCCCAGTTCTTCGTTTTGACAGCATCAGACCATAAAAACATGATTTTATTTATTCTTATCTCTCGCATATTCTGTATCTTGCCCATTGCCTAGCTACAGCAGACCACTGACGTACTAAAGGGGGAATCCAGCCAGCATCTCCATTTACTGCTAGGTTTGGGGTGTACTTTCCAACGCCAAGATAAAAGCGGATAGCTCGATGATGAACTCCGTTGATGCATTAAAAGTTTGATGTTCCCCAGATTGACGAGCTATAGTCCATAATTGGCCACACCATAGTATCGTACAGTTTGGTAAAAACGTTAAAAGGAAGTCCACCAAAACTTTTGGATTTGGAGATCACGAGACCTAGAGCTCTACTGGCGGACTTAGCTGCTGCCTTAGCCATAAGTTGGTAGTTCAGGTGTTCCGTGAGAAGCACTCCTAGGTACTGGTAACTGTCTACTACTTCCAGCGTCTTGTCTCCACAAGTGAAAGGAGAACTCGTTCTTGCAACTGAAGGGCCTCTAAAGTGGATAACGTTAGATTTAGCTTGGTTCACGTTCATCATGTTTCTAATACACCAGTCGTCAAGGACAGAGAGTAATATATTGAGATCTTCCTCATTCTCAGCAATTAATGCTACATCATCTGCTAACACATTAACACATTGTCCTCCACAGTCCACACCTCTTCCAACTGCGTTTATACTTCTGATGAGGTCGTCTATGTAAAGGTTAAACAGCAGCGGAGATAATATACATCCCTGTTTCAGACCTCTGTTTACACCAAACCACGCTGTCAGGAGGTGATTAACTCGGACAGAACATTGAACGTCATGGTAGAGAGACTTGATTGCTGACATCATTTCCCCCTGGACACCACATTTCATTAGTCTTTCCCATAGTTTCTCCCGATTTATCCCATCGCACGCTTTCTTAAAATCGATGAAGGCCACAAAAGTAGGTTTCCTTAAACGTTTCCTCGTCTCGATTACATTCGTTAGTGTCCCTATGTGGTCTTGGGTCGAACGGCCGCGGCGGAATCCATTTTGGGCATCACTGATGACGTCATTACTTTCAGCCCATGATAAAAATCTGTCATTAAGAACTTTACAGTACAGCTTGTAGATAGAAGGAGCAAGGGTCAAACCCCGGTAACTAAGAGGGTCTCTAGCGTCTGATGTTGAGGCCTTTGGTATAGGAGATATAATTCTTTATTCCATGTTGAGGGCACAGTCGACGATGAGAAGCATATGTTGAAAAGCTTGTGAAGTATATGAGGGATGTTCTCTCCTTTCAATAACTGAACTGGAATCTCGTGTATCCCTGGGGCTTTTCCATTCTTTGCTGTGTTGATAGCTTTTTTCACCTCATCCAGACTAATGGAGTGGCTCATTTCATCCTCAGGGTAAGATAAAACTTCAGTTGCGGTGTCTGTACTATCAGGGGGGTGGTCATAGTTGAGCAGTTTCTGGTAATCTGATCGCCACCGGTCGAGCACGACATCCTTGTCTGTACAGATATCGCCATCCTCATTCACATTCTCCCATGGAATAGCCTTCCGTCTCTCGCTACCGACTCCTATTTTCCCAATACATTTCCAAAATTGACTGTTATTGTCCTCACACATATCTCCTATCTCATTATATAGATCCCCTCGATATCGTCTCTTAGCTTTCTGCACATACTTGTCGAACTCTTTTCTCAGCTGAATATACCTGTGTTTTAACTGTAGTTTGTTCCCTGTGATCTTGCATCTGCACCATGCTCTCTCCGCTTGACACATCATGTTCCACCTCGAAGATAGGTCGTGGTTCCACCATGGATGTCGTTGACGTCGTTTCTTATTAGTTCTGATGCTGTCCGTAAGATATATGTTTCTTTGGAAGTCGCATGTTCATTTCATTATGTACAACACTTACCAATCTGTCATAACACTTGTTGATTTCGTCTTGATTCTTGTTACTTCTCTCCAATTTCTCAACTATATCACGTAGTTGACGTGTAATGTCAGGAGACTGAAGGAAATCTTTAGGTGGTTTCTTTGTCATAGTTATGTCAATAAAGTCATCTCCTTGAACAGTATAGTCACATTCTGACTCATTCCGTTCAAATTCCATATTCCATATGATCATAGAATGGTCAATTTTCAGTAAAACATCACCATCAATTGTTCCCACACATCCCGCTTTATCTACAAGTTCACAAGCGCGTATCACTTCAAAGTTCTGAAACTTTGATAAACATTCATGCGGAACAAAACAGTAATCAACAACTGACTTACCAATATTGGAAACATAAGTAAAATCATTTTTCAATGAGCACCTTCCATTTAAAATACACAAGTTAGATCTAATTAAAAAGTCAAGACATATTTTACCACTTGCATTCAGGGTGTAATCAACCACATTCTTCTCAGGTCCAGAGTCCACGCCTTCTATAAAGTCTGCTTCATCGCCACATCGGCTATTAAAATCGCCACAAATAAACAAAACATTTCTATATTCATAAAGCTGTGTCAACAATGTATCAAAAAAAGTTTCAACACATATATTCCTAGTGGAAGAGTCTGGTGGTAGGTAACAAACACTTATATAGCTAATAGTGCCATTAGTCTTGTTGCACAAAGATAGCCATAGTATACCCTCATGAGAATTGTCTTTAATACAAACATCGTAATCATGTAAAAGTTTATTTTTAATCAAAAAGCCCACTCCCCCTGAGCCTTTGGGTGCACGCTTATGTAGTTGTTCACGCGTACGGTTGTGTCCGAACCAGGTATATTCCTCAACTTCTAACACATTATGATCACGAAGATGAGTCTCTGTTACCCCGATAATATCACATATCGAGTATTTGACACATAATTGTCGTAAAACATCATTTGGGGAGTCTAATTCGCTTGCCCAGCCTTTCACGTTCCAGCACCCGCATGTAGCCTAGTATGAGGACGAAGGGGGCGGGGATCTGTGGCGTGTGCTTCTATCTTGTCCCTGATTGGATGACGTTTGCCCTGACCTCCAATCTGTCCACGTTCTTGTTCCATGCGTTGTTCTTCGGTTGGTCCGTCCCGTGTCACGTGACCAGTCATGCTCGTTGTGTTGATAAACATTGCCATGTGCTCCGGAGCGGCTGCTACCTTGTCTTCTGTTGTTGCTGTCCCGCTGCCTGGTGTTGTGTGTAGTCGATCTGTGGGGGTCAGCATCCCGTCTTTCTGGGTCGCCACGTCGCACCCTGCCTCCCGACAGGACTAGGTTGTCACCAATAGACTCGTACAGTACCTTCATGTTTGCTTCTATCACGCGAGGTTGAAAACTTTTGTCAGATGCGATATATATGTCCTTATAATTCCTTGAATGTTTAAGTTTTCTTTTCTGTTTCAGTATTTCTGATTTTTCTTCCATTGAGCGACACCTTGCTACTATCACCCCCGGGTATCGAGAATGTCATGATTGTCTACGATCTGCACGCTCCACCTCAATGTCACGTAGCTTGAGTCCATCTCGGATCAAACCATTTACCTTACTTCTCACGCTTTCGTTGTGGCTTTCAGGTAGATTTCTCACAATAATGTTAAATCGGATGTCGTCTGCAACTGCTTCACCTGTTGTCTGTTGACTAACTGCCTTTATTTCTGACTGGAATTTACTGTTCGATTTCACTTGGTCACTGATAAAACGATTCATTTTATCTTTTAGTTTGTCAACTCTATATATCGTCAAACTCACTTCGAAAATCTTTGATTTCTTTTCCAACGATCATCTTTACTTTATCTTCCCATTTCTGTTCTAAGGTATCAAAATGCTTGAACAGTTTATCGATTGCGTTCATGATGTGGGTAACACTCGACTGGTCGATATTTCCGCCATTAGGTTCAAAGTTCAAATTCAATTTCGATAGGGTATCACATTTTGGGTCTCGGCTAATCGCCTCACCTTTTTGTTTCTTTTGGCTATGGTCAAATATTTCATCCGCTTCATCATCGTTTTGGAGACTTCTTTTCCGTTGATTAACAGAACACGTGGAAGACGGCAATATTTTATGCGATGAACAGAACGGGTTTAGAAAGAAAAGATCAACTACTGAGCATATTTCTACGGTGACGTCAATTATAGAGACACGTAAGATTAAAGGGAAGGATACGTTTGCTGCATTCGTGGACTTCAAGAAAGCTTATGACTGCATCGATCGAGGTATTTTATGGAATAAAGTGAAGGACATCGGGATTGCAGGAAATATGTTTAATGCTGTTGTGTCGCTTTATCGAAATGTTCAGGCGTGTGTACGGATAAACGGATCTTTTACGTCATGGTTCAACGTCAGGAGTGGTCTACGCCAGGGCTGTCTCCTTTCTCCACTTTTATTCAATATTTATATCAATGACCTTTTAACTACTCTGAATGCCCTAGAAGTCGGTGTTACAGTGGACAATAAATGTATATCAGTTCTGGCCTACGCGGATGACATTATTTTACTTGCTGGGAACGAACAAGATTTGAATTTTCTTCTTAGCGGATTAGGTCATTGGTGTTCCTCAAACAAGTTAAAAGTTAATCCAACCAAATCTAAAGTTGTGCATTTTCGGAGCCAGGCAGTAAAAAGAACGGATTGTGTTTTCCAGTGTAATGACACACGTCTGGAAGTAGTTGAGAGTTACTGCTACTTGGGATTGCTGTTAACAGAACATTTAGACTACACTCGGATGGGAACAGCGGTGGCAAGCGCAGCAAGTCGAGCTTTAAATTTGGGACTCCTGATAGCCAAAAGCAAGGTTCTAGGAGGGATGGAGTACGGAACATTCACGAAGTTGTATGACTCTATGGTTTGGGCTACGATAGACTATGGATCGGCAATATGGGGTACACATCATATTCCAGCTATCAACGCCGTCCATAACAGGGCTATGAAGTATTTTATGGGAGTCAGAAAATCTACACCAAACAGCGCTGTCTCAGGAGACATGGGATGGGAGCCACCGGTTGTCCGGCAGTGGAAAAGTGTTGCCAGATTCTACAAACTAACTGCGAACGGAAACCAAGCTGACTGGCTTTTAAAGTTTTCAAGTGGGCAAACACAGAAGAAACATCAAAGAAGCGAAACTGGAATCTACGTGTCCACAATAAACTACGCACTTTACAATTAGATCATTTTATCCCAATTGAAAACACTTTTAATGTACGTTTTATCATAAATGAAGTTGGAGAAAAGATGCATCAGAATTTTATAGAGGAGTGGAATACGTCAGTAAACCGCGGGGAGAGTAAACATGGAACTGGAAAAAACAATCTGCGACTCTACCGGCAATTCAAATCGCTTTACGAAGTTGAACAGTATTTACAGCACCCTCTACCTCAGTCCTATCGCCATGCTCTTGCTCTGTTTCGTTGTGGAGTTGCCCCGCTTCGTGTCGAAACAGGTCGATATTCTAATTTGCCTTTGCATGAACGTGTGTGTTTTAATTGTCATGAATGTGTCGAGAATGAGTGCCATGTTTTATTACATTGTCCTTTATACACAAATATTTGTGATAGTCTTTTAACTAAATGTGCTGAGGTCTGTGATAATTTTAATGTTTTATGTGATATTGATAAGTTTTCTTTTATTATGTCTAACCAAGATGTACTGTTTTAAGCGGCCAAAACCTGCAAGATTTTATTGGAAAAACGGAAGGATGTTTTATATCATAGTGCTTAATTTTAACATATATCTTATAGCATTTACTTATATATATTTATTCTGTACTTTTTTAAGGTTTGCATTTGTACATTTATACATTTTTATTTTAGATTTATAGTCTCTCATAACCCTTAACGGGTGGCTCGGATATTCCTTTGACTGTACTGTATATATGTTGTTGTACGAGGTGAGACTTTAATAAATTATCTGTCTGTCTGTCTGTTGATTCACCTCCGTGTTGGCCGGCGTGTTGTTGATCACCCGAGGGGTCGCCATTACAGCTTCGACAAAGCTCTCTGCTGTGTCCGCGTTCATCGGATCTCACGGCGTTATTTGTTGTCCGAAAAGTTCAGAAAGTCCACAAAATGTATAACGAACCTTACTGATGTATTTGTCCTTGTCCGATTGCATCTTATTGACTTATTTCATTCAACAATAATTTTTTTCCCCACGGAGCTCGCACATACCACGTCCACTGCTTACAAGGGCACGTAACTCTTTTTACTTGAATTTAAATTTTTCTAAATCGGTCGATAAACAACTTTGATACGGTTTATCAAATCACCAGCTAATTAGCACCAGTGAACAGAACTGAAATGGTCACTGAAGCGTGTCCTGTCGCGTGACGTGCTAGTCGGCGGAAGTATAACCTCCTTAATGAAAGAACAACAGGAAATCTCACAGTTTTAACAACTGTTTAATCATATTCAAAGTCATCCAAACAACTCCAAACTCTGATAAATTGATGTTTAATATATCTTTGATTATTTGTATTATTCCAAGCGAAAGACAGTGTTTTAATACGATGCTATGTGCACTATCCCATGTGTACATCAATTACGACGTCTGCCAAATGTTGTCACAACAATCAGACTGGTTTAACTAATTTTATTCTTTTATGACACACAGGTGGCCGTTGTGTAATCCTATCGTATTCAATTTCGATTCTTGATTTAATGGTCTCTAATTATATCTTTTGAATTTTCACGCCTTGGACCCGCCAAGCGGAATATATGTCCTGTCATAATGGCGTAACTCTTGGCATTCGACTGCTACTTAGTTTATTGTCACGCCGTCCAGTCATTATGAACCAATGATCTTGTAGCAGATATATTCAACCAATAAATTAAGAGAAGGAGATTTGGCTCATGCACTTCTACCAACGATGACACTCATTTTAAAAAATAGATCGGTAATAACGGGTACCAACATTCTTTGGGATTACATAGGATGTTTCTAACGCTTGAGCCAGGTATGTTTTCATGTCATTGATTGTTAACTTCAAAGACAAAGATATTGCCACACGGTGTGAGATGTAATACTAGATAACAATATGATATATGTTTGTTGAAAACAAACTAATCCTCCACTAAGCACAAAGTTGTCATGAAGGTGAAGTGAAAGAAAATATTTTTTCTACAGTAAACATCAAACAATTTATTTTGCATTGTCTCCCGTTTATAACAAAAACTTCCATTTTTTCTAAACAATTTAGAACTTCACATCGATAAATACACGATATAACACTACGAGTTAACCCATAGTGGTGGATCTCTCACCGACCAAGTTCTAAACCTTTTTGATATAAACCCACCCACGAAAACCGCGTCCAATGATTGTCACAGTCCTATCAAAATGTATTTGATGACTGAGAAGGAAAGTTGATATCATGAAGCAGTTACTCATCGTTTTTAGGAATTCTTTCAGTCATGCTGTTGCCTTTATTTTGCTGTTGAATTAGCTTAAAAATACAAAGAAAATCAAAGGCCTGGACTTTCAGCTGACGACTAGCACGTCACACATTGGGCGTGGCTTGCTTCGATGATTTTGACTAAGCGTTCGCCAGTCTCATTAGGCGGTTATCCAAAACAGGGGTATAAAAGGTCTCCTAGAAGTCAAATTAAAGCGTATATTTTCTCATTTTTTGGCTCTATTGATTCTTATAAATGAAGCGAATACAGATAATAATTTGTAATAATCAAAATTATGCGTTACGTCTCCTCTTTAAGTTGAGAGTTTTACGAGCGCTTTCCAGCGAAAGCTGATGTCACGCTCGGGCCGCAGCCTTTAAGAGGCCGGAAGTTTCCGAAAAGTGGGGAGATAAATTTTGAAGCCTGGTCTAAAAGGAGGGGGAAATAATTTTGGAAATTTGGAATAGTAAATATGCTTAAGGTTGGGGAGATGGGAAGGGAAGGAGAGGGGAAGGAGGTGTGGTATGTTGTGGTTTTAGTTTTTTAGAATTTAGGTTGTTTAGATTCTGGCCTGTGTCTTTTAAGTATGTGCTTAGGGCGTGGTGTATTTGTGGTTTGTTTAGAGGGTTTAGGATTTGATGAATGTTTGTGTGGTTTAAGCCACTTGTTGCGAGTGTGCTATTGAGTGTGTTGCGTTGTGTTGTGTAGTGTGTGCATTGAGTAAGTATATGTTGTATAGTTTCTGGGTGTGGGCAGTGTGGGCAGTTTGGGGATGCAATATGTTTCTGTTTGTGTTTGTGTGTGTTGAGGCGTGTGTGTCCTGTTTGTAATTTGATGATTGCACTGTCTGTGTTGGTGTTTTTGGAGTAGTTTGTGCAGGGAGTTGGGTAGTAGTGTTTTGGTGTGAGTGGCTATGGTGGATTGTTTGTAGTGTTGTTGCCACTTGCATTTAGCGTGTAGTTTGGAGAGGCTTTTGGCCTCTTGTTTAGAGTGTAGGTGTTGGTAGTTCAAGGCCCTCCTTTGCCGCTTTCGGCTTTTTCGTTTCCAAATAGTCCTATGTGGGCAGGTATCCAAAGGAGTTTAACAGCCTTGCCCTGTGTGTTGAGTGTTTGTATTGTGTGTAGTATTTTTGAGATGTTGCCTGCGAGGTTTTTGGTGGATTTGTTTCGGAGTGCCTGCAGCCCACTGAGTGAGTCTGTGAGTATGAGTATTTTGTCGTGGTTTTTAGTGATTTTTTGCTGTAGGGCTAACAAGATGTTCTGCCATAAAGACAGATTGGTCATTTGGAAGCCTGTGGTAGTATGTGTGTTGCTCGGGTTGCCGCATGTGCAGTCGGAGTCCTGTGGTGCGTGCCTTGGGGTTCTTGGACCCGTCTGTATATATATGGCACCAGTCGGGCCAGTTGTCCTGTATATATCGTAGTGCGGTGGTTTGTACCTGTTGTGGGTTGTGTTTGTTTGTGATTTTGGTGAGATGCGTGTTGATTTTTGGTGTGGGGAGGGGTGGTATGGGGTGGTGTATGGTGTTTTGTGTGGGTAGGTTGATGTGGTGCATGTCTGCCTGTTGTATGAGTGTTTGTATGCGTGTTGCGGTGGGTTGATAGAGTTGGTATTTTTTAGATGTTACGTATCTTGTTTTAGTTTTTACGAGTTGTTGTATGAGGGGATCCTCCGAAGATGCGGCCGAGAAGTTTAAGGTGAGTTGGTCTCTTCCGATTGGGAGGGGAATTTCACCAGTTAGTGCCAGCAGTGCTTCGAGGGGTGTGTTGCTTTGTGCGCGTCTAGCTGTTTTGAGTACTTGGTATTGTATGCTGTTTAGAGTTTTGATTAATTTAGGTTTTAGATCGTTGTATATTGGTGCGCATAGTCCAATTTGGACCTAATAAGTGAGGTATAGAGTTGAAGTAGAGTTTACCTATTTGCTCCCCAGTTTGTACCGAAGATTGCTCTCAGGACATTAAGGTCCTTTGAGCACCTAGTTTTAAGTTCTTTGACGTGTGCATCCCATGAGAGATGTTGGTCAAAGATTAGCCCTAGAAATTTAGTTTGGGTTTGGAATTTCATTGGATTATTTTGTATGTGAAGTTAAGGAGAGATTGGGCGCATGGTGTTGCGTTTGAATACTACTCCAGTGGTTTTATCCGCATTTAGTTTGTAGCCCCATTTTTCAGCCCATTAGCTGACTTTATCTAATGTTGATTTTATCCTGTTTGCTATGCTTGTGCTTATTATTTTATAGAGTGAATTTAGCAAAGAAATAGGGCGCCAATTTTTAAAAAGTTTTCTGTCTCTATTGGCTTTAGGCAAACATGTAATAATTCCTCTATTCATTGTTATAGTTAATTAATTTTTTGCAAAGGTTTCTTGTATAAACCTATAAACCCATGGGCCTAGATCTTTCCAAAAAAATTTAAAGTACTCAATTGGATACCCATCGATTCCTGGGCTTTTATCATTTTTCATGGAAAAAACAGCCTTACTTATTTCCTCTAACCTTATCTCTTCTTCTAATTTGTCAATTTCCATCTGATTTAATTTTGGAATATCAATATTGCTTAAGTCAATTTCATCTTTGCTGGGGTGTGTATCACTGTATAAATTGCTGTAAAAATGTTTCAGTTCGTCTAAAATACAATTGCCTTCAGTTATCAATTCACCATTTTCTTTGACAATACTATTAATTAACTTGTTGGTATAATTCCGATTCTCTAAGTGGCAGAAGTAATTTGTTGGTTTTTCGCCTTCACAGTTGTCATATCCATATTGATTGGATTGTGAAAATTCTTGGACGCGTTTTTCTCGGGTGGGTTTATATAAAAAAACGATTAGAACTTGGGCGTTGAGAGATCAACCACTATTGGATAACACGTATTGTTATATCATGTGTTTTTCGATATGAAGTTTTAAATTGTGTCGAAAAAATGAAAGTTTGTTTTTGAACGGGAGACAATGTTATATATGTTAACTGTAATGGCATTTGTATCATATTTTGCAGAAGAATTTAATTTTCTTTCACTTCACTTTCATGACAACTTAGTACTTAAGTGCATGATTCGTTTGTAGTTAACTAACATATATTGTTATCTAATAGAACATCTCACACCGTGTGGCAATATCTCTGTCTTTGAATTTAATATTCAATGATATGATAACATACCTGACGCAAACGTTAGAATCATCCTATATAATCCTTAACAATTTTGGTAACCTTTCCAAACGATCAACTTTTTCAAATGATTGTCATCGTCGGTAGAAATGCATGAGCCAAATCTTCTTCTCTTAAGGTATTGGTTGAATATATATTCTAGAAGTTCATTGGCTCAAAATGAACAGACGTCGCGACAAACCAAGTGGCAGTCAAATGCCTAGAGATAGGTCATTAGGACAGGACATTTAACGGGCCGAAGGCGTACAAATCCAACAGGTCTAATTGGAGACCATTAGTTACGAATTGAATTTGAAAGCGATTGCATTACATAATGGGCACCTGCTTGTCATATAAATGAGAGTCCTTTCCCAGTCTGATTGTTATGACAACATTAAGCAGACGTCGTTATTGGTTGGAGGCCTTTGGGCCTCCAACCATCTTAACAGCTGATACGTCTCTCGATATTACACTTGGAATTTTCATAGGAACTTTCAACCAATCATACTTAGCCTCTTTGTATTTCGGCAATATATTTTGAACCACGTGACCATGTGGGTATTCCGAAATAATTGGCAACCTTTAATACGAAAAAAGATTGTTTATGCAAATCTCAACGTGGGGGCCTATCAGTGGTGTTTAAGAGTGAAAACGGCAGTACAATTCTTCATGAATGCACGTGGACTAAATTAGACACATAGATTTCTTATGAAAGGTCAGAAACATCTATTCCATATTAGTAAAAAAACCGATAAGTCGATAAGTAGAGAATGTGAAAAGGCGAACTGTATATAAAGGAACTGTATATATATATATATATATATATATATATATATATATATATACGTACAATTATTACCTTTTTGACCATATAGCAAAATTGATACCTTTTTGGCTCATTTTTTATTAGCTGCAAAATGACTTATTCAAGACAGTTAAAATATTAATTATCATTTAGCTAACAATAAAAAGTGGTTTTGAACAGTTAATTGTTATTTTTGAATTTTTTATGAGAATTATATTTTTTGTGAGCCAAAAAGGTGGAGCCAAAATTGTTAGGCATTTTTGTTCAAGCAAAATTTACAATTTTGGCTCTTGGCAAAATTATTACCTTTTTGGCACACCATGTTATCGCATATATATTACAGTTTTGGCACCATGTAAATAAGCACAATATAGTTATTCCAGTAGATTCTATTATTTCTTTCATATATAAATTGTTCTAAACCTAATTGTTTGCATAAAAATCTAAAAAATGTGCCGTTTTACATCCTACAGTAAAATATTCATCATTCCTTCTCTCCCCCCAAAAAATCTAGTGACATTCACCAAGTTAATACTCATTTAGGTAATAACCACCTATTCAAGAGTATTTCACTTATTCTTTGGCTGCTAATATTATTGGAGGGAGAAAGCCCACATCATGGTGGCCATGCAATGCAGTGAAGCCTGTGAAACCTGCAAGCATCGTGCATCTGCTGGAACTAGCAAACCATTAGTGGTAGTGCAGTGAAATTCAGTATTGCACCTAACTCAATGCGTGTAGAACAGTTCCTTACTGCAGACAAAGCCTCTGGCAGGATTTGAATTCTTGAATTTCATACATTGACAGCCGGAAAGTCAGTTTGCCATGAGCATATTTCCCTTTTCAATAATTGCTTAATCAAACTTAATACATCACAGATATGCCTTTTTTGGCTTAGCCTTATGCTTGATTGACCTTTATATATCTAAAGCCAATGATTTCAACAAATTTATGTAACAAAATGTTCACAGACATGTTGAAACAGAAGACATAAATGATTTGATTATTTTTTATTGCAAACACAGAAATCTGTATATTTTTTTTTACATGCATTTTGATGAGGCTCTTGTTGACAGAAGTATTGGAAAAGACAACCAATAACAAGAGCACAGGCCTTGATCGTTTCCACTGAAGTTGCCACTATGATCTCCTGAAACAGAACATGAAGTTAAATCAGTGAAATTTCAGATCTTATCCAAAAGAGGTCTGTTCAAAATTATGCAATTTTACAATCTCTCAAAGTACAAAAGAAATTACAAATCAAAACTAGAAAAGGAATCATTGCTAGTATGTCAAACTTCTAGCATATATATTACCATTTTGGTTCAATATGTATATATTTCAGATGAGATCTGTTTCAACATTTTCCCTTTGACACTCTCTCCAAGTCCAAAGAAGCAGTTTATATTCTACAGATTAGTATCTTAGCTACAACAAAAGCCCAACTACAAGTAGATCTTACTTATTTATCTTACATATATATTACCATTTTGGCTCACAAACCCTTAGGATTACATCTCAGATGAGATCTGTTCCGACTTTTGCCTTTTGACACTCTCTCCAAGTCCAAAGAGATCAGTTTACATTCTACAGATAAGTATCAAAACTACTACAAGATCTCAATTACAAGTAGTTCTTACTCCCTTATATATATTACCATTTTGGCTCACAAGCCCTTAGGATTACATCTCAGATGAGATCTGCTCAACCTTTTGCCTTTTGACCCTCTCTCCTAGACCAAAGAAGCAGTTAATATTCTACAGATTAGTATCACAGCTACCACAAAAGCCCAATTATAAGTAGCTCTTACTTCTAGCATAAATATTACCATTTTGGCTCACAAGCCCTTAGATGAGATCTGTCCAAATAATGCCTTTTGACAATTTCTCCGAGTCCAAAGAAGCAGTTCATATTCTACAGATTAGTATCACAATTTCCATAAGAGCTCAATTACAAACCGGTCTTTCTTCTAGCATATATATTACCATTTTGGCTCACAAGCCCTAAGGAGTACATCGCAGATGAGACCTGTTCCAACTTTTGCATTTTGACACTCTCTCCCAGTCCAAAGAAACAGTTTATATTCTAAAGATTAGTATCACAGCTACCAAAAAAGCCCATAATTACAAGTAGCTCTTACTTCTAGCATATATATTACCATTTTGGCTCACAAGCCCTTAGGATTTCATCTCAGATGAGATCTGTTCCAACTTTTGCCTTTTGACACTCTCTCCCAGTCCAAAGAAACAGTTTATATTTTACAGATTAGTATCACAGCTACCAAAAAAGCCCATAATTACAAGTAGCTCTTACTTCTAGCATATATATTACCATTTTGGCTCACAAGCCCTTAGAATTATATCTCAGATGAGACCTGTTCCAACTTTTACCTTTTGACCCTCTCTCCCAGTCCAAAGAAACAGTTTATATTCTACAGATTAGTATCACAGCTACCAAAAAAAACCATAATTACAAGTAGCTCTTACTTCTAGCATATATATAACCATTTTGGCTCACAAGCCCTTAAAATTTCATCTCAAATAAGACCTGTTCCAACTTTTGCCTTTTGACACTCTCTCCCAGGCCAAAGAAACAGTTCATATGCTACAGATTAGTATCACAGCTACCACAAAAGCCCAATTACAAGTAGCTCTTACTTCAAGCATATATATTACCTTTTTGGCTCACAAGCCCTTAGGATTACATCTCAGATGAGATCTGTTCCAAATAATGCCTTTTGACACTTTCTCCGAGTCCAAAGAAGCAGTTCATATTCTACAGATTAGTATCACAATTTCCATAAGAGCTCAATTACGAACAGGTCTTTCTTCTAGCATATATATTACCATTTTGGCTCACAAGCCCTTAGGATTACACCTTAGATGAGATCTGTTCCAACTTTTGCCTTTTGACACTCGCTCTCAGTCCAAAGAAACAGTTTATATTCTACAGATTAGTATCACAGCTAACAAAAAAGCCCATAATTACAAGTAGCTCTTACTTCTGGCATATATATAACCATTTTGGCTCACAAGCCCTTAAAATTTCATCTCAAATAAGACCAGTTCCAACTTTTGCCTTTTGACACTCTCTTCCAGGCCAAAGAAACAGTTCATATGTTACAGATTAGTATCACAGCTACCACAAAAGCCCAATTACAAGTAGCTCTTACTTCAAGCATATATATTACCTTTTTGGCTCACAAGCCCTTAGGATTACATCTCAGATGAGATCTGTTCCAAACAATGCCTTTTGACACTTTCTCCGAGTCCAAAGAAGCAGCTCATATTCTACAGATTAGTATCACAATTTCCATAAGAGCTCAATTACAAACCGGTCTTTCTTCTAGCATATATATTACCATTTTGGCTCACAAGCCCTAAGGAGTACATCGCAGATGAGACCTGTTCCAACTTTTGCATTTTGACACTCTCTCCCAGTCCAAAGAAACAGTTTATATTCTACAGATTAGTATCACAGCTACCAAAAAAGCCCATAATTACAAGTAGCTCTTACTTCTAGCATATATATTACCATTTTGGCTCACAAGCCCTTAGGATTTCATCTCAGATGAGATCTGTTCCAACTTTTGCCTTTGACACTCTCTCCCAGTCCAAAGAAACAGTTTATATTTTACAGATTAGTATCACAGCTACCAAAAAAGCCCATAATTACAAGTAGCTCTTACTTCTAGCATATATATTACCATTTTGGCTCACAAGCCCTTAGAATTACATCTCAGATGAGACCTGTTCCAACTTTTACCTTTTGACCCTCTCTCCCAGTCCAAAGAAACAGTTTATATTCTACAGATTAGTATCACAGCTACCAAAAAAACCCATAATTACAAGTAGCTCTTACTTCTACCATATATATAACCATTTTGGCTCACAAGCCCTTAAAATTTCATCTCAAATAAGACCTGTTCCAACTTTTGCCTTTAGACACTCTCTCCCAGGCCAAAGAAACAGTTCATATTCTACAGATTAGTATCACAGCTACCACAAAAGCCCAATTACAAGTAGCTCTTACTTCAAGCATATATATTACCTTTTTGGCTCACAAGCCCTTAGGATTACATCTCAGATGAGATCTGTTCCAAATAATGCCTTTTGACACTTTCTCCGAGTCCAAAGAAGCAGTTCATATTCTACAGATTAGTATCACAATTTCCATAAGAGCTCAATTACGAACAGGTCTTTCTTCTAGCATATATATTACCATTTTGGCTCACAAGCCCTTAGGATTACACCTTAGATGAGATCTGTTCCAACTTTTGCCTTTTGACACTCGCTCTCAGTCCAAAGAAACAGTTTATATTCTACAGATTAGTATCACAGCTAACAAAAAAGCCCATAATTACAAGTAGCTCTTACTTCTGGCATATATATAACCATTTTGGCTCACAAGCCCTTAAAATTTCATCTCAAATAAGACCAGTTCCAACTTTTGCCTTTTGACACTCTCTCCCAGGCCAAAGAAACAGTTCATATGCTACAGATTAGTATCACAGCTACCACAAAAGCCCAATTACAAGTAGCTCTTACTTCAAGCATATATATTACCTTTTTGGCTCACAAGCCCTTAGGATTACATCTCAGATGAGATCTGTTCCAAATAATGCCTTTTGACACTTTCTCCGAGTCCAAAGGATCAGTTTATATTTTACAGAGTAGTATCACAGCTACCAAAAAAGCCCATAATTACAAGTAGCTCTTACTTCTAGCATATATATTACCATTTTGGCTCACAAGCCCTTAGGAGTATAGCTCACATGAGATCTGTCCCAACTTTTGCCTTTTGACACTCTCTCCAAGTCACAAAGAAGCAGTTTATATTCTACATATTAGTATCACAACTACTACATGAGCTCAATAACAAGTAGGTCTCACTTCTAGCATATATATTACCATTTTGGCTCACAAACCCTTAGGATTATAGCTCAGATGAGATCTGTTCCAACTTTTGCCTTTTGACACTCTCTCCCAGTCCAAAGAAACAGTTTATATTCTACTGATTAGTATCACAACTACCATAAGAGCACAATTACAAGTAGGTCTTACTTCTAGCATATATATTACCATTTTGGCTCACAAGCCCTTAGGAGTATAGCTCAGATGAGATCTGTCCCAACTTTTGCCTTTTGACACTCTCTCCCAGTCACAAAGAATCAGTTTACATTCTACAGATTAGTATCACAACTACCAAAAAAGCCCATAATTACAAGTAGCTCTTACTTCTAGCATATATATTACCATTTTGGCTCACAAGCCCTTAGGATTTCATCTCAGATGAGATCTGTTCCAACTTTTGCCTTTTGACACTCTCTCCCAGTCCAAAGAAACAGTTTATATTTTACAGATTAGTATCACAGCTACCAAAAAAGCCCATAATTACAAGTAGCTCTTACTTCTAGCATATATATTACCATTTTGGCTCACAAGCCCTAAGGAGTACATCGCAGATGAGACCTGTTCCAACTTTTGCATTTTGACACTCTCTCCCAGTCCAAAGAAACAGTTTATATTCTACAGATTAGTATCACAGCTACCAAAAAAGCCCATAATTACAAGTAGCTCTTACTTCTAGCATATATATTACCATTTTGGCTCACAAGCCCTTAGGATTTCATCTCAGATGAGATCTGTTCCAACTTTTGCCTTTGACACTCTCTCCCAGTCCAAAGAAACAGTTTATATTTTACAGATTAGTATCACAGCTACCAAAAAAGCCCATAATTACAAGTAGCTCTTACTTCTAGCATATATATTACCATTTTGGCTCACAAGCCCTTAGAATTACATCTCAGATGAGACCTGTTCCAACTTTTACCTTTTGACCCTCTCTCCCAGTCCAAAGAAACAGTTTATATTCTACAGATTAGTATCACAGCTACCAAAAAAACCCATAATTACAAGTAGCTCTTACTTCTACCATATATATAACCATTTTGGCTCACAAGCCCTTAAAATTTCATCTCAAATAAGACCTGTTCCAACTTTTGCCTTTAGACACTCTCTCCCAGGCCAAAGAAACAGTTCATATGCTACAGATTAGTATCACAGCTACCACAAAAGCCCAATTACAAGTAGCTCTTACTTCAAGCATATATATTACCTTTTTGGCTCACAAGCCCTTAGGATTACATCTCAGATGAGATCTGTTCCAAATAATGCCTTTTGACACTTTCTCCGAGTCCAAAGAAGCAGTTCATATTCTACAGATTAGTATCACAATTTCCATAAGAGCTCAATTACGAACAGGTCTTTCTTCTAGCATATATATTACCATTTTGGCTCACAAGCCCTTAGGATTACACCTTAGATGAGATCTGTTCCAACTTTTGCCTTTTGACACTCGCTCTCAGTCCAAAGAAACAGTTTATATTCTACAGATTAGTATCACAGCTAACAAAAAAGCCCATAATTACAAGTAGCTCTTACTTCTGGCATATATATAACCATTTTGGCTCACAAGCCCTTAAAATTTCATCTCAAATAAGACCAGTTCCAACTTTTGCCTTTTGACACTCTCTCCCAGGCCAAAGAAACAGTTCATATGCTACAGATTAGTATCACAGCTACCACAAAAGCCCAATTACAAGTAGCTCTTACTTCAAGCATATATATTACCTTTTTGGCTCACAAGCCCTTAGGATTACATCTCAGATGAGATCTGTTCCAAATAATGCCTTTTGACACTTTCTCCGAGTCCAAAGGATCAGTTTATATTTTACAGAGTAGTATCACAGCTACCAAAAAAGCCCATAATTACAAGTAGCTCTTACTTCTAGCATATATATTACCATTTTGGCTCACAAGCCCTTAGGAGTATAGCTCACATGAGATCTGTCCCAACTTTTGCCTTTTGACACTCTCTCCAAGTCACAAAGAAGCAGTTTATATTCTACATATTAGTATCACAACTACTACATGAGCTCAATAACAAGTAGGTCTCACTTCTAGCATATATATTACCATTTTGGCTCACAAACCCTTAGGATTATAGCTCAGATGAGATCTGTTCCAACTTTTGCCTTTTGACACTCTCTCCCAGTCCAAAGAAACAGTTTATATTCTACTGATTAGTATCACAACTACCATAAGAGCACAATTACAAGTAGGTCTTACTTCTAGCATATATATTACCATTTTGGCTCACAAGCCCTTAGGAGTATAGCTCAGATGAGATCTGTCCCAACTTTTGCCTTTTGACACTCTCTCCCAGTCACAAAGAATCAGTTTACATTCTACAGATTAGTATCACAACTACCAAAAAAGCCCATAATTACAAGTAGCTCTTACTTCTAGCATATATATTACCATTTTGGCTCACAAGCCCTTAGGATTTCATCTCAGATGAGATCTGTTCCAACTTTTGCCTTTTGACACTCTCTCCCAGTCCAAAGAAACAGTTTATATTTTACAGATTAGTATCACAGCTACCAAAAAAGCCCATAATTACAAGTAGCTCTTACTTCTAGCATATATATTACCATTTTGGCTCACAAGCCCTTAGAATTACATCTCAGATGAGACCTGTTCCAACTTTTGCCTTTTGACACTCGCTCTCAGTCCAAAGAAACAGTTTATATTCTACAGATTAGTATCACAGCTAACAAAAAAGCCCATAATTACAAGTAGCTCTTACTTCTGGCATATATATAACCATTTTGGCTCACAAGCCCTTAAAATTTCATCTCAAATAAGACCAGTTCCAACTTTTGCCTTTTGACACTCTCTCCCAGGCCAAAGAAACAGTTCATATGCTACAGATTAGTATCACAGCTACCACAAAAGCCCAATTACAAGTAGCTCTTACTTCAAGCATATATATTACCTTTTTGGCTCACAAGCCCTTAGGATTACATCTCAGATGAGATCTGTTCCAAATAATGCCTTTTGACACTTTCTCCGAGTCCAAAGGATCAGTTTATATTTTACAGAGTAGTATCACAGCTACCAAAAAAGCCCATAATTACAAGTAGCTCTTACTTCTAGCATATATATTACCATTTTGGCTCACAAGCCCTTAGGAGTATAGCTCACATGAGATCTGTCCCAACTTTTGCCTTTTGACACTCTCTCCAAGTCACAAAGAAGCAGTTTATATTCTACATATTAGTATCACAACTACTACATGAGCTCAATAACAAGTAGGTCTCACTTCTAGCATATATATTACCATTTTGGCTCACAAACCCTTAGGATTATAGCTCAGATGAGATCTGTTCCAACTTTTGCCTTTTGACACTCTCTCCCAGTCCAAAGAAACAGTTTATATTCTACTGATTAGTATCACAACTACCATAAGAGCACAATTACAAGTAGGTCTTACTTCTAGCATATATATTACCATTTTGGCTCACAAGCCCTTAGGAGTATAGCTCAGATGAGATCTGTCCCAACTTTTGCCTTTTGACACTCTCTCCCAGTCACAAAGAATCAGTTTACATTCTACAGATTAGTATCACAACTACCATAAGAGCACAATTACAAGTAGCTCTTACTTCTAGCATATATATTACCATTTTGGCTCACAAGCCCTTAGGAGTATAGCTCACATGAGATCTGTTCCAACTTTTGCCTTTTGACACTCTCTCCCAGTCCAAAGAAGCAGTTTATATTCTACAGATTAGTATCACAACTACTACATGAGCTCAATAACAGGTAGGTCTCACTTCTAGCATATATATTACCATTTTGGCTCACAAACCCTTAGGATTATATCTCAGATGAGATCTGTTCCAACTTTTGCCTTTTGACCCTCTCTCCCAGTCCAAAGAAGCAGTTTATATTCTACATATTAGTATCACAACTACTACATGAGCTCAATAACAGGTAGGTCTCACTTCTAGCATATATATTACCATTTTGGCTCACAAACCCTTAGGGTTATATCTCAGATGAGATCTGTTCCAACTTTTGCCTTTTGACCCTCTCTCCCAGTTCAAAGAAGCAGTTTATATTCTACTGATTAGTATCACAACTACCATAAGAGCACAATTACAATTAGCTCTTACTTCTAGCATATATATTACCATTTTGGCTCACAAACCCTTAGGATTATATCTCAGATGAGATCTGTTCCAACTTTTGCGTTTTGACACTCTCTCCCAGTCCAAAGAAGCAGTTTATATTCTACAGATTAGTATCACAACTACCATAAGAGCACAATTACAAGTAGGTCTCACTTCTAGCATATATATTACCATTTTGGCTCACAAACCCTTAGGATTATATCTCAGATGAGATCTGTTCCAACTTTTGCCTTTTGACACTCTCCCAGTCCAAAGAAACAGTTTATATTCTACTGATTAGTATCACAACTACCATAAGAGCACATTTACAAGTAGCTCTTACTTCTAGCATATATATTACCATTTTGGCTCACAAGCCCTTAGGAGTATAGCTCAGATGAGATCTGTCCCAACTTTTGCCTTTTGACACTCTCTCCCAGTCACAAAGAAGCAGTTTATATTCTACAGATTAGTATCACAACTACTACATGAGCTCAATAACAAGTAGGTCTTACTTCTAGCATATATATTACAATTTTGGCTCACAAGCCCTTAGGAGTATAGCTCAGATGAGATCTGTTCCAACTTTTGCCTTTTGACACTCTCTCCCAGTCCAAAGAAACAGTTTATATTCTACTGATAAGTATCACAACTACCATAAGAGCACATTTACAAGTAGCTCTTACTTCTAGCATATATGTAAGACTCAGATCTGTGGCGGGTCTCTAATCTATGGAGGGTTTCCTTATCTGTGGCTTGTTTGATTGTTAGACTGTTTCATTACGTCATGCTAAGTGACGTCATGATGCGATGACGTCATAATAGCTAACTGTTCCCGTCGTAGGGCCAAATTGCGTCGCTAGCGTAATAATTAGGGAAGTCACAGAGAGATAGTGCGAACGGATAACGATCAAATAATAAGAGTCCATATCCCAATTACGAAAATACATTAAGCAATACCTTACATGTAAATGCTGCATTTGCGGCTTCGTGCCACATCAATTGGGTTTATTTTGTAGGATCTTTTCAGTCCTCGGTGAGTCGGTCTTCTTTAGCCCTAAGATATTGAAAGACTATATTTTGTAACCCTTGGATTCCTGTCGACGGATTTTAGGGTAAGTATGTCTAGCGTAAGGTTTGGCTAATCATTGCGAAAAAAATACAAAAAAAAGGTACAAATGTCACGCATTTGAAAATCTGCCATAGATTTGGAAATCCGCCACAGATTTGAGGCCTGCCATGGATTCGAGTCTTACATATATATTACCATTTTGGCTCACAAGCCCTTAGGAGTATAGCTCAGATGAGATCTGTCAAAACTTTTGCATTTTGACACTCTCTCCCAGTCCAAAGAAGCAGTTTATATTCTACAGATTAGTATCACAACTACCATAAGAGCATAATTACAAGTAGGTCTCACTTCTAGCATATATATTACCATTTTGGCTCACAACCCCTTAGGATTATATCTCAGATGAGATCTGTTCCAACTTTTGCCTTTTGACCCTCTCTCCCAGTCCAAAGAAGCAGTTTATATTCTACATATTAGTATCACAACTACTACATGAGCTCAATAACAGGTAGGTCTCACTTCTAGCATATATACTACCATTTTGGCTCACAAACCCTTAGGGTTATATCTCAGATGAGATCTGTTCCAACTTTTGCCTTTTGACCCTCTCTCCCAGTTTAAAGAAGCAGTTTATATTCTACTGATTAGTATCACAACTACCATAAGAGCACAATTACAATTAGCTCTTACTTCTAGCATATATATTACCATTTTGGCTCACAAACCCTTAGGATTATATCTCAGATGAGATCTGTTCCAACTTTTGCGTTTTGACACTCTCTCCCAGTCCAAAGAAGCAGTTTATATTCTACAGATTAGTATCACAACTACCATAAGAGCACAATTACAAGTAGGTCTCACTTCTAGCATATATATTACCATTTTGGCTCACAAACCCTTAGGATTATATCTCAGATGAGATCTGTTCCAACTTTTGCCTTTTGACACTCTCCCAGTCCAAAGAAACAGTTTATATTCTACTGATTAGTATCACAACTACCATAAGAGCACATTTACAAGTAGCTCTTACTTCTAGCATATATGTAAGACTCAGATCTGTGGCGGGTCTCTAATCTATGGAGGGTTTCCTTATCTGTGGCTTGTTTGATTGTTAGACTGTTTCATTACGTCATGCTAAGTGACGTCATGATGCGATGACGTCATAATAGCTAACTGTTCCCGTCGTAGGGCCAAATTGCGTCGCTAGCGTAATAATTAGGGAAGTCACAGAGAGATAGTGCGAACGGATAACGATCAAATAATAAGAGTCCATATCCCAATTACGAAAATACATTAAGCAATACCTTACATGTAAATGCTGCATTTGCGGCTTCGTGCCACATCAATTGGGTTTATTTTGTAGGATCTTTTCAGTCCTCGGTGAGTCGGTCTTCTTTAGCCCTAAGATATTGAAAGACTATATTTTGTAACCCTTGGATTCCTGTCGACGGATTTTAGGGTAAGTATGTCTAGCGTAAGGTTTGGCTAATCATTGCGAAAAAAATACAAAAAAAAGGTACAAATGTCACGCATTTGAAAATCTGCCATAGATTTGGAAATCCGCCACAGATTTGAGGCCTGCCATGGATTCGAGTCTTACATATATATTACCATTTTGGCTCACAAGCCCTTAGGAGTATAGCTCAGATGAGATCTGTCAAAACTTTTGCATTTTGACACTCTCTCCCAGTCCAAAGAAGCAGTTTATATTCTACAGATTAGTATCACAACTACCATAAGAGCATAATTACAAGTAGGTCTCACTTCTAGCATATATATTACCATTTTGGCTCACAACCCCTTAGGATTATATCTCAGATGAGATCTGTTCCAACTTTTGCCTTTTGACCCTCTCTCCCAGTCCAAAGAAGCAGTTTATATTCTACATATTAGTATCACAACTACTACATGAGCTCAATAACAGGTAGGTCTCACTTCTAGCATATATATTACCATTTTGGCTCACAAACCCTTAGGGTTATATCTCAGATGAGATCTGTTCCAACTTTTGCCTTTTGACCCTCTCTCCCAGTTCAAAGAAGCAGTTTATATTCTACTGATTAGTATCACAACTACCATAAGAGCACAATTACAATTAGCTCTTACTTCTAGCATATATATTACCATTTTGGCTCACAAACCCTTAGGATTATATCTCAGATGAGATCTGTTCCAACTTTTGCGTTTTGACACTCTCTCCCAGTCCAAAGAAGCAGTTTATATTCTACAGATTAGTATCACAACTACCATAAGAGCACAATTACAAGTAGGTCTCACTTCTAGCATATATATTACCATTTTGGCTCACAAACCCTTAGGATTATATCTCAGATGAGATCTGTTCCAACTTTTGCCTTTTGACACTCTCCCAGTCCAAAGAAGCAGTTTATATTCTACTGATTAGTATCACAACTACCATAAGAGCACATTTACAAGTAGCTCTTACTTCTAGCATATATATTACCATTTTGGCTCACAAGCCCTTAGGAGTATAGCTCAGATGAGATCTGTCCCAACTTTTGCCTTTTGACACTCTCTCCAAGTCACAAAGAAGCAGTTTATATTCTACAGATTAGTATCACAACTACTACATGAGCTCAATAACAAGTAGGTCTCACTTCTAGCATATATATTACAATTTTGGCTCACAAGCCCTTAGGAGTATAGCTCAGATGAGATCTGTTCCAACTTTTGCCTTTTGACACTCTCTCCCAGTCCAAAGAAACAGTTTATATTCTACTGATAAGTATCACAACTACCATAAGAGCACATTTACAAGTAGCTCTTACTTCTAGCATATATATTACCATTTTGGCTCACAAGCCCTTAGGAGTATAGCTCAGATGAGATCTGTCCCAACTTTTGCCTTTTGACACTCTCTCCCAGTCACAAAGAAGCAGTTTATATTCTACAGATTAGTATCACAACTACTACATGAGCTCAATAACAAGTAGGTCTCACTTCTAGCATATATATTACAATTTTGGCTCACAAGCCCTTAGGAGTATAGCTCAGATGAGATCTGTTCCAACTTTTGCCTTTTGACACTCTCTCCCAGTCACAAAGAAACAGTTTATATTCTACTGATAAGTATCACAACTACCATAAGAGCACATTTACAAGTAGCTCTTACTTCTAGCATATATATTACCATTTTGGCTCACAAGCCCTTAGGAGTATAGCTCAGATGAGATCTGTCAAAACTTTTGCATTTTGACACTCTCTCCCAGTCCAAAGAAGCAGTTTATATTCTACAGATTAGTATCACAACTACCATAAGAGCATAATTACAAGTAGGTCTCACTTCTAGCATATATATTACCATTTTGGCTCACAACCCCTTAGGATTATATCTCAGATGAGATCTGTTCCAACTTTTGCCTTTTGACCCTCTCTCCCAGTCCAAAGAAGCAGTTTATATTTTACATATTAGTATCACAACTACTACATGAGCTCAATAACAGGTAGGTCTCACTTCTAGCATATATATTACCATTTTGGCTCACAAACCCTTAGGATTATATCTCAGATGAGATCTGTTCCAACTTTTGCGTTTTGACACTCTCTCCCAGTCCAAAGAAGCAGTTTATATTCTACAGATTAGTATCACAACTACCATAAGAGCACAATTACAAGTAGGTCTCACTTCTAGCATATATATTACCATTTTGGCTCACAAACCCTTAGGATTATATCTCAGATGAGATCTGTTCCAACTTTTGCCTTTTGACACTCTCCCAGTCCAAAGAAACAGTTATATTCTACTGATTAGTATCACAACTACCATAAGAGCACATTTACAAGTAGCTCTTACTTCTAGCATATATATTACCATTTTGGCTCACAAGCCCTTAGGAGTATAGCTCAGATGAGATCTGTTCCAACTTTTGCCTTTTGACACTCTCTCCTAATCCAAAGACATCAGTTTATATTCTACAGATTAGTATCACAACTACTACATGAGCTCAATTACAAGTAGCTCTTACTTCTAGCATATATATTACCATTTTGGCTCACAAGCCCTTAGGAGTATAGCTCAGATGAGATCTGTTCCAACTTTTGCCTTTTGACACTCTCTCCCAGGCCAAAGACATCAGTTTACATTTTACAGATTAGTATCACAGCTACCACAAGGACCCAATTACAAGTAGGTCTTACTTCTAGCATATATATTACCATTTTGGCTCACAAACCCTTAGGGGTATAGCTCAGATGAGATCTGTTCCAACTTTTGCCTTTTGACACTCTCTCCTAATCCAAAGACATCAGTTTATATTCTACAGATTAGTATCACAACTACTACATGAGCTCAATTACAAGTAGCTCTTACTTCTAGCATATATATTACCATTTTGGCTCACAAGCCCTTAGGAGTATAGCTCAGATGAGATCTGTTCCAACTTTTGCCTTTTGACACTCTCTCCCAGTCCAAAGACATCAGTTTACATTTTACAGATTAGTATCACAGCTACCACAAGGACCCAATTACAAGTAGGTCTTACTTCTAGCATATATATTACCATTTTGGCTCACAAGCCCTTAGGATTACATCTCAGTTGAGATCTGTTCCAAATTATGCTTTTTTACAATCTCTTCCAGTCCAAACAAATCATTTATACTCTACTGATAAGTATCACAATTACCATAAGAATTCAAAATTACAAGTAGGTCTTACTTATAGCATATATATTACCTTTTTGGCTCACAAGCCTTTAGGATTATATCTCAGATGAAATCTGTTTCAACTTTTGCCTTCCTTACTCATCAACCTATGATAATGGTCGCGTGGTTCCTGTGGCCCTAAGGGATTATGGTTTCACCAAATCTATATAACAGAATCCCCATCACACAAGTATATAAATTATAATCCTCATGCGTACAGACAGATGCCGAAAAGGTCTTGAGAGGATGGCCCCAGCCTCCCCCCTGTGAGAACTCAATAGAGTTTTTTGCCAATTGCAAACTTTGTCGGAATGACAACATCCCACACCCTTTGCCCCTCAGGTCTTACTAGCCAATTGAAGACACAACTGACTTAAAAATGAAAATAATAGTAGATTTTTCTCCCAAACCTGCAATGTCACTTTGTTTCTTGAGTAGAGTTGGGTGAAAGGAAGGCCAGGCCTGCAAGCAGTCACTAGAGGTTGAGTCCTGCATCTTGTCCATGACAAAATCGCCTAACTCTAAAAATAATATAAAACTTTTAAGTTTGAAAAAGTAAGTAACTAAACATCAATAGTAACAAACAGACAGAGTAAGCTGAAAATGTCGTGATATAAATTGATTATGATAATGAATTTTAATTTTCAACATACCATTAATCACTCACACTTTTGCGCAAGAAATTGAAATATAAAAACATGTTACAACCATTTGTTACAACCATTTGAAATATTAACTGGAGTTGAAAGTAATCACTAAATACATTAAAACAGCTGAAAACATCTGAATTTTTTTTTCAAACTACCATACCAACAGTCATTTACACATTCTGATCCTTACAGCCCTGAATTGGACAATGTGAACAGGATTTTATGCAAGGACATAAAAAATGTAATTTACAAACTATACCGCGTACTACTATACTATAAGACATAGACTGAACATTATTTGTTCAATGCATTACATGCAAATGTAACTTGTAAGTTGAAAAAATTAAACATTGACATGATAATTGTCAGTCGGACACCCAATCCGGCCTACATATAAATGAAAAAGATTAAAAGCCTTTCAGGGGGAGTTTGATGGTTAGATGTGCTGTTGAATCTCTGTTTTTCCACTAAAAAGGTCTCTTGCTTCTGGAGAAGATGAAAATAGGCATTTAGGGCAGGGTCCCTGTGGCCTAAATAAAGGGTCACAGGGTCACCAAATTGATAAATTAGAATCTTATCAGCTAAGGAGTCTGTACACTAAGTTTCAGGCCTCTTGCTTCCAGAGAAAAAGATGAAAATAGGTTTTAGGGCATGACCCTAGTGGCACTTATTAGGGGTCACAGGATCACCAAATCTGTAAAGTAAAAACCTCATAAGTCAAGGAGTCTGCAGCCAAGATCTCAGGTTTTTCTGAGCCAATGGTTCTGTAGAAGTAGATAAAACAGTGAAAAGCTCACAGACGCTGGACACTGGATGCCATGACATTTAATAAGCCCATTTGGCCTATCAGGCAAGATGAGCTAAAACATTACAAGTATCCAAGGGTTGCAGATGATATTTTAATCATAACCAACAGACGTTGATATATTAGATTAGAGAAGATAACAGGTTTAAATATCATTTGTCATCTAAAAATCTTTCCTCAATAATAACATGTAACATAATAAGTCTCTAAAAAGAAATCTGCCATTATTGTTTCTTGAGTAGTGAGAGCACATCAATCAGATTTCATCCACCATACAAATCCTTACTTATAAAGATGAAATCCCCAACAACTGAGCATTGGGCCAATCTCATTTATTCTAAGAATAATATCCACAATTCGGTTGTTTAAAACTTACCCAACTTGATCGTTGTTTTAAGAACTCATGCATTCAGCCTGATAAAGATATCCTGATGACCTGTGGCCTGGAATAGACCCCAAATTTATCTGCACAGTGTTAGATTATCATCCATGGGGACAAGCAACTTGTTCAGGTTTCATAAGATCTTCAGTTCACTATCCACCATTGACCTAAAAAAACAACACAATGAAAGTTGAATAGAAAATGCTTAATGTGGGTGAATTGGAGTCAAGTATGTGGGCACACTGATTCAGTATTGTCACCACCTCTGGTGTACAGTAGCAGTACACAACCAAAAGCACTTAAGAGAACCCATAAAATCTATTGGTAAATGACCGTTGGTGGCCATATGAAAACGTGCAAACACCTAGTTGGGAATACAGCAATAGCAGAATAATTGTTTATAATCATTTGACCATGTGTACCAGTTCATCCAGCTTTGAATTTGTACCTCGCAAAAATGTGCATGAAACTTGGTGCATAAATGTGCAAATGAGAAGAAGCTGATGTTGAAAAAATGTGTAATGAAGGGTGATATCAAGTGATTGAGGGAAAAACAAAGCGTGTATGAGCAGCAAAGCTGGATTTTGGTACTATCTTAATGTTGATTTGAGGATGATGGTGAATTGAGTCTCCTAGCATTACTTGGAGAGAAGTGAAATAAAGGTTCAAGGATGGACACTCTTCACGCCTATTTGAGGGACAATCAAGACCAATGTACAAACTTTGTCTAAAAATGTGAGCTTCATATACCAGTTGTTTCTTAATATGATCCCGTGAAAATAGCTGCCACAAAAATTGTGAAAAGTTTGACAGACAATGCCAAAGAGACCCAAGAAGATTGGCAATGCCCTATAACTACCTGGCTTTAGAGGCCAGACAAATAATAAACAAATAATAATAATAATAATGCACATTTGTATATTTTACATATAATAATACATGCTGAAGACAATAATTTTAAAAAGTATCAATAAAAAAATCATGTCATTCTGAAAACTTCAGCTTCTAAATAATTTTTGGTATAAAAGACCCAAAAGATCAATTTCAAGGCGCCAGGTGCAAATTTAAAAACCCTAGAAAAATTTGGATTGCCTTGCTTCAAGTTCGAAGGATTGACGGTGGCCAAAACAATAAGCTCATTAAGCCTTATAAGCCCAATGAGCAGGAAATTAAATCATTTACTCTGTAGATCTACAGACTGTATAATATTTACTATTAAGCAAACTAATTCAGTAGAATACATCTGTCAGCAGAAGTTTAACTGCCTTATTGGTAATCAAGTCCACAGTTCAGAGGCACAGTTCCTGTGGTCTTTGTAGCCCTCATTGTGAACCTCAGGGCCAACAGATATACAATAAACAGTCCTATAAAGCACTTCCTGCTTTTTGCTCTGGAGGTAAATAATTATATTTATTATATTTCGAATGGTAAAATATGCCATTTATCGGTGAAAATAAAACCCGTTTTTTCACTGAGTGAAATAAAGAGGTATTCTACTCAGTGAAATGATGCAACAATCATATGACATCGTCTGTGAGGTCATGAAACAATTGAATGACGCCAAGCAACGGCTGCACTAGCTTCTCCATTCATATAGTTAGGGTAATTTACGAGGTTTTGAGAAACATAATAAATAGAACATTTGACATTTCTCGTCGAAAACCATGAATATCTCATCTCGTGAAGTAAACAATCATATATTTACACTCGTGGCTACGCCACTCGTGAAAATGTAATTTTCTACTTCACTCGATGAAATATCCATGGTATTCGACGATAAATGTCAAATATCCTCTATATCTTAAGGAGGTAACCGCATAGTCCCATATCATAAAATTGATTACCTTTATTGTGACCTCCACACAACATTTACACTTTCCAGGCCTCCACCTTCTGCAGCAAAATATTAAATAGATTTTAAAGACTTTCATTCTACAATAGCTTTGGCTAAGAAGTCTGTTCACATTCCTTCAGATCTATTAGGCTTTTTGTTCTTTTTAAAAAGGCAAATACAGCATAATCTCAAAGGATAGCAAAAGGTTTATGGATAATTGAACACTAGAATCAATGCTATTAGCCAATTATAAGATAACATTTTATAGAATAAAATCATTACAATAGATATGCTTTGACTTACCTGGAGAATAATAGTTTCACGTTCATACAGCCAACACTAACATTTTTCCCATGGCTTCTTTGACCGAGGTCAATGCAAGTCAGCGGCCAGTTAATTCCTGCAATGTTTGATAACTAATGTCAGAACAAGATATCTCATTGTACTCACACCACTCACACCAACCATCATAAGACTTCTTTCATCTCCCCTCATCCAAAAAAACAACAAACAATTATCCAACGTAATAACTAAATATAGAGATCCTGAGTCAGTGCATGTTCTTAAATAATTAAATATGTGTTTCATGAAAAAACTGTAAAACACAACTCTAGTTTTTACAACCATTTTATATTTAAAAGTCTGAATAAATGAGGGATTTATCAACTATTTTTAATTTTTCTGAAACCTGTCTTAGTAAAACAAATCAAAAGTTATCTTGATACAAAATGTGATGGTCTTACTCTAAGATACCTAAATAAACCTTTTCACAAAATTTCTATAATTACCATTTACTGCATTGTCATACATATAATTTTACATTATGGGTCCATCTTCCCATATAGTTATAAATATACCATTGAAATAAAAATCAAATGTTACCTCCGTTAAGACATCTTTTAGTCAAACTATAAGCAGTAGTTTAGAAAAATAAAATGTCAAATCTTCACATTATAATTGAAAGTGAAATTACTTACCAATAAGACTTACCATTGCGCTGTTTTACCAACAAATTTTTAAACTGAGGCCCAAACCTTCTTTTTTCCTGTAAAAAAACAAAAATATCAACATAAGGTCAAGTTTGTGTTAAACAATGAAACCCAAATTTATCAATAATATATGTTTTTCCATATCTTTTCATAAAGATATGGAGCGCTAAAAGAATTATCAACACTAAAAGCCACATCTTTGGTCTTTATAGCTTGCCTTTGCTGACAAATTGAAATTGAGGGGGTAAATAATCTGAGTAACAGTGAGAACTGAAACACTGTCTTTGTTACAAATATTTGTGATCATGGACTACAATGATCAATTTGATTTATGTCTTAAAGGTTTCTGATATAGAAGCAATGATGTTTTCAACAGATTTGATATCTACTGGCATAAATCCTGCATCTCTATGTACCCTCAAGTAACCTGTTTTCATGGTCACCTATTTCACAGTATATACAAATGATTAAGTTAACCTCTTACTGGTCATGACCAGTCAGCAGTTATTTTATTGATGGGTTGTTCTTAGCTGCAGAGCTGTAACTATATAACCTCTTTTCCCAGTTTTTATCGAAATTATAAAAGGCAACATCAGGTTATCTATTAGCCTATCTGGCTAGGAAACTGTAGCTATAGGTTGTTTTACATGGACCCAAGCAGGAAATGGTAATTTTTTCATCCATCTAATTCTATTTAACAATTCTCTTCAGTGATGAAAATCAAATAAAGTTTTATGCTTTTCATGTATTACTATTTTTGAAGAAAGCTTATGTTTGAATTTAAAAGTATAATCGCTATCAACTTTTTTCAAACAATATTTTCCTGTAAAGCTATATTGATCTTATCCTGAATCACCTGACATTGGGGTGTAATCTGTTCTATTGATAAATAAGTGAAATGATAGAAAGCTTATTTCTTACATATATTTTGGTTAATTTGTGGGATTTTCTGGTGCAAAAAAAGCAAGTTATTAATCGAACAGTTACACATTGCTTGGATTGCTCACATTAAATCTTTAGCCACATTAAATACAAGACATTTTGTGACTAATAGGTTTCCAATGCCAAATAGACATTGAGCAGAAGAATGACTTTTTTACTTGACCAGAAATATGACATTTTACGTTCAATATTTGTGAAAATAAAATAATTACATGACTAAGTAAATACTTTCAAAATGTGTTAATGTTAAATTAAAGGCTATTTTTCAATATCAATCTGGCCTAAGATTAATTTAGGGGTCCGAATGACAGGGTATCTAAAACATCTATAAAATGCTACCTAGTCCTTGAAAATAGTTCAGATGAAGATATTCTGAAAGCTGAAATAAGTGACTGTAACATATTGTATAATTAGGCATCCTTGAGTTTGGTTGCAAAATGGAAAATCATCATAAAATAGAGTGATTTTCAAGTTTGGTTGTAGTCCCTTATAGGAAACTGCAACCACATTATTTTTCATCAAATATTCATCATTTTTCATGTCTTGGCTAATAATAATTTGGTTGCAGGTGATAACAATTTTTTGGGAAAAGCTTACCAGATCAATTTGGTTGCGGCAGACTTCAAATTTACCTAACTTGAAAACGATCAAGTCAACAGTTTCAGTTTGACATGTTCCCTCTGACACAATGTGTCACGTAATGCCATGCGCTACATAACACGTCTTTCAATTGGCTAATTCAGTATCAAACATTTTCAATAAAATTTTGATGTTCCTTTTTACATATTCATGATTGATTTTGATCGGTTTTTAGATAGAAACTAGTCAATAAACTTACTTGCTGATGTTTATTTTTTATCAAAATTAGTTTATAATCAGAGGCATCTGTTACAGCCAATGATAACTGAGTTGAGATTTTACAGCCATTCGAATTAGTCTTGGGGCCACGTTGTAAAAACAAGTGGCAATTTAGGAATAATTTGGTCAAGGAATGTCAGAAACGACAGCAAAGCACAACATGATCGAAAACTGGACTCGGTAGCTTTGAACAAGTTGCCAAAGTTTCATTAAAATGTAAATAAACAGCCAGGTAAAGTTCCAACATTTGCCATATCATCATTTAGTTTCTCTCTGCATACAGATTATGTTTAGTCAAGACTCTTCGGTTCTATAAAAACAAGTAACCAAACTTCAAAATAAGTTGTTTTCAAGGTGATAAATCGGTCTGCAACCATACTCAAAAGGTTTCATGTTATAGCCTATATCATTGTATAGAAAATTATCTCAGCTACTTTAAGAAAAATCCTATTTCCCCAAATCTCAAATTAATTACTTTTTGGCCATCAATCTGTGTATAAGAAAGAGTGACAGTAGAATATGAAGTTGTGGCAAGTGTTGTATTCTCATAATTTGACCATGTAAAAATTAAAACCATGAAAACCAGGTGACACTGACTGACGCCAATTCAGTAAAAATGGACATGTATCTGTTTTTGAAAAGTCAGCTATAAATTCAACAAATGAAGAAAAGAACATTTTGATTAACATAAATTGAATGATGGAAATCACTTTGTGTCTAGCTGTTACTATCAGCAAAAACGCTCATAGTAGAAGGTTTTTTCTTGATACCACGGAAACAGGTAACACGAAGGTACAACTGTGCCGAAGTGACACAAGCAAGGCCAAAACAGTGATATTACTGATTTACGACAGAGTCAAGTCAGTGCTACTAACTATTTTATTACTAAGATATTTAAATTTGAAAAAGTAATTGGTATACTCACTGTGAATACATGAAACAGCAACGAAATGAAAGCCAGTCAGCCACTTGAAATGGAAAGCTTGCGATGTTCACTTCCGGCGCGCTCAAATCGTGTTTACGATAAACTTTTCAGTATTATTTAATAGATGAAATCACCAAAAGAAAAAAATACCCATTATGCAGTTAAATTAGTACCATGTACTAGAATGATATGCATTAGATCTAATATATCGACTTAATTATTACTATTAGCATCATATATGGTTCTCCGAAATTGTTACGCTGCGCTGCGACTGGAGCCAAATGACAAGAATGGTCGGCGACCAACTCTGATTGTGCGGCTGGATGTATAAAATGGAAAAACTTATTTGAATATATAAACGATATGTTTTTGCATTTATTTTATCACGTAAATCAGCCTATTATATGCTAAAAGTTTGGATGTCATTATATACATTCAGTCTCGAGATTTAGCTGATCAAATATCGTGTGCCAAAAAGGTAAACCGAGATTATACATGAAAATATTTTCATGATTTTTACCAAAAAATATTTGTCAACAATTTTCATTTTCAATTCCATATACCTCTAACAATACCAAAAAAGTATATTAGCTAATAATAAGATGTTCAGAAGTGTTGGATTTATTTGAATAGCCCGATGTTATTTTGGCTCCTCAAATGTGAGCCAAAAAGGCAGATGAGCCAAAAAGGTTCATGTATAAAGCCCAAAATGGTAATGATTGTACTAATATATATATATATATATATATATATAAACAGCATATTTGCCTCACTATTCTATTTTTATTTGATGCAATGAACAAATGATTATATAACCTTTTCTAAATAGAGGATAGCATGTAGGTCTTTTGTTCTTTTGTTGGCGTTAATCTACTCATTTGCCGTCATGCAAATCCTATCCTATTTGTACCCTATTATTTCGCAGTATTTCCTAGCCTAATTAGGGTGCCTCCAACTTTGCCTTTTTAAAGGCTTTTCTTGTTGATGTACATGTGTACATCACGCATTATGCTCTTGGATAATGCGTGTAGCATCGTACTTAAACACTTTCTTTCGCTGGGAACAATACGAATAACTGAAGATATATTAAATAGCAATTTAACGAAATATGAGTTCTTTGGATGACTTTTAATATGTTTAAAACGTTGTTAAAACAGCGAGATTTGCTGTTCTTTTTTCAATAATGAGATTATAGGGGTGACTACTATCACGTCACGCGGCAGAACATACGCTTCAGTGACCAAGGGCCCTTTCAGTTCTGTTCACTGGTGCTAATTAGCTGGTGTTTCGAAAAAGCCGTATTTAAGTTGTTTATCGGCCGATTTCGAAAATTTAAATTCAAGTCACTGGCAGATTTGAGTCGATATATAAAAGAATAAAACTTACTTGATAACGGCATCTCTTTGCAATAAAGAAGTTGTTAATCCATAAATTTCCTATTTTCTTCATTATACCAACTTCTAAAATGCCACTCAAAGAAGCTATCTTTAAAAGGGCGTGAGACTTATAGACTACAAACCTCCTAAAACTACAAGCTGACTTGTTGCAGCATTTGAGAGCGACGATCAAGAAGAACATGCGCGGTATGTTGACGTCTGGAGTTATGGTTCTGCATGACAAAGCTCCAGTGCACATAGAGTCGTATTACACAGGATGCACTTCCACAATGTGGTTTTGAACAACCTAACCATTCCTCTTCAGTCCAGATCTGGCCCCAGGCGACTTCTATCTGTTTCGCAATTTGAAATCACACTTGCGTGGTACAGATAGATAGATAATAAAAAATCAATATCACAACCATTGGCTTCAATTTTATATCCATCATTATGAAATTAATGACTTCCCCTCGTAGGTTTGAAGTTGTTAATTTTGACAGGACATCTTTAACGGGAAACTTTGAAATCTTTACTGCTATCCCAATTGCGAGTGTTTTCGTTTTAACGCGTTCAGCTTCATGATACACGATGATCTGGCAAGTTTGACTACCACTGGTCAAGTATAAGTTTTTTGAAGAGGTCTGAATTTGTTAATTTTGCGAGGAACTCGACCCAAAACGGGAAATCGTCTTTAAAATCTATACTGTTGTCTCAATGGTGCGTATTTTTGTTTTAACATGTTAAGCTACTTGATACACGATGATCTGGCAAGTTTGGCTACCACTGATCAAGTATTAGATATTTTACATAGTTTTGAATTTGTTTATTTGACAGAAACTCGAACAAAAACGGGTAAACGTCGCTATGATCCATACTTTTATCCTACTGCGCATTAACTTACTCTAACATGTTCGACGTCATTATACACGATGATCTGGCAAGTTTGGCTAAAATGAATCAACTATTAGAAATTTAGCATTAGTTTGAATTTTTTAAATTAAATTCTTTAAAATATTGTTGTGAAGTGTGACCAAATTTCGTTTAACGACCATGGTTCGTTCCTACAACGCAATCACTCTTTTGCAGCTACGGAGGAAAGCGCCCGTGACTTTTTAAGCGGGCGAGGGCGAAAATAGTCTAATAAAAACAACAGCTGTTATTCGTGGTTAACAGGTGCCCTTTCCCGTTTAATCATACCATTTAATCATTTTCAATGGGGCAATTGGATTTATCAAATATAGCATGACGATATCTATATATATATATATATATATACACAACTAAATGCTTATCAGTTATCAAAGTGACAATAAACAGGGAATAAGTCCTTGTTTGTGATCGAAAACCGGACAATGGCGCACGCCAATGACTCAAACGTAATTTTGGAAACATTTTTATAGCAGACACAACGTGAAATATTGGTAGGCATTGTTTATTAGATCATTTAACGTATATACATGCAAATGGGACGCTATAACATTCATATGGCCTCTTTACAATTTACATTCAAAATTAAAAAAATGTCATATTTTTGGCATTAATGAGATGAAGATGCATCCTTAGAAAGGGGATTTGGAATATCTGTTGTCATATGATATGTTGGCTGTATGAGCTGTAAAAGGAAAATTTATACTGCATTTGCCGGGATGTTACACCAGTGTTAAAGAGCCACTCCGTGGGTTGTTGGAGTCATATATGACAAACTTAATCAATGGTGTCATTTGATCGCGAAGTATCCACTGTTACCAAAAAGACACATTTTAAAGCTTACTGTTTTTTTTACAGTGACAATATGAAGGTAGAACGCCGCAATTATATCCAAAACCGAACAGTGGCGCGCGTCAATAAGTCAAACGTAATTTTGGAATCTTATCTAAAAATTCCTGGAGGGCAGTTAGGAGTTGATAGCGTTTGTTAGCTTATATAACTAGTATCAATGTATATTGGACGTGATATCTACACCTCTGTGCATTTGTAAGGCTGTTTTTAGATTTTCATGGAAAACCAGTATTTGTCATATATATGTCTTTTGGACATGAAAAAAATAAGATGTTTTGATTTTATATCACCACATATGACATTTAGGCTCGTATCAAAGGTAAATAATATGTTATGAAAATCACGGAGTGGCTCTTTAATGGCTTACAGCATCGCAATTCTTCAAAATGAAACGGTCTCCGTTATATGTTAAAACCCCCCACCCCAGTCTTTTGCCGGGAGCCAACTCCCTTCAACAATATTCTATATACAACTGTCTGTTGCTTGCCATATCAGCAGAAGGAACCATTGTCATAGGAAATTACGTTTTCATTTCACGACGATAGTACTCTTCCTGTAAAAACTTTCTTAGAGGAGGTATCAAGTCGAACATAAAAATACTTTCCTGTGGAGTTCTGGCGTACATTGACACTATCTGACTTGGCAAGCATCAAGGAAAGACAAAATAAGTATCTGTGTAAAAATATAGTTCTATAAAAAAGAGGACCACTTATGTACATGTCCGTTCATGTTTGTACAAATTGGATGATGATATAAAAAAAACAGGTTTAACAAAAATATCACTGTTGCATGTTAAAAGTTGGTTAATAAGAAGCACTTCCGATATGAACATGGACTGTTGCCAACGTCAAGGGAAGCCGGAACAAAAGAAGATGTTGTAAGTTTCTTGTAGCTAATGATAACCATATATTATATTCAGTTCTCCCTATATATTACACACAGAACTTGATGGGAATAGCACAATGGCCCAGTATCTGTGATTGGTGGAGATCGCTGTCTATTTTATGACCATTTTGGTTTTTGGTTATAAAGGGACTGAAATAAAACGTTGTTCGGTTGGGTATGTTTAACATCCTCTATACAAATTTAACATTTTCCCCGGACACCACGACTCCCTTCATTCTTCAGTAGGTACTAATACATGTTGCAGAGTTTTGGAGCAACCATCTTTGATTTAGCCGGACACTTGAAGGCATCACGAAATTCTTTTACCTGGGAAAGTGCCATATTAACCCTGAAACAAAAGAATAATGAATGTACATATTCCGTACTAATATGAATAATCATTAGATAGTGGGAGATAATGTAGACATTTGCAAGACTTATCCTCTCCGCACCTACATCTTCCTTACAAACCGGCAACTCATTAACGTACAAGGCCAAGCAAGGAATGAATCACGATGATGATAATGAACTTATATTGATGGTAAACTTTTAAGCAACAACCATATTTTTAAGCGATGAGAACTTTCAGATGTGTGTTACACATATATATATGTCTGTTTTATACATGTAAAATGCGGTGCGAAATGAGCGAATACATGTTACAAAAATGATATTGATTAACTAGATTAAAAGACAATGGTTTATTGGAGGCGATGAGGAACCTTTATTTCAATAGATTTTACCATCAGTATATATTGGAATAATAAAAAAAATGTTTCGTCGACAATAATGTTACTCACTTCAAATTTTCTTGTACTATTCCACGAGCGGCTTGAGAGAAGGCTTCGTTTCCGTTTCGGTTGAAACAATTCGACTGAAACAAAGAGAGCAAACTCAAACCCAATCATAAACGTTAAACACATGCCCAACTTGGACAAAATAAAATTTCGACAATTATGCAGTATCACGAAATTTAAATAGAGCTCATTAGATATACCATACCTCTAGTCTCCAATCTTTATACTTACATTAAAAATAGCATTTTCACGGGGTTGCTATTATGGTTTAGACAGTCATCAAATTTACAATTTATGATTGCCATTTGTCTAGTTATGTCCATACAGAGTTCTCGTTTACATTATGAGGGAGAAGTTACAAATAGCTTGTACGGTCAAGACCTCTTTGCCTCTGTATCAGTCACAACAAGTTAACACAAGAAAACCGCCTCTCAATAAAGCACTGATGCTAATAATACCATTGAGAGCAGTTTGAAATATACTATATAAAACCACAAAAAGATTTACCGACAACGAACTAGAGGCCAACTCGACACGACGCTTCGACGGCGCTTCAAAAAAACCTAACACATTTCCGATATCCAGTGCCGGGTTTCCTAATGCATACACAACTGTACTTTAGAGGCAGCTACTAAGCGTTTCTTGCAACCATAGGCCATTCCATTCCCGTGTCATTTACCTTTTTGTACAGCTGGGTGGAGCCAGTGCAATGAGAATGAAGTTATTTGAAGAACAATGATTGTTATGCAACGGGTGATTAAAATGTGTGTTTGCCTGTCACTTTTAGTTAACATACATTGTATAAGGCTAGGCGGGCAGATGGCAATTGGCGTTTGTTCGTCAGGCGTCCTTGGAAAACTTTTCACATTTTATTTTTTTCTCAGAACCTTGTATGTGGTCGTTCAAAGCGTGAACAGCGAAATGGTCGTTCTTACAACACATTATGATGTACAGAGCTTAAAAAAGTGGTGATATCATTCTAGATGTACAAATGTAAGTTACCTGAGCATAAGAGATGAAGAACATTTGATCGTTGGTGTGTGTCAAGCCGGGAGCAGACCGTTCCTTCTTGTTCTTGGACTCCCACCTCTTAAAAGCCTGAAACAAGGGTCTTCACATGTGTACATGGGTCACAATGGTGTACTCAAATAAGATGGGCAGAGGGACTAGTGGTTGGAGACTTAAAGAGCCACTCCGCGATTTTCATAACGTATTATTTGCCTTTGATTCGAACCTAAATGTCATATGTGGTGATAAAAAATCAAAACATTGTAATGACAAATACTGGTTTTCTAGAAAATCTAAAAACTGTATACATGGATACTACTTATATAACCTAACAAATACTATCGACTCTTAACTGCCCTCCTGGCTGTTTTAGATAAGTTTCCAAAATTACGTTTGACTATTTGACGCGCGCCACTGTCCAATTTTCGATCATAATTGCGACCTTCATAATGTCGCTTATGGTAACAGTCGATACTTCGCGATCAAAGACACCATTGATTAAGTTTGGCATATATGACTTCAACAACTCACGGAGTGGCTCTTTAACCGTAGAGAGGATAAGGGCATGGAGAGCACCAAATAAAAAGACGTGGAGAGGTGAGTAGACGTGGAGAGGTGAGTAGACGTGGAGAGGTGAGTAGACGTGGAGATGTGAGTAGACGTGGAGAGGTGAGTAGACGTGGAAAGAGGAGTAGACGTGGAGAGGTGAGTAGACGTGGAGAGGTGAGTAGACGTGGAGATGTGAGTAGACGTGGAGAGGTGAGTAGACGTGGAGAGGTGAGTAGACGTGGAAAGAGGAGTAGACGTGGAGAGGTGAGTAGACGTGGAGAGGTGAGTAGACGTGGAGAGGTGAGTAGACGTGGAGAGAGGAGTAGACGTGGAGAGGGGAGTAGACGAGGAGAGGGGAGTAGACGTGGAGAGGTGAGTAGACGTGGAGAGGGGAGTAGGCGTGGCGAGGGGAGTAGACGTGGAGAGGGGAGTAGACGTGGAGAGGGGAGTAGACGTGGCGAGGGGAGTAGACGTGGAGAGGTGAGTAGACGTGGCGAGGGGAGTAGACGTGGAGAGGTGAGTAGACGTGGCGAGGGGAGTAGACGTGGAGAGGGGAGTAGACGTGGAGAGGGGATCATATTGATAGACCCAGCATTCATCCATGGTAATAAGAGGTTTGAAGAAATCCTCTTCGTCTTGTTCCAGAAGCTCCCTTCGATTCTGTTTTTGCAATGGAGTCAGTAAGCGAGGAACCCAGCGTGCTGACACTTTGGATATATGCAACTGGTTATGGAGTATGTTCCATGCACTTCCATAACTCTCCTGTTTCATGCATTATCATTTGTAGAGATACGCGGCGATCTTTTTGAACCAGCGTCTCAACCTTCTTGATGACATCCATATCATCAGTAAGTGAGGGGCGTCCACTTCTTGGTCCATCTGCGAGGGAAATGTGGCCTGTTTGGAAATTCCTTTTCCATCTCACAACAGTGTCATAGGTTGGGCTGTCATTGTCATAAACAGATTTCATCTCATCATAAATTTGACGTGCAGTATAGCCCTTCAAATGAAAAAACTTAATTACACTGCGCGCCTCAATTTTCTCCATAAGAGGGGGTACTGTGCTATTTGGTCAACAGACGTAAAACTGGCTGTCGCGAAAAAGACTATTGTTGACCCAGGATCTAGACAAGGATCACTTATGCTACAGTGACCATTTGGTCCGTATTCACCAGTGCATTCTTTGTGATAATTGAAACTTTTTTATATCCCCTCGAAGCATGGGGAAGACTAAAGCATTGAGAGGACCAGTTATACTCAAGCATGGGGAAGACTAAAACATTGAGAGGACCAGAGTGCAGACAATGATACTAGAGCATTGGGAGAACTAAAGAATTGAGAGGGCCAGAAGAAGAGAAAGAGATGGGGGAGGACTAAAGCATGGGGAGGACCAGAGTGTGGAGAGTGATACTACGGCAATGGGAGGACTACAGCCCAGCCATGAGAGGGCCAGAGGGAGAGAGTGATATAGTAGGACTAAAACAATGAGAGGATCAAAGTGGAGAGAATGATAAGAAGGCATAAAGAGGACTATAACATTGAGAGGATCAAAGTGGAGAGAATGATAGTAAGGTATGGAAAGGACTATAACATTGAGAGATCAAAGTGGAGAGAGTGATAGTAAGGCATAAAGAGGACTATAACACTGAGAGGATCAAAGTGGAGAGAATGATATTAAGGCATGGAGAGGACTATAACATTGAGAGATCAAAGTGGAGAGAGTGATAGTAAGGCATGGAGAGGACTATAACATTGAGAGATCAAAGTGGAGAGAGTGATTGTAAGGCATGGAGAGGACTATAACATTGAGAGATCAAAGTGGAGAGAGTGATAGTAAGGCATGGAGAGGACTATAACATTGAGAGGATCAAAGTGGAGAGAGTGATAGGAAGGCATGGAGAGGACTATAACATTGAGAGGATCAAAGTGGAGAGAGTGATAGTAAGGCATAAAGAGGTCTATAACACTGAGAGGATCAGTTTTAGTAATATAATACTCATTAGATTTTTTAGATATAGGTTGGAAAATTACCCTTCCACCATAAGCACAAAGTTCAAATTGTTTCCATAGAAACCAGAAAAATATATTTTAAAAAAACTTGAGTGCCCAAAAAGCAAAAGGCACAACTCCATCACTAAACTAACCACATAGCAAGTTTTTAAAAAAATATTGAACGGTTTTTGAGATATGGCCCGGAAACGGACACTACCCCCAATTTGCACTAAGTTCAAATTGTTTCCCTGAAAACCAGAAAAAATAATAAATTCAGAATAACCAATTAGCAAAAGGCACCACGCCACCACTAGACCTAACTTAATACCAAGTTTCGTAACAAAAATATTAAACGGTCCGGAAACGAAAGCATTACGGAATTACAGAATTACGGAACCACGGACGGAACTGAAAACATGATGTCTCCCGCATTGCTTTGCGGGGGACATAACAACAGAAGGGATCATGAGTCAAGATAGTACCCGAGTGTGGACAGGATATTGAGATTTGATAAATATAAAAGAGTGGACATAGAAAATATATCAGCAGCTCACTTTGTAGGCCAACCTGACGCCGCTGGTTTCCGCAAGAGCCTCAGGTGCATACCCCTTTGCGTCTACAGGAATCTGAAATGTTCCTTGAGCATCAGCAAGCACATTGTAAATGATAACAAGAACAACCGTTTTCAATGTCAGCGTAGATGGTAGTTACTGCATGTGCAAAGAATAAAGTCTACATTCATAAACCCTAATGTTCAAATGCGACAACGTTAATGGTATTCATAAATCTGAATGACATTCATGGTAGGTGAACAAAGAAACGCTTGTTAGTATATCCCTAGTTGAGCGATGAGTGACATTTATGGGACAGTTTGGAAGATGTTGCGCTTGAGACATTTTATGACTCAACTGAAGCAGAGCTGTTGTGCAAGTTTGAAAAGTAATAAACCAACCGATACTTCAATTCTACCCGATATGTAACTACAGCATTCAGGAATCGCCTTGCAAATGGATGTGTCATCTGAGCTACTTTACAGAGTTCATCTGTACTGCGACTAGCGGCTTGATGGGCATGGGGCGAGGCAGTGTGTCAGTTTGAGCTACATCTGCTATTCAAAGCAGTATAGTGCTCAAGGTCAACTATCATCTTTGCATAGTTTACTACTGCGTCATGTTTCCACCAGTCTTGTGAAGTTACCTGTCATTCAGGTAAGGTCATGTGCTTCAACAAACTGCCTTACCACTGTCTAGTATGGCAAGGACTACAGCTGTTATCTAGCTAGACAAAGTTATTGTTTAGCGCCGCTTGGGCATTATTTTAGCCATTAGCACCGTTAAAGATGTAACCTCGTGTGGCTGCGGACAGATCATGTGAAGAGGAAAGCCAAGACAGAACGAGATTTCGAATCACAATTACGGCAATATCTTTTTATTCCTCGGAACTTGATCGATTTTAATCAAAGTGCGCAAAATTTTGGCCTTTTCAAAGATTTTAAAAGGTTTAAGGAAATGCCTCTAAGGTGTGTGGTTCAGTTCAAGAGTAACACATTCAGAATCTGATGTGCTAAAAAGTCACCTGAATTAATTGTTGATGACTTTATGCAAAGTTCGTAATAGTTTGGGAGATATACTCTGATCAAAATTTCGAGACCTTTGGCTATTGACACACTGTCGGACAGGCTTATTAAGGGACTGGATGCATCACAGTGGGATACACGTATTTGCAGATACGACCACATAATTGAATGGGTCAGTCAAGCAACTCACCGTTGTTGTATCTGGTGGACCAAATGTCGATTTGAACGGCCCCATTGTTTTGTTGACGTATGTATTGATGATACAGTCCCGAACGGTTTCATACTCCTTAACAGTACGGTTGGTCCACCACTGGCCAAACTGGGAGCCGTCCAGCTTGTATTGGGATCCTGCACAGTACAATATACATATATTTCAATAATGTCCACACACACTTCAATTGTGGCAAACATACACACTTCAATAGTGGTAAACATACACACTTCAATTGTGGTAAACATACTTCAATAGTGGTAAACATACACACTTCAATAGTGGTAAACATACAAATTCAATAGTACAAACACACTTTAATATTGGTAAACATACACACTTTAATATTGGTAAACATACACACTTCAATAGTATATACACACTTCAATAGTAGTAAACATAAACACATAGTGTGCACAAACTTATGTGGTAAACATGAACACACGTCAATAGTAGTAAACATTAACACACTTCAATAGTGGTAATTATAAACACACGACAATAGTATTAAACATAAAAACACGTCAATAGTACTCCTACATAGACTTCAATAGTGGTAAACATACAAACGTCAATAGCGGTAAACATACACACACTTCAATAGTGACCAATCAGACAGAAGTTGCGACCTGTTGACCCCGATCTGGGCAATTCCGTCTTACCATGAAACGGTATGACTCCGCTTAGTCTAGTGTATTTAAAAGTAAAGTAGCTCTAATCATGAGGGTCAAATGATAGAAAGGGAATTTACAAACAAGTGAAAAATACCTATATTACCCCATGAATACGTTTAGAATATATTTATAAACGGAGCTTACAGTGCCAGCTAAAAGACTTGTTATATATTAAGCGATGTTGATGTCTCCCAAGCTTGTGGTTAAAGGCATTTAATGACAAGGTGAAGTAGCGTCCAAACTGACCTATCCGATCGATGGCGTGAACCAGGTTGTGGCCGAGGATGGTGCCTAGAGCGCCAAAGTTCATGTAGTGGGGCAATTTGTGGTCATAAAGCGGCCACTGGAGGAGACCGGCAGGTACGATAAGCTCCCGCCATGGATTGTAGTACTCGGCAATCACAGAGTAGGTATTGTAGGTCCACTCCTCAACGTCAGTCCCTTTCCGCAGGCGCCGGTTCCAGTCAGACTTGTAAAACTTATTCATGTTCAAACGATTACTGAAATAATCGTTTCTGTTTATTGAAAGCTGCAAAGGATAGTTGGAAATGTGAGCACAAACGATGCGTTTTTGCACAAACGATGAAAATGAGTTTAAGAAGGTTTATATATTTATATAAATGAATTTGGCGCGAGGGAGAAGGTCGAAATAAAAAAGAAGAAGGGTTAAAGGATGGGGGAGATTTTGATGGGTCATAGAAGAGGGGAGTTGAGGGCTAGGGAAAATGTGGAGTGCTAGGGAAAAGATTGGGTGTTAGGGAAGAGGCTTAAGGTCTAGGGAAAAGATGGAGTGGTAGGGAAGATTTGGAGTGGTAGGGAAGAGGCTTAGGGTCTAGGGAAGAAGTGGAGTACTACTAAGATGTGGAGTAGTGGAAAGAGATGGAGTGCTAGGATAGAGGTGGAGTGCTAGGGAAGAGATGGAGTGCTAGGGAAGAGGTGGAGTGCTAGGGTAGAGATGGTGTGGTAGGGAAGATGTGGAGTAGTGGGAAGAGATGGAGTGCTAGGATAGAGGTGGAGTGCTAGGGAAGAGATGGAGTGTTAGGGAAGAGGCTTAAGGTTTAGGGAAAATGTGGAGTGCTAGGGAAGAGATGGAGTGTTAGGGAAGAGATGGAGTGTTAGGGAAGAGATGGAGTGTTAGGGAAGAGATGGAGTGCTAGGGAAGAGATGGAGTGTTAGGGAAGAGGCTTAAGGTCTAGGGAAGAGATGGAGTGGTAGGGAAGATTTGGAGTGGTAGGGAAGATTTGGAGTGGTAGGGAAGAGGCTTAGGGTCTAGGGAAGAAGTGGAGTACTACTAAGATGTGGAGTAGTGGACAGAGATGGAGTGCTAGGATAGAGGTGGAGTGTTAGGGAAGAGGCGTAAGGTCTAAGGAAAATGTGGAGTGCTAGTGAAGAGAGGTAGTGCTAGGGAAGAGATGGTGTGGTAGGGAAGATGCGGAGTAGTGGGAAGAGATGGAGTGCTAGGATAGAGGTGGAGCGCTAGGGTAGAGATGGTGTGGTAGGGAAGATGTGGAGTAGTGGGAAGAGATGGAGTGCTAGGATAGAGGTGGAGTGCTAGGATAGAGGTGGAGTGCTAGGATAGAGGTGGAGTGCTAGGGTAGAGATGGAGCGCTAGGGAAGAGATGGAGTGCTAGGGAAGAGATGAAGCAGTAGGGAAGAGGCTTAGGGTCTAGGGAAGATGTGGAGTGCTAGGGAAGATGTGGAGTGCTAGGGATGAGATGAAGTACTAGGGAAGAGATGGAGTGCTAGGGAAGAGATGAAGCAGTTGGTAACAGGCTTAGGGTCTAGGGACGATGTGGAGTTCTAGGGAAGAGACGGAGTGCTAGGGAAGAGATGAAGTGGTAGGGAAGAGGCTTAGGGTCTAGGGAAGATGTGGAGTGCTAGGGAAGAGATGAAGTACTAGAGAAGATGTGGAGTAGTGGGAAGAGATGGAGTGCTAGGGAAGAGATGGTGTACTAGGGAAGAGATGGAGTGCTAGGCAAATTTGTGGAGTGCTAGGGAAGATGTGGAGTGCTAGGGAAGAGGTTTTGGGTCTATGGAAGAAGTTTTGGGTCAAGGAAGGAGGTTATGGGCTAGGGAAGCGGTTGAGGGCTAGGGGATAGATTTAGGGTTAGGGAGGAGTTTAAAAGCTAAGACAAAGGGTTGAGGGCTGGGGAAAGATTCAGGGTTAGGAGGTTGAGGGCTAGGGAGGCGGTTATGTCCCAGGGAAAAGGTTGAGGACTAAGAAGGAGGTTGAGGGCTAGGAAGGTGATTGAGGGTTTGGGAAGAAGTTGAGGGCTTGAAAAGAAGTTGATGGCTTGGGAAGAAGTTGAGGTAAAGGGAGGAGGTTGAGGTAAAGGGAAAAGGTTTAGCGCTAGGGAGGAGATAGAGGGCTTGGGAAGAGGTTGAGGGTAAGAGATGTTGTTGAAGGCTATGGAGTAGGCTTAGCGCAAGGAAGGAATTTGGGGGGCAATAAAGGAGGTTCGGGGCAAGGAAGGAGGTTGATTGCTGGTGTATAGGTTGAGGACATGGAGGAGTAAGGTTGAGGGCTATGGGGGATTTTAAGGGCTTGGGAAGTGTTTGAGGGGCTATGCAGAAGAGGGCTTGAGAGGAGTAGAAATGAGAGAAGTAGAAAGGAGGGCTTTAGGGAGTAGGGGGTGCTAGGAAAAATTTTTGCGAGTCTACGGAAAGGGGTCGAGGGGTTAGGAAGGAGGCTGAGATAATGACCAGACAGACCTCTTTGTAGACAGCGTCCAGTTTGTCATCACTCATCATGAAGTCTGGGTATCCCATCTTGTAAAGCGATTTCTTGATCTGAAATCATTTACATACATCAATAACAACCATAACCGAAGAAAGTGTGTCGCATGAATTATACTAACGTGATTTGTATACATGAGCGAGCATGAGGCTTATACAAAAATTTGCACGAGTTTCGTTAAAGTAATATTGTACACCTCCATTCTATTGGAATCTCATTAAAAAAATTGGCCTGATTTCCTTTGCGATGTGACGTCTAGAAATATTGTTTTATGACGTCACAAACGACGAAATACGGGAACTCGCACTGAACAATCGTTGCTAGACTAAATGATGAATGCATAAGTGCAAATATGAAAATATGTCACTAATTATGTTTCACCAGATTGGTAATAGATATCAATTTCACTCAACTAGAAGAATACGTTTAAAAGTGTTTTCAGAAAGATAGTGTTGCATAGATTTTTTTTTAGGTTCACCCATTTATCTAACCGTAGAAATCAAATCTAAGCAAACCTTTTGTTCAGCAAGGTTTTTAGTGACATCGTCCATCCATTTGTTATTAATGATTGAATCCTCCAAGGCTAGCTTCAATTCGTCGACGATTTCCTCTGACTGTAAAACAAAAAGCGATTTGAAAAGTTATCAAGATGACAACATCAGGCGAAATGTGATAAGATGACATTAGGCTTACTCTGAAACGTTAAGCATTTTCAATATAAAGTGCTGTTATCGAAGAATCGGAGCCTTTCTTATTCATGCCACTCTTAATGCCTATTAAAGATTAAAAAGGGAAGTGACATCAACAGGGACTTCAACGGATATATTGGTTGTACATTCGTATACAAACTGTTTAAAATTGATGAGGTCGAAAGGTGCTGGAGTTTTTTCCATGCAATAGAAGGCTCAATTAAAAATTCTATTGATATAAACATGGGGAAAAGAAGTGAATGTGTTTTCCTATTGTTCGGTAAGAAATTCACAAGGAACAAGCAGATGAATACTAGGTTAATCTTTGTCAACTATTTGGACATTTGCTTGACACTTGCATTTGTAGTAATTTGTTAACTGTATTTAAGAATTAACTGTCGTTAGTGAAGTTAAAGTTGCTCCAGAATTTAATACTATCTATGCGTCTATTGTCGACTTTGTTTCAGAAGGCGTTTTGGTGCTTAACCTCTGTAATTGCATAAAAATATTTTAAAAAGATGTGACGATAACTAATACAGATAATATCAGCTGGCTTTATTAAAAAAACTGCTGTGGTTCTACACCTTCTTTTTGTTGGCATCTGAGAAGTGATCTTTGACGAAAAGCGAGCTGAGCGCCTCGCCCATGTCCCGGTCCATGAGTCCCATACAGTAGCGCCATGTGCCAAGGAATTCGGCCTCGCCTGTCATGTCCACGTAGAACTGCCTGTTGGCGTGGATGTAGTCCCAGGACAGATCCTGCACGTACTTGTGCGCCAGGCGCCACGTCATGTAGTTGTTCAGGATCCTGTACATCACACATAGCATACTCTTACGGGTCTGTATCATCAGGAGCAAATGGTCGTAATGTCATCGCGTTAAGGTATAATTTAAGGACTTAAACCACAGCACCTTTCCTGCACTTTAGAATTTGAAGGAAGAGAAAAAGTGCATCTAAACGAAAACAATATGATATCGACGTTAATTGTTCGCGATCAATTTGATGGTTTAGGTTATAAATGCTTTTCATGCACATTTACTGCATATCCTCCCGTTAACTCACCTGTTTTTGTTTTCCCCAAGGTTTTTGACGAAGAGTCCCATTTTGGCGAGGTAGTCGACCTCGAGAACAATCATCTTGGTGTCGGCATTCACCAGGTCCGAGTCGAACATGTACGTGAAGAAACTCACCCAGTCGATCTGTAGTAGGCACAGTGACAGTCGGACAATAATAATAGAATTTGACAATTTAATTTACATAAATCAAACAGGTAAATATGTTCGATGAATTGGTATATCATCGCTTTAAATAGTGGATAGGGGTACACGACCCAGGCGCACAGAGTAAGACCAAGCTTTAAAAACGGTCACCGAGTTCTCATTTTTTGACATGCAACTTGGTACTCAATGAAAGAAAAGCCTGGCTACATGCCTCAACATTCTTGCCATTTGGAAGAGCGCCGCAGAGCCACAATGACCAGCACATTCCAAACAAGTATTACACACAAGGACTGGATATGGGCTGACCTCATGCTACCTTACCCTTATGTCAACATATAAAATTTGTTCGTGTGTTTGTGTGTTTGTGTGTGGGTGGGTGTGCGTGTGTGTGTGTGGGTGTGCGTGCGTGCGCGTGGGGGTGTGCGTGTGTGTGTGTGCGTGTGTATGAATTTAGCGCCCTTTTGGTAATATACCTTTAGTGGCGTTGATAAATATGTACAAACAACTATAAATGACTTTAAGTTAATTGGGTTGTTTCAAAACGAATATGGCGAATGATAGTTGTTTGATTGATGTAAAACGCTGAATTAGTTATGGTATAAGCACAACTTACCAGGTCGTGCGTCATGGTGTTAAGCTGTTTTAGACTGATGCGGTTCTCATGAGCGTGTGGGTCTTCAGTCGGGTCGGAAAACTGCGTGATCTGCAATTCAAACACTCTTGTAAATCTCTTCTCCCCGGGTAATTTGACGTGCAGTGAAACACGCAAATCACATTATTATGAGACATGAGGACGCCAAGGTAGTAGTTTTGAAGATTTGTAGATAGTTACTAGGGTAGGATTGAAAACATACGCACATTAGCGAGGGCGAACTCGACTTTGTACACATCATCCACGAAGACGTTAATACGGCGGTCTGCCTCCGTCTCGTTGAGCTGCACGCCCGAGTCTCGCAGCAGGTACCCGGCCACGGTCCTCATGAACTTCTTGTAGTCCACGATGTACTGCAATATCAACACATTGCTTTTGTCAACAATATTGAGGCTGGTGTGTGTAAAACGACATTCTCTCCCACACCATATCTGATCATGTTTGTAGAATACTCCGGTATGGACGTTCTACATCATTTCATTGAATGAATGTCGTATTTTAATAATTGTACACGATCGAAAACTAAACAATCCAAATACAGGCCTCGTTTTTATTAGTCAGTTGAATCATCAAAATCGTGAGCATGTCTCTCTGGCATATATCTTTTTCCATTCATGCACCTGTAAATTGACGTGTATCTTTTCCAATTAAATGAATTATTATTCCACAATTGGAATGTTTGGATAACAAGATAGAGCTTAACACAAAGTAGGGGTATGTAAAGTAGGCAAGGTGAAAAGTAGGGAACGTGACACCCATACAGGGTGTGTAACTGAAAAGGGGCGTGACACACAGAAGTGATATGTGACACACAGTGTGGGTGTGAGACAGAAGAGATATGTGACACACAGTGTGGGTGTGAGACAAAAGAGATATGTGACACACAGTGTGGGTTTGAGACTGTTGTAAGTTAATGAGACAGACGGTATTGGTGTGAGACAGTATCGGTACGTAACAAAGTAGGGATATGAGAAAGTGAAGACATGTGACACACAGTAGGGATGCAAGACAGTGAAGACATGTGACACATAATAGGGGTGCGAGACAGTGCAGACATGTGACACATAGTAGGGGTGTAAGTCTTTAGGGTGTGCGACAGCCAGGTGTGTAATACAATATTGTGTGTGAATGTAAGGTGTGTGAAAGAAGGGTGGTTGACACACAAGGGATGTGAGGCAGAAGGGTTGTGTGACACAGTAAGGTATATTACACAGTGGGTTGTGTGACACAGCAAGGTATATGACACAGTAAGGTATATGACACAGTGGGTTGTGTGACACAGTAAGGTATATGACACATTAGGGTTGTGTGACACAGTAAGGTATATGACACAGTGGGTTGTGTGACACAGTAAGGTATATGACACAGTGGGTTGTGTGACACAGTAAGGTATATGACACAACGGGTTGTGTGACACAGTAAGGTATATGACACAGTGGGTTGTATGACAAGTGGGTTTATGACACAGTGGTTGTGTGACACAGTAAGGTATATGACACAGTGGGTTGTATGAAAGACAAGTGGGTTGTGTGACACAGTAAGGTATATGACACAGTGAGGTATATGACACAGTGGGTTGTGTGACACAGTAGGGTATATGACACAGTGGGTTGTATGAAAGACAAGTGGGTTTACGGTAGATTAATAATTAACCGTTATGACAATTGGGTGTACGACACAGTAGGGTGTCTGGCAGTAGTGACTGTGACCCAGTAGGGTGTGCGACAGTAGGATGTATGGCACTGTTCGGTGTGAGACATTAGGATGTGACAATAAGGGGTTTGACAGTAAGGGGTTGTGACAGTAAGGGGTTTGACAGTAAGGGGTTTTACAGTAGAGTGAGAGACAGTAAGCCGCATGGCAGTAGAACGAGTGTGTGATAGAGATCAGGGGCGTGATGCAGTTGTTGATCAGACGTATGTTGCTACTCACAGATGCTGCGTCAGGACGCACATAGTAGATCCAGGACAAACCGGTTCCAGACAAATCGATCTGAAAGAAAAAAATAACAATGCAGGAAGAATGGTCACACAACATGGGCTGGTGGTTTTATTCTATTAAAGATAAAAGAAGTTGATATGTCAAAGAGCCAACCGCACATGCATACAGAAATGTATGAACTTATCATGACATTAAAAATAACAAAAGGTGAAAGATGAAAGATGTTTAAAGTGTTTTGGGGATGATATTCAATACTTTTGTTTTTTTAGACACATAACAGATCTTTTACAGCATTTCAAATTCGTATTGACGTAAAGCGTATAGTTATTGTATGTCATTGTACATGTTTATGTCTATTTAGATTTGAATAATCAGAAACGGTTCAGCTATGACCTCTTAGGTCAGGTCATGACCAGTACATGTAGATGACCTTTCGACCGCTTTAATAGCTTCATACCTGTTGATACTGACATGCATATTGTTATCATATATATCATCTTGACCTTATATAAAACCTGAAAGGTGAAAACTTTTTGAACATATATATATATATAACAGTTCCTACATCCTCTCTGTCTGGCCAAACCGATCAGTTCATGCATCCACCCCCAAATGTCTGACTTAACAATGAGACACCCACCCTACACGTCAGGGCGAACAGTAAACAAAGCAATCCAACCGAGCAGTGGATACGTTATGTCCAACATGTCGGGCTGAGCAAGTGTTACACCCGAGCCCACCTCAGCACGACCCCATTAGATACACCCTCCCCACTTGTAAGGTCGAGCCTTTTCCTATCTGCCTGTGCAGCACAATCATACAATGTATACAGAATGACTTTGCGTGTTGATATATTCTGTTAAAAATCGTAAAAGTAAGAATCGTCTTCACAACTTTTCGATATGTCAACTGCATCAAAGACGATATCAACAAAGGGAAAACTGGATAAATGCGTTTCGTAGAAAACCAATCACATATGTATATGTGAATCTGTATCTCATATCTCAATAAAACTTATAGCAGATAGACACTTTTCCATCCCGACCACTCTTTCACACACTCCACAGGTAATAACCTCGCACGAACTCCACAAACATTTGTTTACTTCGACCTACAACCGTCTTCGCCTTTCATGCTTTAGTGAGGGGTCATACTCCTCTGTTGTTGTGAGTTTAAGCTCTAAATGTCCGTTGAAATGCATTCAGTCTAATGAAGTGTATTTCAAATGGTAGATAAAAGATTATATTAGTAAGGCAAACCCGGTGCGTAGTTGAAATTGTAAATGGCACCTGAGATCGCCTCAGTAACACATAAAAGGTGAAGGTTTTCCGTCAAACAAAGACGCAAACGTATGTAAAATACCTTCCACGCGTCACATGAAAGACATCAAAGCTAAATATATAACATCTTAAAGTGACTATGGGGCTTTTTGTCGGGACCGATTTTTGGATGCCTCATTAACAAGTTGCCTAGATCTGTCGGCTTGTGGGTTGAATGTGGGTGACGAAAACTGCTGTTTGGCCTGAGACAAAGAACATTTAGCAGCATGGCAGCCATTAACCGTACAAGAACAATGAGCCGGGATTAGTTGACGATGGTAAGTCGGAGGACATAAGCTGGCTCACAGCAGGGACAGTCATGACTGCACACATGACTCGGCTTGTCGTCAAATCACCTCCCAGACAATCAACGACATTCTCTAATTACATTGTTTCTGATCATCACAAGGAAATCTTAACATTTTACACTTGAAATAAAGGATGAACCTTACTCCGAATATTAGACACCGATTTATATTAAAGGATAAGGCAAAAGAATGAAAATTTTACAATAACAAAGTCAATGTAAAACAGGCGGTGACCTGGACATTACCATCTCAAGGCAATAAGAAGCCCTGGGCTACTACAGACGTGTTGTGTGCGATATCGACAGCACGGTGTTTTACATACCGATAACATCGGAGACAAACGTAACTGCTATGTACCTCGAAGGCTATCACGATGTGTACCCACTAGATATACACTGCGGTTACCTTGAAAATACGTGGTAAAGAAAATGGATATAATTAAGTACTGCCGATATCAATGACCAGGCCACTTCAAAAGGTCGTGTCACACACAACTTAATCACACACCAAATGAAACCTCATTGTGTGACTAACGGCGAAAAGGAGTCAGAAACGACCTCCTGTTTATGTAACGGTAGATGTTGAATACGAGTGAGAGAAGAATTTGTTCATTCATGTGTCGTTTTGTACATACAAATAGATCAGACGAATTTTGGATAGATCAGACAATATCAATATTTGTTGACTGTTTGGTGAATGTATACTCACGTTACTGAATAACATTGTTAAGAATTAAGATGATCAATGTATACACTTCTTTGAATATTTTACACCATGGTATTCATGTATGATGATATGCAGCGGATAATCTTTTTCATAAAAGACGCCTGACGGTGCTTATGGAATCGGTCGGCTTACCTGAACTGCCATTTTCTTCCAGTTAAGCCAGTCTGTTCGTACGGAAAAAGTGAAGAGTGAGTTAGTCCAGAAGTCAATATGGCTCTTCTTAAGGGCGTCGGTAACATCGAAGGTGCTCTCATCTAGGGTACCCAGTACGTACCAGCCTCCAGACTTGTTGAGTACCTGCTCCAGGAAAGGATTGCCTCCAGCCTCCATCTTACCGTAGTGATTGGTGCAGGAGAAGAAGAAGTCTTTGAGTTTCCTCTCAGTGGCCCAGGGCGTGGTCCTGGTGCTGGGAGTCTCCATGATTCGTCTTAGCTTCTCCTGATTCTTGTAGTAGATGCTCCAGGACGGGGTCAGCTGGGACACGTCCGGCTTCAGTGGGTTGTCTTTGGCCCAGCTCCCACAAGCGTACTCGTAAAAGTTGGTACACGGATCGGCCGATGTGTTCATATTTTCTATAACATTTGCCGCACTTTCCATGCACTTTGCAGTTAAGCACAGGCCACCTCTACCCCCTGACAGTCCACATGCAAGGGCTAGATCTGATCTGTCATCTTCAGACTTGGCTGAGGCCAAGAGTGCTGCTAGCACCACACAAACAATAAGAGCGACTAGGGCAACACCACCAAGTGCTATTTCTCTTTTTTTGAAACTATATCCGTGAAAGGAAAAGTTGTCATCAACAATAGGCGATTTATCGAACTCCTTGTAATTCTCAGCCATGGTTCAGAGCCTGTGTGCAACCCAACTCGAGAGTGGCTGACAATTGGGCGACGAAGAGGGTTTATGTCCGTGTTGAGGCGTGTGAGCTTTCTTATAAAGCTTGTCACCTGCCGACTCTTCTCTCTCAACGACTCTCTCTCCCTCTCTCTGACCGTCTGTCTGTCACATGTTACAGCTCTTGATTTCGTCTGTCTGTGTGTCCGTCTTACCGCCAGTTGCAGGCTGGGGCACTGAACCGTGTCGGGTTTAGGGTGAAGCCCGCTGGCCAGTAAATAGCAGGACAATACCGGCTGAAGTGGGGACAGGCCACCCTTCTCAATGAACACAATATACACCAGCTTACAGACACAATGTAGTAATTAAAACTCAGAGGTGTCAGATCTGGTGTGTTTTCGACATTAAATATTGCCAAAATTGTTCATCTATTTATTGGTGAATGATAATTCTTGTATTTGTATTATTTCTAATACTTATAAAAATGTTCACACTACCTTATCTAGTAAATGTATGTATGTGTGCGGGTTGGTGCGCGTATGTATGTTTGTGTATGTATGTAGGTGGGTTGGTGTGGGTATGTATGTAGGTGGGTTGCTGTGTGTATGTATGTATGTATGTAGGTGGGTTGGTGTGGGTATGTATGTATGTGTATGTATGTAGGTGGGTTGGTGTGTGTATGTATGTATGTAGGTGGGTTGGTGTGGGTATGTATGTGTGTGTTCGTAAAGTGTGACGACCACTTCTCCCTCCACTGTATGTCGATGGTGCGATGAAGCCTTCATCTCTTTATTGATGATCTCTCCTCAATTTCATCACTCTTTGTATGCTCTTCAACTCTTTCCTGGGTGCCAAAGTACATATTGTTTGTCAAATGTGTGAGTCCGGTTTAAATTATACCTGTCGTCTCTCAATCTTTCATATCTGTAATCGTTTCGTGGCTGAAAATTTAAAGGGGCTCAAAGTATGTTGATGGAGTGACATATGTCAAACTTTAAAAATGGTGTAATTTTATTGGAAAATAATGGTTGTTTCAGAAAATCTTAATTCTAATGCTTATCAGTTCAATATAGCGACAATAAACGCAATAAAGTCGTTATTTGTTATCGGAAACCGGACAGTGGCGCGCGTCAATGACTCAAACGTTATTTTGGAAACATATTTACAGCAGGCATAAAAACAAACGTAGGTTGACATTGTTAAGTAGGTCATTTAACTTCTATACATGTTAACTGGACATGGAATTCCTATTTTTCATATAACTATTATCATTATTTTTATTATTAATATTTTTATATAAAGGGCCGTTTTTCGATTATCATTGATCATAATTGTGACATTGTAGAGAAAATGTTGAAAGTTTTTGGGAGGTGAGGGGCGATTTGAACTTAACTTACGTCATTAGTTATTTTGGCTATTATTAAAATCACATGAAAAATTATGAAACATACTCTGTGTCACTTTAATGCCGGAACAACAAGTTAATAGATGCAATGAATATCCTATATAAAAAATCAGAATAGTAATCATAGTGTGCTCAAGAAATGGATGACGAAACAAGTTTCCCGGTGTACGTATGCTACCAGTTTCTTGTGATATAGACAGCAGCTAGGTCGGGGCCGAGACCTGCTATAGACGTGACCACAACTACGCCTAAGGCCTTAGTAAGTCGGGCCGTGAAATACCACACAAACACGCCGGAGGACTAGGTCTTCAGACGAAGCGAACTACGGCTAATCTGTATTGATGTTACCAAATAAACTCAAACGCCTTTCCAAAAGGCACGAACGATTGAACGAATAAATCTGCAATGCATAACATTATGTAACTGTTTGCGTCCTTTTAGTGTAACTGTAACTTAGATGTTAACACCTATTACACTAAAAAATCCTTAGCCTTGAGAGTAAGCAAGTTCATTTAGACTAAACTGATCATGTACGAGCAGTTGTCGTACATGGCATGGATATCCTATACATTTAATAATGATCAATGTGTTCTTAAAGTTCAGAGAGAATGAGAATCTCTCACTCTCTCTCTCTCTCTCTCTCTCTCTCTCTCTCTCTCTCTCTCTCTCTCTCTCTCTCTCTCTCTCTCTCTCTCTCTCTCTCTCTCTCTCTCTCTCTCTCTCTCTCTCTCTCTCTCCCTTTACAGGAGTATTTTAATTATGTCATCCACCCCAAGGCAGCATGTAATAATGTAATATCCTTTTTTTCTATCTTCTGTTGTTTATGCAAGGTTTTACCCATTTACCACTTTCTTTAAGAACAAGAAAGACGAGGACTACATACGACATAACAGCCCCATCCTAGAACACTCAGAACTCAATCCTAAACTCTCAAAACTTACTTGAAACGTATGGACATCGTTCTTTCTCTTTCACTTCTTCCTCACTGTAGAATTCTCTTTTTCTAACTCTAAAGAATGTGACATCCCTAAAACATTTCAGTAAGAGTTTAAGATTATCCTGTTCCACAAGTTCCATTATGTGTGAAGCTGCGCAACCAACAACCAATCTCAATTGATTGAGTACTAATATGTTTGTACATTACGTGACTGCTACTACTTATTATTATAGCAAAATTCCACTAACAAAAATGGGATGTGACAGGGAGAGGCTTCCTAGGGAAGACTCTTCTGTTGATTTTCCTATTTTGTACGTTTCGCCAAAACTTTCTATTATCTGGCTCATAGGAAATCTGAAAATAGCAAAGTTAAAAGATTTCTTTTGAAAACAAGGCAACATATCGCGGCTGATGCGCGACAACCAGTCAAAGTAACGTAATTATGTCAATATATTAATGTCTTTTTATACATGTGAATCATGCACAGTCATTAAAGAAATAAATTTCATAATGTGTTTGGCACTGGCTTATAAACGGTTTGAAGGGTGTAATTTAAACTGATATAGATGCCGGAGCTTGTCGACAGCATTTCACTGCAGTTTTACTTGAACTTTCAAAACGTTTTTTAACCAGTGAACAAACACGTTTAGACATTTATTTCTTATAAATTTTAACTTTGAAATTTAAAGGAAGTTTCCTCAATGAATTGAAAATATCAATTAAAGCCCAACTCACACTACGTTGAACGAAAGCGAAGTTGTGAAGTTATTGTGTGGTCATCCTACAGCGATTTGGCTGATCGTGCTCTTTGCCCAACACGATTCGATCAAATCTCAAACATGTTCCTTATTTCAGAACATCGTGTTGAGGGGGGCGTGTCCATCGTGTAGTGGTTGTGTATTGTTTGTGTTGATCGGGCTTCAGCCTTTGGACACGAGAACAGCACAATCAAAACACGATCGAAAAATTGTCCGTCTTCCAATCGTAATACTATCGTAGTCTTATTAAATTAATAGTGCTAAACTTTAGGACCACGATGACATCTCGAACAGTACACGAAAGTCAACACGATTACTGTATGATCGGTATCCAATCGTTCAACAACATTGGATTTAACTTGCCCCAATCAGAATGTTTTCATAATATATGCCGCGCGTGTCCTACTATCAATCAACCGCATTGCATTCAACAAGTCAATTCAATTAATTCTTTATTAACCTGAACAACTCATCAGTGGTTACATGAAGATAAAGAATAACATGGTACAGGTGGACGGGTAATACAGATTCGTGTGAGAAGAGATTATTTAATGGAGAATGTACATTCATATATTTATTTCAAATGCAGATTTCTTATAATACATGCATAAACAAAAATTTGCCAAGATTGCAAAGTTGTTTCACATTGTTTATACTTAGTAACTGTGTAAGTTTGAAGACAATTGGATTTTTAATATAAAGTTGTCGAACATTTACATATAAAGGGCAAACTAAGATGAAATGATACTCGTCTTCAATATCAGATATACAATGGATACACTTTCTTTCACTTACAATTATATTTTTGTATCTTCCATTTTCAATTGATAAGTTATGAGCTGACAGGCGGAATTTGGATAAATACTTTCTATACATCATAGGGATAGGTTTTTCTTAAGTAATACTGCAGAGTAGAACCTTCAATGTTATACTTATAAATCATACATTTTTTAGGTAGATCTCTGACTTAAAATTCATTGAAAAGCTTGGTAATTAATGTTTGTTTTATTACAGGCAAGAAGTTTGGGTTTAAATGCTTGTTTGTACCATATAGAATGAGATTCAACTTCATAATATAGATAGTCATAACAGCCCCTTAGGATACAATTATTAGTTCCTAACAATTTTACCCAAATTTTTACCAAGTAAAACATTCTTTTACATTTTAAAGGAAAGCGCCTACGTTCAGCATAAATCATAGCACTACACGTTGATCTCTTAACACCATAACCTTTTACAAAAGTCTAAGTGTAATTTTTCAATATTATCCCCCTTGTGTGAAGCCCACACTTCGGAAGCATAGCATGAAATACTCCCAATGTAGGTATCAAATACCGATAACATAGTTTCAGGGTTGAGAAAGAGAGATTTCATGTTATTCATCAGTGAAAACATGGCTTTCCGTCCCTGATCTGATAATTTCTTTTCAGCAACAGTAAACTTATTATTGTAATTATTATATGTATTCTTCCATTATAAGCACCAACACTCTGATGTTTTAACCTTTCCTCCATAACGGAAAATAACAATCTTAGTTTTCATTGTGTTAACTTCAAAGCCCCATGCTGTAGAATAAAGTGATAGAGATTCTAACAAACTTTGAAGCCCATCGATAATTTTAGAAAATATAACAAGATTATCAGCATACACAAATAGGAAAAAAATCAAATGCGTAAGTTCATTTGAAGGGGAGTTCTCCTGAATGAAAGAGGTTTCAAAATCATTGATATATAAAGAAAACAGAATAGGCGACAACACTTCGCCTTGCAATAAGCCCAGAGTATTTCTAAATTAACTACTTTTAACACCATTCAATGACACGCAAGATCTGATATTTGAATACAAGGAACGAATGACTTTTAACAACTTGCCCCTTATTCCAAACTGTGATAGATTAATCCACAGCTTATGTCGATCACCAGAGTCGAAGACTCTTTTGAAGTAAATAAATGCGCAAAAAATATTGGTATGAGATAATCTTCAATTCAATTAAAAAAATCTCGTTTTAAATATGATCTGGCCCGTGCGACTTTTCACGTTTCACTAGTACAATTGTCCTTTTTATTTCTTATATATCTATAACAGAGTCAAGCTCCTCACATATCACATCAATGTTGATATCTGATGTCTGGACGTTATTGTTAGCCTCACAAGAAGCCAAATTTAAAGTGTTCGTAGAAATCATCCAAATGAATGTCTATCTTTGGCCGTTTACGTCTCTTGAATTTAGAATAAAACTGTTTAGGGTTGTTTTTCTTGAAACGGGCAAGTCTATCACCCTCAGAGTGCAAATACCTACGTTTACACTTTCTTTCGTTCTTCTTATAACAATGTTTCTTTTCTAACAACAACTGATGATTTTCTGAATTCTTATTACAGTTAATACATGAAGGGCATTAACATACTGGAAGTATAATGATTTCTGTTGATGGTCAAACCGCGGTTCGTCCTGCACTCTGGGTAGTGATTGAGGTTATTCTTAGCTTCAAAATACGGCGACACAATATGGGTCATCATGTTCGTGAAATCATCAACTTGGTTGTCCATGCACTGCTGTGATGAAATATTGTTTCTATCGAAATATTTTCTTAAGTTGTCTATATTGTCCTTGATAGCTTGACGGCTTTGCTGCAGACAGTCCGCGTTCTATCGGAACACACCGCGTTCTTCTGTGTGACCTTCACCTTGACGCATGCTGTTGTCAATTTGAGTGTTTTGTCAGCACAAACGATGAAAGGGTATGGCTGGTAAGTAGGGAGACGAGTTACGACAATTCTCAACCTGTGCATACCGACTGTTGATATTGCTACTCCGGTTGAAACTCGAATCTTCTGTCATCAGGAAAACATGATGTTTATCTACAGCTACTAAACAAAAGGTTAAATCATTTGGAATGCCTTATCAATCTATTCACAGAGAAAGCGTCATAATTTTTATACTCATATAGTTAGATACTATGTGAATTACTGATGGCGTTTCCTGAATGGTGTTCTATAGTTTCAGTATGATCGCTAATTAACACAACAACCGACACTGTCAAGTTGTCACTATGTGTCTTTATACATATATTTAATGATGTCGTAGAACTACATAATGTTTAATTTTTCCTTTAATTATGTTAAGACTGAAATTTACTCTTTACAAGTAAACAAAATGTTTTTGAACTTTTGAGTTTATTAGATGTTTGAAAGTTTTGTGTGTGCAGAATGTAAAGATGCATATATTGGAAATGTATTTGAAAACTATCAAAGAATTTGCGTTTGAAGAGTATACCATTAAATGATATGGAAGAAAATAAGGTTAAGAATTACTGCTGCTATGTTTCAGTTCAAGATATAAGATGCAACAAGAATACCACACAAGCACAATATGTAGGAGACCATCATATTGTAGACCTATGAGCTGGATACTGCAAAAGTCGCTTATCAGACAAATGATTGTTGAAGATCTTCATGCTATTCTGAAGATTGTAGTCATAGGACTGATCAAATGTATTTATTATTTTCATACGCAATCGTACGAAAATTCAAATATTTAATTAGAAATCAACCCCTGAACATTGTACAAGAAATAATAATTTCACTTGTAAATGGAATATGATGTTTGGTTTGTTCTCTGTTAAAATTAATCGCATATGTTCTTGTTATCAATAAGAAATTAAATCGAATCATTTTGAAGCAGGTAATAATGATAACAATGAGGCTACTTAAAATGCGCTGGACTCCACGCCACTAAGGGACGTGCTCAAAGCGCCACTCACACGACATTGCTCAATCAGGCCACGTTGTAAAGGTATTTAATACAGACTCTCGTTTTTGGAGTGATAACAAATAATGACCTAGAATTCGAAAATGGTAATTTGTGCGCTCAATATTGATATAGATCAAGGGAATTTGATTATCAGCATGTATATGTGGATGTTTCATAAATTTCTAGGAAGCGAATTATAATGTATGTGTCCTCAATTCTCGGTTCAACCAGAAGGAACGCCTGTGACACAATCGGGAGTTTTTTCATAATGCCAGAAGATGAGAAAAAAATTCAGGAACATTTTCCGAAGCTAATGTTAAAAGTAGTAAAATTACCCCCTGTCTTTAATCACAGTGAGATTGTATTTCATGTCTGTGATGCATCACAGGCTGGCATTTCTAATAAGTATAAGTTTGTTTTTCAGTTTAACTGACCTCTTATTGAGGGGAGATGTTTAGGGAAGAAATTGATTGGACACAAATTATTCAAAATTCTTATTATTCATGCATTATTGTACATGCATCGTGCACTTAACGCACAAAAACCGTTTTGACATAGTAGATCGTAAAAACGTCAATACGATACCAGAGCGATCGAATCGTAATGTTATGGTAGTACAATCGTGCCTAGTGTGAGTTGGGCTTAAATTAAAAAACAAATTACAGCAAAACAACTATTGAAATTTCTATGTCGCTCCACTCATGTGAGGTCGCTAAGTTCGCAGACATGAAAAGTATAATTATATTATTATTTTTAGTCAATTATGAATATTTAGTTTTATCTAAACACTTTAAAAAGATGTTTGTGAACACAGTATGTAATGATAGTGTCATCACTGTGCAATCATCCATTGATAAGGTGCCTAGTCCTGAGGGTCACATGATCCTGTTTCGTCCAATCAGAAGGCAACATTTTTTTGTAACCTCCAAAATACGGCGTATATACATTGTAAACTGCAATTTTGGGTTTATTTATATTGTATGCCGGTCACATGACCGTGTAAAGTCCAATCAGAAAAGAGAATATCGTTTTATTTATCTGAATTTTATGATATTATGATCTTCCTTTTATCGTAAGAGTCGATGTAAGTTTCGTTGATAATTTCTACCCATTCATGATCATATTCCGTTTCTTTTTTAAGTAGAGCTGTCTAACAGAACCTGGTATCGTATTATTTCCTTTAAGTCCAGATTGTGCTTGACGGCGATAGTAAAGCATTAAATGAGATTTCGCTATAATTCAATATCGTTATAGGCTTTATTCAAGTATTCTTTGAACATATTTCATAGTCCCAACAAATAAATACTAAATACTTATAAATTGTATTAATGATGATAAAATTCCTGTATCAGTAATAAGGTCAATTGTCGCATTTTTGCTTCCTGGAATTGTACCAGTAGTTTATCCACATTTCTACATCAATGACTTAGTTTTTGTATGTAACTTTCTCGTTGACAAGTAACATTTGATTGAAAAGCACCAAACATGCATTTTACACTTATTCCTTTTATTCCATCCTTTGTATGCAGGCGATAACTCACAACATGACTGGTGACTGTTAGCTGTTGCACTACGCTTGTGACACCTAGATATTTCGACTTGATAATGGTAATAGTAAATACATGTTGCGTGCTTGTAAGAGTCACATGGCATACAGAGACGAGATAACCGTATGTAAACTAGGATCAATTTCCCTGTACGACTTGGCAACGTGACTTCTGCCTTTCTATGCTTTAAATCTGTTAAAATTTAATACTAGATATGTCATTGCGCGTGTTTGCTATGACGCCTACCTCGACTGCAATGCGCTTCCAGTTCAACCAGTCGGTTCTCAGAGAAAAGGTGAACAGTGCATTCGTCCAGAAATCAACGTGAGTCTGATGCATTGCCTGCTGGAAGTTGTAAGTACTCTCATCGAATGTGCCGATGACATACCAGCCCTGTGCATGAGCCACCACCTGGTCGAGGAAGGGTCTTCCCTGCTGGAGCATGGCCCCGTAGTGGTCTGTGCATGACGCGAAGTAGTCCTTCAACTTCTTCTCGGACGCCCAGGGATTGTCTGTAATGATAGGGGTCTCCATTAGGCGTCGCAACTTCACTTGGTTCTCGTAGTAGATGTTGTAGGCTGGTGTGAGTTGAGATACGTCAGGTTTCAGTGGGTTGTGCTGAGCATAAGATCCGCACACGTATTCATGGAAATTGTTGCATGGGTCCACTGTGGCATCCATTGTCTCTAATACGCTGGCAGCACTCCTCATGCACGTGGGTTCAAAGCATACTGATCCTGAGTCCGAGCGGCACAAGGGGGAGCTATCTTTTGAGTTATTATCGGACTGATTTCCGGCAACAGCTAGAAGGACAGCGAGAACAACACAAACTATGAGAGCAACCAATGCAACAGCTCCAAGAGCGATTTCCCGCTTCCTGATACTGTGTCCATGTATTGATACAGTATCTTCCAGGACCGGGGCCTTATCAAATACTTTGTAATTGTCTGCCATTTTACACTGCGACTGACAACAACAGGACGCCGATGCTCTTCAACTACTTATGAAACCAAGCGCAGCTACTTATAGGGTGGCGCGTCACGCCTGTGCTGCTTTGAAAAGATGTATACAGAACAAGTGATCCCCAAACAGAAATTGTATCTATGGAAGCCGAACTGGGAAAACATTCGTTCAATTGTAAAATGGTTGATTTTTTCACCGACAGAATTTCTGCAGAGGGAAAAGATGAAAGTCTGTAGTTGATTGTAGGACTATTTTTTTATGTGTATATGTAACACACGTAAATAAACTATCATATTACACACTACATATTATTATAACTATGGTTAGCAAGTGAACGTAAGACTGCGGGCTGCAAGAAGCTTTCATACCCTTCATTCACGCAGAATGCAAACTTACAGAATTGCAGGAAAGCAAATATTTCGAAATAGTCAAACGAAACTCTCACTTTTTTACTTTACACTATGATCGCAAACGTGGATCTATCAGTTAGATAACTTTATACCAAGATTTTTTCTTATAAAATGGTTTTAATAAAAAGAGATTTAAATCACCCGTGTCGACAACCAAATCCAGGGGAACTGTATTCAGGGAGTATGTCTGATACCGCCCTCAATGACTCAGGTTTTACCGCCATGATCGACTACCAGCCAATGGCATCATGCGGCAAAAGAACACTGTGCGCCAGTCAGTCCTGTGCTCTATGAATTCCATTGTGGCAAATGGTGTATGTTCCAATAGCAAAGTAAATCTGGTTATTGCCATGTTTTAATTGTATGATCAGATTTCTCAAAAAATTAGTTTTAAAAAAGAAAAGTAAACAGAAATAGATAACGACGAATAATCGATGAATGGGGAAGTAACGACTATGTAAATATTCCAAGGTTAAAAGGGATATTGGTAATAACGATAGGGCCTATGATTCAACCATATGCACTCTCCTCGCCAAATATTGACCCTTCCCTCCATACTGTATTAGATAAAAAAAAGGCTGAAAGGTTATAGGGACTATTTTCAGGGTGCGCTGTCAAAATGTTACGCGTGGATTAAGTTAAAGTTAAGTTAAACCGTGTTCTCTGCTCTATTGGGGCAAGGGATGCCCGAGCTGTTAACGTTCAACAGAAGACCCGATTCTTTTCTTAACAACGGCAACGTTGTAAAATTTCCAAATTGATGACATATTGGTATCACGTATTCGTTCAGAGTTGAAATGAAACTTGGATAGAGAGTATGATGTGTGTTGATGAGAGGAGGACAAACCTGTACACTTGTCTTGGTCCAGTCTAGCCAGTCTGCACTCAGGCTGAAAGTGAAGAAAGCGTCGGTCCAAAAGTCTACGTGCACGGCCTGGAGTGCGGTCTGGAGGTCCCAGTGCGCCTGCTTCCACGTGTCTATCAAGTACCAGCCGCCCGCTTTGTCAACCACTTGCTGCAGAAAGGGCAGACCCTGTTGCGTCGTCCGGCCAAACGCGTCGGTACAAGAGAAGAAGAAGTCCTTAAGCTTCCGTTTAGCCCCATTCACAGAGGCGGATGTCTCCATTAGACGCCGTAGCTTCTGCTCGTTGTTGTAGTAGATGTTGAGGCGAGGGGTCAGGTCTGATACGTCCGGATTAAGTGGGTTATTTTCTGCCCATCTGCCACAGGCATATTTGAAAAAGTTATCACAGGGGTTTACAGAAGTATTGAGGTTGTCCATGACGTAGGCGATGCTCCTAAAGCAGACGGAAGTTGTGCACTCTGTGGTGTTGTGAGGGGTGTTGTCAACCCCGCCACCACCAGTCGCCAGCAGACAAGCTAGCACGATGCACACCAACAAGGACAGTACTAGTCCGCACCCGAGGACAATGTCTCTCTTCCGGTAGCTATGACCAGTAAAAGTTATCTTGCTGACAATTGATTCCTTGTCGAAACTTTTGTAGGAGTCCGCCATTCTTTCCGTCTGCTGTGAAGTCCTCAGTAGACGGACGCACCAAGTCTGCTGACAAGTTTGGACGAAACCCGTTATCAAAAGCAATAGTTATCACCGATCAGCCAGGAGTGTATGTTCCAGTCAGTGGCGGTGTATGTTACCAGACAATATCTCAACCACCAATATAGAATTTATTTCTTTTGAAGAGGCGAAATGAAAATTTATGTATTGTTGAGATAAGAGCAAATGTTATAGATGATATGATAAAAGGTAAGACAAAGAAAGTCAGAACGATTTCTTGAGTAGCGATGGAATGCAATAAATTCAGTTTGTTGGTTTTGTAGCTTGCAAACGAATTCAACAAACAACATAAAATAACATAATAAATGCTGAACATACACGACAGTCATGGTGTGGATTGTATTTGATCGTAGCGACATGATGTCCTCATATGTAGACTTACGTTTTCGAGGGCCACAGTAGCATTCCAAATGTTCATGTATACTCAGTGAATTTATAATAAGAAGTTAACGTTGGTGTACGATAATACAACAAATTACATTTCAATGATACCTTAACTTGAGGGTAGGAATGAAAATAATATAGATTATTAGAATACAATGTTGCTTTGAGGTGAGGGTAGGAATGAAAAATAATATACAGGGTATAACCATACAATATTTTGTTGCAGGAATTAGAATTGGCATATAGTATAACAATACAATGATACCTTAATGTGGGGCAGGAATGAGAAATACCATACAGTATAAGAAAACAATAATTACTTAATGTGGGATAGGAATTATAAAATCAAAACAGCATAAGAATTAAGGTAAACGTTATTGTGAGGGTATTATAGAGAAATACTGTACAGTATAAGAATACATATATACGTTGATATGTGTTTGGAATAAATAAATAATATACACTATTAGAATAAGAATAAGAAAGAACATAGAATAAAAAAGCATTCGTTTGAACGTGAGTTTAGAATAAGAAACAACATGCAGTTTGTTAAACTCAAATTAGATCTTAATGTAACTTGCGCGGTATGAGAAAGCAGTCAAAGCGGGGTACTCATGAAGTGAAAGGGATGCTATTATGAAGGTATTTTTGTAGAAACGACTTCGAGGGCACATTGTGTCCACGCTGTAAGTTACTGATATATAGTTTTAACACAATCAAGAGGAAACAATGTTATAGGTCAGAGGGGCATCACTTTTACCTTCGCATGTACGTTCTTTTACAAGTCTGTTAATATATACACGACCTGATTGCTGCCGTTAAAAATTTCTTGAGACCCAGGATGCCGAGTCCTACAAGAATTGCTGGAGTATCACTGTTCCAAATGTATTGATGTCAGTGGAGACTATGTTGAAAAATAAAATGCAAAAAGTGCTATTTTAATCTTATTTCTATGTCATATCTACGATCACACACACACGCACGCGCACGCACGCACGCACACACACATACACACACTCACACACCTACACACACACACACACATAGGTTTGGGAAAATTTCCTCCGGTCAAACAGCAAAGACGATGATGCCCCAAAACGTCGTGATTAACAAAATGAAGAGTGAAAAATTGTATATGGCTTGGTTGAGCCTCCGTAGTTACACATGTTTACAGTCTTCTTATAGTCACAGAATGTTGGTCATGCGTATACACTGTTTGCCAGTAGGTAATGTAACTTACACATAGGTGAGCATGAGGTAGCAGTTCTCGCTCGCTTTATCCAATATTGCATTGGATACGTAATGGAGAATGCATTATCCGTCTAAGCCTTATCAATGTATGACACGAGACTATAAAGCGTCACTTTGTTAAATTTGATATATATTTCCCCAATTTTGCTAAAAATAATAAACTGTCGGTTAACATTCAAGGGACAAAACCTTGAACCCATGCACACTCATTGGCATTCTTTTACATCGCGATATGATTGACAGCCATACTGTGCATTTCTCCCTCTTGGTTCATGCTTCAAACTTGACCGTTTTACGTCAAAATGTCGTAAATTGTTTCACCCTGGAGTTTAAACCCATAAAAGGCATATAAATACCATAAATAAGTAACATTTATATACTTAATTTGAAGTTTCGAGTTTATACGGGTTTTAGAAATACTCCAAAAAAAGAAAGAAATTAAAAACATTTGGCCGTGTTTGATAAAACTTTCCAAAATTTTTGCACCCGGTATATCAGCACCCTATATATACCAAACAAGTTTCTAGGTTATATAGCCTTTTAGAAATGCTCTAAACAGAAACAAATCATAAAATTTGACCGTGTTTGGTCTAAATTTCTAAAATTCGTGGCACCCATGTTTAACCCAAAAAGACACATCAGTCGTCTAAAGGTAATATTCATACCATATATATGAAGTTTCCAAATCATATAGTTTTCAAGTAATGCTCCGAAGCGTATGTCTTGAAGAATAGTGATGCTAAGCCCTGTCTTCATAATAGCCAATACAGGTATGACTTTGTGTACAGCTGCATACCGAAAGTTTGTTCACTTATCACTGAATCGTAGTGCAAATATCATGTAATTTGAATAACTTCAGCAAGACTAACAATGGATCACCCACTGTCAAAGTGTGAAATAGCCATTCTTGAACTCATTTTGGCATTGTCTGGTCACTCGTGCAAAAATTCGAATTTTGGCATATTGATATAGACAGAAGGGGTCACATTTTCGAAATTCGATTTCGTTAAATGTCGAATAAAATGTTCCATATCGACTCTCTGAGATTAAAACCAACATAATCAATACATAATATACTTTGTGCTAAGAAACAAACGTGACTAATTCTTAAAGAAGTTGATAAATCAGAAAGGATTTTATGGAGAAAAATGAAAATTAGTGTTTTTGGAACTTTGACCCCTGGTCACTTCAATGACCTGCCAAAACTGTTGCGGGTAATTGTGGGGTACGATAAACATTTGCCTTAAAGAAGAATGAATCTGCATATGTGTATTGAAAATTCAATGTTATACGTTTCTTTTTCGCAACGCTACGATACCTCAAAGGCATCTCAAATTACATGATATTTGCACTAGTATATTCAGGTATGTGAACAAACTTTTGGCATGCAGCTGTATGTAGAGCTATCAGGTTCTTATGTGGGGTTTCGTCAACTTTTCTTCTGCATTTGCTTTTTTATATAATATAGTATATCGAGCAGTCTTTCAGGAAATGTTTTTGTCTTCAATGATATTTTTCACAAAATGGACAAAAATGGAACTAGAAGGGTGTTGGTGGTCGGTTATATCTGCCAGTTTACATACACACTGAGAGCTAGGATACCACGTGGTAGTTTTGCCGACATCTTTCGCTGATGTCTTGACACAGAGCAGAGCAGATAGCTCTCTAACATTGTTTTTTTACTTTCTATAACGAATCTGATAATTCTGTTTTGTAATGCAACGTTTCTATCACGTTTCATCAGTTTTACATAATCACAAGTTGAACGAGTGGATCAAGAATACATTTAAGAGCTCTATTTTCAACGGACTACATGTCTCACACGTCACCCATTCAACTTCAACGCTCTTATTAAGTAAACAACATATGGCCAGATTGGGAAAATTTCTTTACAATCGACACGAAAATCTATTTGTTAACCCAACCACACTCCTTGATATTAAAAATTCATATACAATTTCAATGGTTTGTCTTAACTGAAAATTTAGAAGGATGTAGTTCTACAATTGTAAGGACAGAAATGAACGGCTTTAAAAAAGACTGTCAACTTCCAGTTTCCTCTTCTATAAGCACTGGGTAGCAGCAACTGACCCGCAGCGTACACACTGTTCATGCGGGGAGAGCAACACAATGTCTTCCACCATGAGCAATAACCAGATAAAGATGCTGTCAGTGTCTATTCAACGATTGAGAGTGTTTATATCTTCTGCTGTTTCTGTTGTTGTACATTTAAAACATTTATGGTAATAGTGAATATCCAAGTCTAATCTGAACTGAGAACTTTACATCCTTGGGCCTAATCGAGTCGTATATTTCTATAGATAGAGTGAAACATATTTATACCAACTCCATAGTCCTAGATCGAAATTATCAAAAATGTTTTCTTATCTCACAACATATCATTGTGTTCTTATATGTGTAAGATTTTCCTTCGTATGATCGAGCATTTATTTGATTTTATAGTGAACTTCACATTACAACGTCTCTAGATATCAGGAAGACAGCTCAGACAAATAACCTATATAACTAGATATACAAAATACACAGCCATAAACGTTATACTTCCAATATTCACATTTGGATATCAATAAAAGTTTTAGGACTCTATACTTTTCGCCTTATGAATAGAGAAATACGTTCATCTTATTTTGAACTAGAGTGACATTTATTACTGAACGGTCGTCATGAACACTGAAATAGGTTCGTGATCTTCGTTATTTGCAGGGAACAATGTCATAACGTGTGTATTCATCCTCAATCTTCCGGACTTTAATTTCATTTACTACTATTGAACAGTGGTACGAAGGAGATCGTCAGATGCCTTGGGGTGGCAGATAATTTGGCTCAGTTCAGCTGAATTGCCCTACAAGGGAATCAGTACATACCAAAGAACATTGTGCCAACAGTGTCAAATAGTTCTCTTACAAGTGCTCGCTATATCCTTGAGGTGCTGGATCCAGTCGATATCTATCATGTTGATGACCACAGGCTTGCCGCAAGACTTCTCCTTATGGATGCTAATGCTTGGTCAAATCGTTCCCGATCTCTGATCCAAGATCCTGAGGAGAATGTTGTTACATAGATGCGATGGCCAGTAATATCCTCTGATTGAAATACCAATTTACATGAATGGGACCAAACTGGGTAATGATTCCGAAATTTCATTTTAAAAAGTGTAACGTTTTTGTTTTATAAATGTTGAAATACATGATTTTGGTCAATTCCATTGTACCGACGTGAGTCTTGTTACTCTTGTGCTCACCTTAAATATACATCACTTATATACGAAAAGCTGTCAATGGTTATTTTGTAACAATATCCTCTGTAGACTGTCGGTGTTTCCGTTGAAATTCAGTCCATAAAAAAATCACACCGATACTTAACTCTTTTAGCAATGTATATTTAGAAAATGAATGAAAGAATATGAAAGAAAATATATAAAAATGAGTCATATCACACCTACCATAGAGACGCATTTAAAGATGGACTCTAATAACCGTGGCAACTTTTGCTATTCATTATGTCCTGTGTCAAACAGTTTTTTCTTTCTTTATTTAATTGCATGACTGAATATTCAACACTTAAATTGGTTATAATGATAAAACCTCGTCAAAATATACTAAGTGATCATATGACAGAATATTTTAAAAGTATGTCGCTCGTAAGAAACGCGGAAAGGTAAAAGCATTAAAATAAGTTAGGTGGAATAAGAGACCGTGAAAAAGAAATTATATTTTAAAGAAATGGATTACGTAATCGGCAAATTAAGATGTAAAATAGGCTACTCTTATAACTTTCAATTGAAAACAATGCTTATACTATTGTTTACTGATATCTGTCGCAATGTGTAAAGTAGAAGTGGCATAATGAATGGCTAAATGAAGGAACTGATAAAGGGGGAATGATGGAATGAAATTTTATATGTCCATTCATATCTCAAATATATTGTGACTGCATATTCATTTATATAGAGTAAAGTATACCAAAGCTAAGACCTTGATTCCGTGTATGCAATTTTTTCTACAATCATGTTATTAGTGTTTCGGAATTTCAATTTGAAACTTGTTCAATAAGAATCATTTGGTTTCTATAAACTGCTACATTAAACATGAAATTACAAGAATATTTCTAAATTTCATATACCATCCTTAGTATGGATCTGTAGGTTGATAGTACATTACGCTTTCAGGATTTAAAGGAGACACGAGTAATCATGTTATATATGATTGCTATGCGTTATCATTATCATTATTAGTAGTAGTATTAGTAGTATAAGTAGTAGTTGTTGTTGTATATTTGTTATTATTGTTCATGTTGCTGCTGCTGTTGTTATTTTGTAATCATCATAATCCTCATTATCATAAATATTAAATTGAGCCTATTGTAGGGTATCTACAAGCGTGATTTTGCAGAATCTTTAGCTCTTGCTTTGAGACGCCCGAGCAGTTTTATTTCTTTGTTGTAGATACATTGCCATATCTAGGGTACATATCTATACGTACCTACAAGTGGTCACACCTCACTGACTGCAAGTAATGCAAAGCTATCAGCTGGTATCGGCTTGCCGACCCGCTCCACCACAATCACCTTTCTACGTCATAACTCAGCATTGCCTGGAGTGTTCTCACACACTGCGCACATCAAATGCCTTTCACTCCATAGATGTTGAGTCATTAGTTGCATTTTTTCTCTCTGTCGTCGGCATTAAGCGATCTTTATCACTTGTTTAATATCATTTCGCCGTGGTGTTCATAGGCTATATAGACAATCAAGAAATATTATTTTTCTTTCTGCAACCCGTGAACACGCCATTTGAATTAGTTATGTTTCTTAGTACGTGGTCTTGGCTGGCCCATATTATTGGAGGCACCCGCATTGTCCTTCGTGCCAGAAGGACATGAAGTGGCTCTAATGTGAAACAGCATCAATTGTGGATTCTATCTGAACAGCTTCATTAATTCTTGAACTGTGTAGTTAACGGGGTCAGCTGGTCGAGTGACACGACAAGAGGACACGTGACGTGAAAGTCCATACGCTTTAAGTGAACCATGTGTAAAAACATAACTTTATACACCTCGTTCTCTTTTCCTTCGATTCATATCGACACAGAGTGAAAATAGTTAAGTAAAAGCTTTAAAGTGTTGATAGATATGCATAAGAATAATAGTTATGAGAAAAGCATCTCTGTCTAAACACGGACATTTTGAACATCAAAGACTCAGAAAATGAAAAACTTCTTGCATAATAACCGACCTCTACGTCAAGACATAACCCTAATTTAATTTCATTGAAATCAGATCGAAACTTGTCCCTCGTACCTCGCTGCGTTTGGACAATTAAGGTTGACGAATCGGTGTCTTATTTCTACAAAATTTGCTGAATCTCTTTATTTCATATCCTATCACTATTACAGGACACATTACAAATTGTAGAGGGTGTTTTTCTTAATTAATGAAACATCAACTGCACTGTTAACATAAATGATCTCTAATTATCAATTTTTTATATATTTTTAATATCTTAATTTACACAGATTTTGTGAACATATATTCTCTGTCCAGATTTTGACCCTAAAGCAGATTGTATCAAAACTTTCCAAATGACAAGTATTATTGTTTGCTTCCTAAAATAACCTTTTTAAAATAAGTAATTTACAAAAAATTTAATTGGGCAGAAAATGCTACCAATTTTTAAAATAACCCATATATGTGTTAACAGAGACCCTATGTGAATTGAATAAAATGGTGCTTCATGTTATAAAGTTAATTTATATGTTATTATCATCCATCGAGTGAAAAAAAACAAATGTTGTATCCTAATGGTGTCTTTTGGGAGTTCTGTCTTTATTTATCTGGGCCGTTCCAATATTTCCAAAGGGTTGAGCCCATGTTACACAAGATTAGTCAACCATGAAAAGTGTTGTTTTAAGCTTTCTGTCTTTTGGGAATTCTGTCTTATGGGACGATACCGATCTGAGCATGGCTCTATAAGGTGTTAGACGACCTTGACCGTGGCCTTAATTTCCGACCAAACATAAGCGTATTTGGCATGATAGTTAACAAACGCACGACGACTTTGCGTAATACAAGCTCGGATTTTCGCGGGTTAATTCAGAAAAAGCTGGTATTCCGAGATACACAGGTTAGATGTGATGTTTTGTATGTCAGTTCAAAAGTTGCCAATGTCTTTCCAGCCTCGCTTCTTATTGGCTGAGACAGGCTGATTTTGAATCCACATTCTGTTCTCATGGGTACCTTACTTCAATCAGTCTTATGGTTTCATTGATCGGCCACTGGTGATGATCAATTGTTGTATAAATGCAGATATAGCTATAAACATTATAGACGCTATATAGCAATGCTTTGTACGTGTCACAAATGATTACATATGTTGAACAAACGAATAAAACATTTTTATCGGTGCTATCTACATCATATCACATTATACCAATGAAAAGGTCAGGAGATAAGAGCGACAGTTTTAATTAGACCATGTCTCCTTTGTTGCGAAGCTTGGTTTAACCAACAACATTTTCAGTTAAATCACGGACGATACTATTTTTTATGAGTAAGATGTTTTGCGAGATTTAAATTCTGACAAAAAACATCAACTGAAAAGACAACATTACGCAAATATGCAGTATATTAGAAAAAGAATGTTTGTACAAATTAAGCAACCTTTAGGGTCACAAAACAGTTTTATCAGTAAAGCATATACAATACACTGACATCAAAAGTTTACTTTAGAAGTATATATGTAGATCTTCTCCGTCCATATTCAGCACCTGTAGTCAACTACGCCTCATCATAAAGAGTTTACTAGAAGTCGCTTCCCTATATCTGTAAGCGAAAATAAAGACTCTCTGAAATCCGTTCTGTAATATGCTGTTTGGTTCAGTTTTCGAATGACACAATTTCAAATTTTGCATTTGAATTTAACAGGGTTTTTAAAATTTCGTACCGTTTGAAATAGAAAGTAAAGATATAGAAAAATTATTTTATGTTAATTATCCAATCAAACGATTTGCGACTATATTTCGAACCTTTTGATTTTCGTTGCAAAATGACAGACGCACGTCGTAAAGTGAAGCTGTGCTGCTGTACCTGGACGCATGTCTCTAATTTTTAGTGTATCTTTACCTAAACAATGGTCCCCAAGTTCTAGTGTAGCTGTACCTGGACGCATGTCTCTAATTTTTAGTGTATCTTTACCTAAACAATGGTCCCCAAGTTCTAGTGAAGCTGTACCTGGACGCATGTCTCTAATTTTAAGTGTATCTTTACCTAAACAATGGTCCCCAAGTTCTAGTGTAGCTGTACCTGGACGCATGTCTCTAATTTTTAGTGTATCTTTACCTAAACAATGGTCCCCAGGTTCTAGTGTAGCTGTACCTGGACGCATGTCTCTAATTTTTAGTGTATCTTTACCTAAACAATGGTCCCCAAGTTCTAGTGTAGCTGTACCTGGACGCATGTCTCTAATTTTTAGTGTATCTTTACCTAAACAATGGTCCCCAAGTTCTAGTGTAGCTGTACCTGGACGCATGTCTCTAATTTCTAGTGTAGCTTTACCTAAAATATGGTCCTCAAGTTCAAGTGTAGCTGTACCTGGATATGGGTCTCTAAGTTCTAGTGTAGCTGTAACTGAACATGGATCTCTCAAGTCTCATGTAGCTATCCTACAGAATTGGTCTCAAAGCTCTAGTGTAGCTTAATCTCCACACTGGTCTCCAAGCTTAAGTGTAGCTTAATCTCAACACTGGTCTTAAAGCTCTAGTGTTGCTTTATCTCAACACTGGTCTCCAATCTCTAATGTAGCTTAATCTCAACACTGGTCTAAAAGCTCTAGTGTAGCTTTATCTCAACACTGGTCACTAATCTCTAGTGTAGCTTTATCTCAACACTGGTCTCCAAGCTCTAGTGTAGCTTTATCTCAACACTGGTCTCCAATCTCTAATGTAGCTTAATCTCAACACTGGTTTAAAAGCTCTAGTGTAGCTTTATCTCAACACTGGTCACTAATCTCTAATGTAGCTTAATCTCAACACTGGTCTCCAAGCTCTAGTGTAGCTTTATCTCAACACTGGTCTCCAATCTCTAATGTAGCTTAATCTCAACACTGGTTTAAAAGCTCTAGTGTAGCTTTACCTCAACACTGGTCTCCAATCTCTAATGTAGCTTAATCTCAACACTGGTCTAAAAGCTCTAGTGTAGCTTTATCTCAACACTGGTCTCCAATCTCTTATGTAGCTTAATCTCAACACTGGTCTAAAAGCTCTAGTGTAGCTTTACCTCAACACTGGTCTCCAATCTCTAGTGTAGCTTTATCTCAACACTGGTCTCTAATCTCTAGTGTAGCTTTATCTCAACACTGGTCTCTAACACTAATCTCTAGTGTAGCTTTATTTCAACACTGGTCTCCAAGCTCTAGTGTAGCTTTATCTCAACACTGGTCTCTAATCTCTAGTGTAGCTTTATCTCAACACTGGTCTCCAATCTCTAGTGTAGCTTTATCTCAACACTGGTCTCCAAGCTCTAATGTTGCTTTATCTCAACACTGGTCTAAAAGCTCTGTTGGTAGCTTTATCTCAACACTGGTCTCTAATCTCTAGTGTAGCTTTATCTCAACACTGGTCTCCAAGCTCTAGTGTAGCTTTATCTCAACACTGGTCTCCAATCTCTTATGTAGCTTAATCTCAACACTGGTCTAAAAGCTCTAGTGTAGCTTTACCTCAACACTGGTCTCCAATCTCTAGTGTAGCTTTATCTCAACACTGGTCTCTAACACTAATCTCTAGTGTAGCTTTATTTCAACACTGGTCTCCAAGCTCTAGTGTAGCTTTATCTCAACACTGGTCTCCAAGCTCTAGTGTAGCTTTATCTCAACACTGGTCTCTAATCTCTAGTGTAGCTTTATCTCAACACTGGTCTCCAATCTCTAGTGTAGCTTTATCTCAACACTGGTCTCCAAGCTCTAATGTTGCTTTATCTCAACACTGGTCTCCAAGCTCTGTTGGTAGCTTTATTTCAACACTGGTCTCCAAGCTCTAGTGTAGCTTTATCTCAACACTGGTCTAAAAGCTCTAGTGTTGCTTTATCTCAACACTGGTCTCCAAACTCTGTTGGTAGCTTTATCTCAACACTGGTCTCCAAGCTCTAATGTAGCTTTATCTCAACACTGGTCTAAAAGCTCTAATGTAGCTTAATCTCAACACTGGTCTCCGAGCTCTAGTGTAGCTTTATCTCAACACTGGTCTCCAAGCTCTAGTGTAGCTTTATCTTTATACTGGTCTAAAAGCTCTAGTGTAGCTTTATCTCAACACTGGTCTCGAAGCTCTAATGTAGCTTTATCTCAACACTGGTCTCCAAGCTCTAATGTAGCTTAATCTCAACACTGGTCTCCAATCTCTAGTGTAGCTTTATCTCAACACTGGTCTCTAATCTCTAGTGTAGCTTTATCTCAACACTGGTCTCCATTCTCTAGTGTAGCTTTATCTCAACACTGGTCTCTAATCTCTAGTGTAGCTTTATCTCAACACTGGTCTCCAAGCTCTAGTGTAGCTTTATCTCAACACTGGTCTCTAATCTCTAGTGTAGCTTTATCTCAACACTGGTCTCCAATCTCTAGTGTAGCTTTATCTCAACACTGGTCTCCAAGCTCTAGTGTAGCTTTATCTCAACACTGGTCTCCAATCTCTAATGTAGCTTAATCTCAACACTGGTTTAAAAGCTCTAGTGTAGCTTTACCTCAACACTGGTCTCGAAGCTCTAATGTAGCTTAATCTCAACACTGGTCTCGAAGCTCTAGTGTAGCTTTATCTCAACACTGGTCTCCAAGCTCTAATGTAGCTTTATCTCAACACTGGTCTCCAAGCTCTAGTGTAGCTTTATCAAAATAATTTGATTCTATGCTAATGTACTGTTGACTACAAACTGACTACTTTTGACTACAAACTGACTTCAAACTGTTCAGAACACATTATTTGATGCCATGCCAATGAACTCTTCAGTACAAACTATTTTTATTCTATGCCAATTTACAGTTAAGTAAAAACTATTATGACTTAATGTCAATGTGCTATTGAGTACAAAATGATTTGATTCTATGTATGTCAATACACTATTCGGTACAAACTATTTTGATTGTTTGCCTATGTACCTTTCAGTACAAACTATTTTGATTCTATGCCAATGTACTGTTGACTACAAACTAATTTGATACTTTACCAATGTAATATTGAATAAATACTACTGTGATTCTTTGCCAAACTATTATGACCTGACCTTAGGATATCTTTAAGAGCGAAGGAAGCATTTTGGTAGGAGCAGAGGGCGATGTACATAATTCGGGTGTGCTCTTTTCTAACTCATTTTCACAGAATCTATCACTTTCATCTATACAAGTTACCATAAATCATTGTAATCAGACATTCATATATTTCAAAGAAAATTGTGAACTATGTTTGTGGTTATGTTAACTTTAAGCATATACTCCGAAACGTCGTGAATATCACAAAGAAATGTCCCTATCCAGAAAATATCCTCTTTCTTAAATATCATATAACCACAAGGGTGTTGGGTTTCACAGAAATGGTTCTTAAAACAATTAAGAACAAACTTATATACTTGACTTAGTTCAAATTAACCAGAAAACGACTTAAATGCATTTAAAAACAACCCTCGTTAAAACGCACAGCAAACTGTTTGATTAGCCAATCACAGCCTGCCACGACATATCGCCATGACCAGTCATGCGCTCTGTTATTGTTTACATTGTTGATTCGCACATTCACGTTTTTTCACTAACAACACTTTTTAAAACATCTATCAAGTAATGCAACTTATTAAGCATAGTATGGAAACATTTGTAAAAAAGAAATGATAAGCTTTTTTTGTTGTAAGCATGTGTATTTATAGTTTAATTTCCGAAAATGCCACCGTGTTTCCGAAATCATCCCGTCTATGAACCCGCGTTGTATAGACGGACCAAAGCTAGTTTGTCTTGTGTTTAGACATCAAACAAATATTATGGACAGGAATAACTTCTCGGAAATACAGTTGATTTAATTTTCTTATGTAAAGACAATGATAAAGTTTTATATCATGTATGCTGTAAGCAGTTACACCGTAATTAATTCCAGCCATATTCAACTCCAAAAACTTTTGTCATGTTGTCCGAATCGGAGTTCAGCAGCGAGCTTTCGGTCTCAATGGAGTGCCTGTCTTGTTATTCGGACACGTTTGGTCCCAGCGGATGTTCCCGACCTTACCTGTATGAACCTGATCTATCGAGTGACAATGAAGCTTATGAATGCCGATGTACCGAATATCCGAGATGATCGCCTAACAAGCACAAACTGGTATTTGGTTCGTTTCGACGCTTATTACATTCAATTGAATTTCAAAGGTTATCCAAAATTTAAATGTGACGAAATCACCTTTTAAAAGTCTTTATAGTGTATTGAATCTTAGTATATTAAAAGGTCATACAATAATACAATGTAGTATCAATATTCATATTCGCTATTCGACTCGTTTATCCGTAAAAGTGCATTTTTACGACGCGTAAGGCAAAAATGTACCCACTTTGAACATTGATATCTTGAAAATCAAATGACCTTTCGAAAAATTATTTGCTGTTTTTTTAAAATTTTTAATGTATTGTCTATATGAATAAACTAATAAACATGAAAAAGAAAGCGGGATTTCAAGTTGTTTAAGTACATATTGTAAATGCTCTTCAAATACCTTATTTAGCGCAAATTACGAAATGAAAATGTTGTGGATACTTTATCTGATAGTAACATACGCGACGCTCTGCCAACAATCGTGACTAGGCTTTAATTGGCTAAAATGTGGTTAGCTAAAATCCACTTATACCACGACAAAGTTATGATCAATTCACTAAAACAGGTATGGCGTCTAAACCCTGACTGCAAATTGTTATCTTTATATAGACTGTGTTCCTTCTAGAGCAAATATACAACGAAAATAGCGCAAATGTTATCACATCTCAAACTACAATATTGCACAAAGAATTACAATCATCACGTATCTGTAGATAAACAGTCCATTGGAATGAGTGCATCTCTCGACTTGACACATACATCTCCCCGCGCATGTTGATGAATAAGTTTTCTATTAAGCGGGGCCTGTAACTGTACCACTATGAAATGTCACCTATAGAGAGGGGTGTGTAGATAAATGCAGACTGCTGAAGGTTGCTTGAGGGTTATCTTCAGGGAGATGGAGGTACTCTCACCCCCTTGCACAGACACCCTGCCCATATAACCGTAAACACACTGTAGTTTGTATTTAATAATGACCGGGTCTGAGCTAATTCGGCAGAAAAACTCGCATGTTCAAATGTAAGATGTGCGATGGGGGAGAAAGGGGTGGGGGGGGGGGGGGGGGGGGGGGGTGGTTGGGGGGTGGGGGGTCAATAAGTTTTGCAACAATATAACACAAACTGGCATAACCAATGTTTTACTTTTAATTGTCAATACGATAACCTTTCATCTCAATACAATTATTATCTTTAAGGCTTTCGATGACACTTATTTTCGGGTTGCCGATCTTGTGCTCTGAGGTTTCTGGGTACCAATCTTGCAGATACCCTTGACATACCAATGATTATTTCAACGCTTCCAACTGATATCTTGGATTTCTAAGACTGTTCAGACACTTCCACACGGCAGTAAACTAAAATTCTTCTTTCGACAGTGACAATAACTTCCGGTTGCGTGACATCTGAGGGCCTGTCTGACCGTTGGTTATCATCTTAGGACTCCCTTTTAAAATGAAGAGAGGAGCGACAAACTGTTGAATAGTTAGGAGCATCCTTACCCATCACATTACACATGGGATAATGTATTTCTGTGGCTTTGCATCCATCCTCGGTACTAAACTTGAACACAGCGCGTTGTTCATGATTGAGAACATCCATGATTTAGGAGACCCCTAAGTCAAAGTCAATATTATATTTCGACTTAAGTAACAACTGCTATAATCTGACACTGTTTATGTAAACATAAATGCCCAGGTTGCAGAGCTTATTGACACCCCCCCCCCCCCCCCCCCCCCCGACCCCCCCCCGACCCTCCATACGATGAATTGTATCGGTCTTTTCAAGTATAGTTGACAAATTGAAGTATACACATATTTATATAGCCACCATTTAAACATGTGAATGGGTACTTGGGGAATCTGTCTGGTCGAAATGAATTCATCGTATTCTATTAAAGAAGATTGATCCAGTCAGAACCATCCGATGTTTACTCAAGTGGAACAACGTGCATAGTGAAAATTCTGTAAGCATGTGACATGTGCAAATACGGGTATTTAAGCTCAATATCAGTGGGTATAAAAATGCTCTCGTCCCATTGTGAATCACGGAATCGCCTACGACAGCACAGGATACCAACAATGAGGCCATATACAGCACCTTTTCTCTTACGTCACCATTGTCGTGCACGTCTACGTTGGTGCAGAAACGTTAGACCATGGACCCTAGTGAGAGGAAAATGTGTTTCAGTGATGAGTCATGCTGTATAAACATGATGGAAGGATGCGTGTCTACCGACGGAGAAATGAAAGGTACACTCAACGTTGCATTCTTCCACTCGACAGATTCGGTGGAGAAAGTGTCATGATGTAGGCAGGCACCTCTGTGAATGGCAGAACAGATCTGGTGCAAGTACAAGGAAATTTGACGGCTGTACGTTACCGCTATGAGATCCTCCAACGTCACCTGTTTCCAGCCATTAACGTCAGAAGAGAGATTTTTCGGCAGGATATTGCCAGACCGCATACTGCATGCACGTGTCACCATGGACTATCTTGCCAACTTCAACGTTAACGTCAACGCAGGATCTAGCATTTGTGGGATCTCCTGCAATGACGTCGACAGCCTCAACTACAAACGGTTCAACAGCTAAGTCTCGCATTGCATGATGAGTGGGGATGGATCCCACAACGCAAGATTCGATGTTTATTCCAGTCCATGCCCAGGTGATGCAGAGCAGTGATAGATGCTCGAGATGGCAACACAAGGTACTGACCTTATGGAAGGTACGTCACAGCTGTAGACATTAGTAAGAGCCGAAAATGACTGAATGCGATGGTAGAAATATGAGTGCCGTGTGCCAACTTTGGAAGTTGTAAATTAATTTTTTATTGTGTCAACTCAATTCATAAAACATGTAAATTAATATTGATTTTTCTGTGATGCGTTTCTTTTTTGGCATAATATATATAAACTGAAATGCAAAAGAAAGCACACACCCAAAGATTTTCGTGTTCTGATATAATTTTTGACAAAATAGAATTCTGTTAATGTTTTATATTAATATAACGAATGGAAAAAATGAAAACACATAGCCCAAACGCAACTGAGGAATATGAGTTGACGGAAAAGGGATTTTTTTTCAGAAATCACGGGTTTTTTTCATTTGCACATGAATTGGACACTCAAAGAGTATAAGAAGCATGTTACGGAAAAAGCAGAAAATACCACGGTTAAATTTGACCCTCCTGGAAGCGGAAGACCTAACGTGACAACTTCCACGGAAGACCGATATCTTCGCATAATCCCCATGACATCAACGGCATCGACGGCTTTAAGGCACCACATCAGCAGGAACACTATCATGAGACGTCTTCGAGCTACCGGTATTCGGGCATATCGACCGTTCCGCGGAATAACCTTGACCCGCAAACAACCGTCTACGCAAGGAGAGTGAGTCGCTGGCAACGTCGTGATTGGGCAAGAGTGATCTTCAGCGAAGGGAGTTGATTCAACCTGTTCAAAACAGACTGCAGAGTTTACAGACGTAGAGACGACAGACAGGCTGTAGCATGTGTCCAAATAGTTGTAACCTATGTCGATAGCAGCGACATGTTCTGAGGCGGGATCTGCGCCGACGAAAACACAGATTTGGTGACAATTCGTCAGACCTTAAGCCCAGAGATACAAGGATAAAGTGTTACAGTCTGTAGTGGTCCCATTCTTACATATGCAGCAGCAGCGGATGACGCAAGACCACATACCGCCAGTACAACCAAGGACTTCCTAAACCGACCAAATATCCAGGTTTTGCCTTGGCCATCACGCTCCCCATACTTATCACAGATCGAACATCTATGGGACCATTTGAGAACACGACTTTGACGTCGCCCACAGCAACGAGTCACCATTCAACAGCTGGAACAGGCACGACACGTAGAGTGGCAACGTATCCCGAATGATGCCCTCCGACAGCTTAGCTTTTCCATGAGAAGACGTGTCTATGCTTGTATTGATTGTAATGGGGGTCATACCCGATACTAAGTCTACTATTCATGAAAATCATACAACCTAATGTCGCCTAATCTTTTAATGTAAATTTCAAAATATACCCCCAGTGGATACAAACAGATATAGAAAAGCGATGTATTGAACAAAACACTCAAACATGTCCTTGCAATGTTTGAAAATGGTTCACTATTATTATTAACATTTTAAATGCCCGAAAATTTTCTTTAATAACCAAATTCCTGGAGTGTGTATTTTCTTTAGTACTTCAGTTTATGTCGTGCCCAATTCGGGAACGGCGCAAATCAACATCATTTTGCCGAGTCCAATGTTACCAATGTATAGCAGAGAATAGTGTTGAAACAAATTATGACAACATCAAAATTATGTGCAGATATTGTTGACAGAATATAGAGTAAACAGTAAATAGAGATAAGACAAACATAATTGCTTTTGAAAAGGGAGGTAAACTTGCCGCAAACGAAACATGGTACTATAAAGGCGAAAAGATCGAAACATCTTATCATACAAATATTTAGGAGTTTATTTTACAAACCATTTATCTTGGTCATTACATGTCAAAAATGCTGCAACGCAAGGAAAGAAAATATTACTAGGTATCATGAGATACATCCATATCTTGGGCGATTTACCTTTTAAAACGTTTTTAAGGTTATTTGATTCTAAGATTAGCCCAATACTCCTTTATGGTTCCGAAGTTTGGGGATTTAAAGATTTTGATGTTCTGGAAAGGGTTCACTTATTTGCAATAAAAAAAATCTTAGGTGTGAAACCTACTACTTCAAACATAATGGTCTACGGCGAATGTGGCCGATTTCCATTAAATGTGGAATCAAAAGTGAAAGCAATAAAATACTGGATAAATTTAAGTATTGAATATGCCATCTTATAGACTACCGAAAAAATGTTTTAATATGATGATGTTGTATGATGAAAATGGAAAATATAATTGGGTATCAGATGTTAAACATTTGTTATTTACAGTAGGATTTCGTAATATATGGCTAGATCAATGTATAGATTCACAATCGAATTTTCTCATGTCCTTTAAACAACGATCGCGAGATATATATCTACAAGATTGGCTCTACAAGTTATCAGTTTCAAAAAAATGTTTCTATTTCAGAATGTTCAAACAATCTATATGCAATGAAAATTATTTATCATTGTTGAATGTTAGGAAATTTAGAATTTCGCTTTCAAGATTTCGCTGCTCCTCTCATGACTTATTTATTGAAACCGGTAGGTATATTGGTTTGGAAAAAGAATGTCAAATGTGTAATTTAAATGAAACTGAAGATGAGTATCATTTTATTTGTGTCTGTCCTCTCGATTTGAGGCATATGTATATAAAAAAATATTATTTTACGTATCATAATATCTATAATTTCATATCATTACTAAGCTGTTCTAGCAAAATGCATGTCGAAAATCTAGCAATGTTTCTGTACCATGCCTTTAAACGTAGAACGAATGTACTCTCTACTGCCTAATGTGTGTTTACAATATGTACTATAGGCCTGTGGCCTCTTTCAGTGCAAATAACGATTGATTGATTGAGACAGAATATTGTAATATACATAAGAAACTCGTCTTTGATTGGTTGAAAGCTGACTTCCTGCCCTCATTTTATTGGTTGGTTCATAATTCGTCAAAGGTAAGTTGAACATGAGCTCAATCAGTAATTCTCTAGATGTATTGACGATTCATTACATCTAGTTTAAACTAGATTGAGATCCACTAAATCCAATTATTTCCATGCACGTAAATTCTGAAGTATCAGACAGTTTTTCAACTTGGAAAACTTTACAACAGTTCTTTTTTATCGCATCAATATCATAATTGATTTATGTTTTGTAAAAGATAGTTAAGCAAATGACAGGTAAGGAACACCTCTAGTTCCATGAAACACTACAGAAAAAGACCGAACGCTCAGCTGCAATGGGCAGACAATGTATTCAACTCATTCCTCGCACATTAAGTAAACTTTAAAACGAAAATATAAGGTAAAGAGTACACATAATACATCATCATAAAATATTCCTCCGTTTTTCTAGTCAAAGTTTTTGCCGTTACAACAGTACATCCTGGTTAGACATCATAATAGAAAACTTTAGAAAATTTAAAAAATGAAATTATCTCAGATTTCAACACATTTAAATGAATTACTAACAATAATATTTTCGTAAAAGGACCATGAAATCAAACATGGCACGCATCCTTAACCCAATCAAGACAGTTAAAACACACCTGTTCATATAATTGTATGTTAATGTAACGACCTGTTACAACACGGAGCGGGGACGCTCCGTAGCGGAATAAGCAAAGACATAAATTCTTACCAAAGCAGGCGCAAATATACCGGGTATAAAAGTTTTCGTAATGGTCATTTGACTTCTAGTTTTTCTTAAAGTAACTCGAGATCCTATTTGCTGACAGAACTGCTAGCTATTCATTCGTTGAGTGAGTCTACCATAGCCGTGTCAATAAGACTTCAAAACAAACATTTGCTCAAACTCAACGCTTGGAGTTACTTTTTTTCTGTCCCTACTACATTATTGTGATGAATTCCTAACTAAAAGTCGGAATTTACCCCAATAGTCCACTCAGGACAGATAACCCTAATTTCTCGTAACATGTTGATTACTCTTATAAAAATGTTAATGTGTATGTTTCTTTTGAAGAAACGGTTTATCATAAACAAACTATAAGCTTAAATATTGAATAACGTTGTAGTGATAATATTATTCACACATAGCACATGAAATACATATATCAACTTATAAAGATACACAGGTCTGCAGTGCTCTAATGCAATAAGTGTATTAAAGAGCCACTCCGTGAGTTGTTGGAGTCATATATGACAAACTTAATCAATGGTGTCATTTGATCGCGAAGTATCCACTGTTACCTAAAAGACACATTTTAAAGCTTAATGGGGTTTTTTTACAGTGACAATATGAAGGTAGAACGTCGCAATTATGATCGAAAACCGAACAGTTGCGCGCGTCAATTAGTCAAACGTAATTTTGGAATCTTATCTAAAAATGCCTGGAGGGCAGTTAGGAGTTCATAGCGTTTGTTAGCTTATATAACTAGTATCAATGTATATTGGACGTGATATCTACACCTCTGTGCATTTATAAGGCTGTTTTCATGGAAAACCAGTATTTGTCATATATGTCTTTTTGGACATGAAAAAAATAAGATGTTTTGATTTTATATCACCACATATGACATTTGGCTCGTATCAAAGGTAAATAATATGTTATGAAAACCACGGAGTGGCTCTTTAAGCGGAAGAACAAAACAAACTCTAGTGCTTCTTAAAGTCATTGTAGAGAAACGAAATGATCTTACAAAATGGAAAATAAATTACCTAACGCCAAATGTGAAGCAAGTTCTGAATATGCAACTTTATAATGCAACTAGTGACGTTGAAACTAACAGCGTTACATGCAAATGATGGAAGACACAGCTTTAAGCTGACGGGAGTGTATACATTTGAATGTACAGTGAACTCTTATCATGTCAACATGATGCAGCGTTACAGATATGGGCATACCAAGTTAGTTCCTTTTACATAACAATGGATATCTGGATGTTGCTTAACGTACATAATTCAGTCAAAAGGTTATATAGAATATCCACCACGGCTGCATCCTTCCACTTCTTGTCTGTCTATCATGCACACTGAAAGTAACCGCTATTCATGTACATGAAGTTACTGTTGATAGGCTGCCCTCCATTGCATAACTTGTACCCAACCTTTTCTCGTGAAAATTAATCTATTTAAAAAACATTTAACCAGGGAAAATGCACGAAGCAGAAGACCGAAGCCTCATTTTCAAAGCATAGCTCTGGTTGTCAGCATAACATGTATGTTAATCTTTCCAGCGAGAAATCTATTTGCTTAGTTGGACACATCTGTCACGGATTGTCGAAGCCACGATGTCTTTTTCCAGTTTCTGTTTTGATTCAAACTCAGAAAATTAAACTAGATAATCTCATCTACTTTCCTCTAGTAATCTCTACATGGGATAGTAGTGGTCCTTCTTTGTTGTGATGTATGTTAACGTACACGGGTTGGCAGTGGCCCTTCTTTGTTGTGTTGTATGTTATTATACACGGGTTGGTAGTGGACCTTCTTTGTTGTGTTGTATGTTAACGTACACGGGTTGACAGTGGTCCTTCTTTGTTGTGATGTATGTTAACGTACACGGGTTGGTAGTGGACCTTCTTTGTTGTGTTGAATGTTAACATACACGGGTTGGTAGTGGCCCTTCCTTGTTGTGTTGTATGTTAATGTACACGGGTTGGCAGTGGTCCTTCCTTGTTGTGTTGAATGTTAACGTACACGGGTTGGTAGTGGTCCTCCTTTGTTGTGTTGTATGTTATTATACACGGGTTGGTAGTGGTCCTTCTTTGTTGTGATGTATGTTAACGTACACGGGTTGGTAGTGGACCTTCCTTGTTGTGTTGTATGTTATTATACACGGGTTGGTAGTGGTCCTTCCTTGTTGTGTTGAATTATAATGTACACGGGTTGGTAGTGGTCCTCCTTTGTTGTGTTGTATGTTATCATACACGGGTTGGTAGTGGTCCTTCTTTGTTGTGTTGAATGTTAACATACACGGGTTGGTAGTGGCCCTTCCTTGTTGTGTTGTATGTAAACATACACGGGTTGGTAGTGGCCCTTCTTTGTTGTGTTGTATGTTAACGTACACGGGTTTGGTAGTGGACCTTCCTTGTTGTGTTGTATGTTATTATACACGGGTTGGTAGTGGTCCTTCTTTGTTGTGATGTATATTAACATACACGGGTTGGCAGTGGACCTTCCTTGTTGTGTTGTATGTTATTATACACGGGTTGGTAGTGGCCCTTCTTTGTTGTGATGTATGTTAACGTACACGGGTTGGTAGTGGACCTTCCTTGTTGTGTTGTATGTTATTATACACGGGTTGGTAGTGGTCCCTCTTTGTTGTGTTGTATGTTATTATACACGGGTTGGTAGTGGACCTTCCTTGTTGTGTTGTATGTTATTATACACGGGTTGGTAGTGGTCCTTCCTTGTTGTGTTGTATGTTAACGTACACGGGTTGGCAGTGGTCCTTCTTTGTTGTGATGTATGTTAACGTACACGGGTTGGTAGTGGACCTTCCTTGTTGTGTTGTATGTTAACGTACATGGGTTTGTAGTGGACCTTCCGTGTTGTGTTGAATGTTTACGTACACGGGTTGGTAGTGGACCTTCATTGTTGTGTTGTATGTTAACGTGCACGGGTTGGTAGTGGTCTTTCATTGTTGTGTTGTATGTAAACAGGTTTGCATGCAGTGCAATGTGTGATAGTGTCCGTCGGCGGGGTAGGGAATGGGTTTAGTGCATGCGTCATTGTTTTTTGGAAATGTTATGGAATAAATATTGTGAGTTGCATCCACATATAGTTACACTGATGATCACCATTGTTTTTATTAAATCAAATTACTTATAACCTTACATAGAGATTTATAGTCACTCCTTTAGTTTTTCTCAGTATCAGTATGTGCGTTTTGCGGGTGCAGCAAACAAAGCTACAAACTTTTAGTTGAGCAATACTCCTCTTGTTCGCCCTTTCTATTCTTGAACGGCATGTGTGGCAGTCTTGACCATCAGATAAATCAACGCCTTGTGTACTGCATTGCTTATTGGTAGTTGATAATGTGTAATTCACGACGTCATATGTGTTTTACGTCTTTGCATTCATTATTTCATATATCCATCTTGATACAAATATGAAAGATACTACAAAATCAATGCAAACTAAACAACAGTTAACAAATTTTAATGCATTTGCATAATTAATCAATCGAAGTACAAAAATATGTGATATTACGGAATGATATGTAACCACTGCTCTAGGGCAAACACAAACGCCTTAAATACACGTACAAATACACGTACAAATACATTGACTAAACAAAAGCTTAAATACACGTACAAATACATTGACTAAACAAAAGCTTAAATGAAAATGGATTACTCACTAGTTGTTCGCTTAATAACATCAAATAAGACTTGAGTGACGTTATATTATGTATATGCTGTTTAAAGCAGAAGACGGTGCAAACATGCTATGGAACTTGTTCGATCATCATTTCATTCGTAACTTTGACATGAAACGACGGATTATAGGAGAGAAAAACATTAAGCTGATTTTAAGTATTGTCATTCTGTGGTGTTCCTGTGAGTATTGTGTTTTTCGTAGGGAGACGTTTTTATGTGCGGGTATTATATTTGAAATTTGAGAAAACGTTTGAATGTGAAGAGGGGGCGAGATATAGCTGGTGGACGTGAGGTGGTAAGTCTGCGGGAACACGAGTTATCTCCTTTTTGACAGGAAGTCAAATAATTATGTCCCATCCTAAGAGAAGAGATTAGAACAACTTCGTGCTGTGTGGGCGCGGTTATAAGAAAAACATGGTCCAAAAGTTCAGATAACAAATACAAATGGAAATGGGCTATTGTTTTACGGCCAACTTCTTTTACCCAGCAGGCACGTCTATTAGACGTCTACCCAAGATTTTAAAAGGACGTCTAAATATAGTCTTATCTGTGGGACTAGACAGACGTGTAAGCCTAGACGTTGTTTAGACGTCTATGAGACGTCTTTTAGACGTTTATTAGACATTTATTAGCCCCTATTAGAAGTTTAAATACCTCCACAAAATATTTAACAGACGTCTAAAAGAAATTTAACACGTGTCTTCTAGTTGTGGTGTTTACCCCAGTATAATAATGTTATGCAGTGGGATATTCATCAGCATTCAGGTTTTATAAAAAAAAAATACCTGTGTTTTGTATAGCACAATTGCAAATTTTAAATGAACATTGATACATTTAAGCCAATTGGTCCACTATTTACAACAATTTAATGACTCTTAATGAATACCATTTTAGAATATGACATGGTAGCTTAATTTCATGTTTGGGTTGAAATTCTCTTATGAATAAATTCAAAATATTCCGGCTATGTGATGAGCAATTGTGCCTTGATGGTTGATGGTTGAATTATGTCTTTTGAACCCAATTCACCGGTAGCATTTATTGAATATATTTGTCGTGGCGATAACAGCATCACCATACCATGCGCGTTTAACGCATGCGCAGATGATGATACGTCCGATGGAATAAAACGTTGTTTTCCTTCAATATATTATCCTTTTGGCTTCAGGTGAGTTTTCAATGCACAATGACACATTCGCCCCATAATACATTTAGATCTTGCTGCATCTTACTTCATGTATTCATGTGTATCTAACACATGTATATTCATAATATTGCGGTAAGTGTAAGTTTTTCAAACAGTCGTCTGCTGTCGCCATTGACAGGTCAGTCGATTAGCTCAGGTATTAAGTGGTGTATCAATTATTATGGTTCTGATTTAGATAAACATATACTTTGATGTTTTATTTTTAAACCGGCTAAGTAGTTTTGTCAAGGAAAAATAAGTTGTTCGGCTGAATTTGAATTACGGGCTAGCATTAACTTCATAGCGGTCAACTTAAAGGGCATAGATCAGGAGTAGCGTCCCGTGGATGATAGTCAACCGGCCATTAGGGGCTCCCATTTGTACCCCCCTCAGGCAATTATTCTCTGATGCGTCACACCAAAAGATGGATGTCCCATATCTTTGATTCTAATTTTCATAGAACCATAATCTTGGTATCTAAATGTATGTTTGGAAGGTCACAGAATCCATTGACAGACGTTTCAGATAGCTACCATGAGTCATTTGTACGAAATTTTAGGTTTCCTTTACAAAAGCTCATTTATGACTTCGATCTGTAATATTTCTATTTTCTCTTCTCTACAGTTAATGCATGTAATTTCTTTTACATTATTTGCACTTACAGTCGAATTATGAGTACTTGTAACTCTTTTGTGTACTTATGTGTACTTATAACACACAAATTAAGTATCCAAAAGCAAACTTAGGGACCTACCGTCTTAGAAATACACCAACTCAGCCTTGGAAAAAATAAAATAATTGTATTTCTAGTGTGTTGTGTTACTTCTAAACTATTGGGGTTAAAAGAGATAGATTAAAAGGGTACAAAGAAGAAAGATTCCACACATGTACTAATTCCTTCATTACACACATCAAAATCATGTAGTATAGGAGTACATTCTTGCAAAACATTCATAATCAATCTCCATGTGATTGTTTGTTTCAGCTGCTCTATGGACGTCACCAATTATCAAAATCATAGGACTATGAAGCTGAGAACGGAAGTAAACAAACGAAACGAGATGTATCGCTAGGCTAATTTTATTTCCGTCACTTGGTATCTCAACACAGGATAATCTCATAGATTCACGGTGATGAGTTTGAAAGTGCAGTTTTACGAAATATCAAGTTCTGTTTAGTTATCAAGTAATGTTTATCAAGAAATGTTGTTTCAAGTAATGTTTACAGTTGCGTGTTAGTGATTTTATGACGTGTCGCTGTGAAGGTGTAACATAAAATAAATGTGTCGACATGAGTTGTATAAGGAAGTTAGATACATTACAAGTTTACAATACTTCATGTATTGCTCTCAAGTTATGTGAGCATGATCCAGCTTGAAAAAAAAATCTGGACACAAAATGTGATAAGCCTTATACGAGTTATTATTTGTATCTAGTTCAAATGCCATGTCCGTCACTCATAAATGATTGTGCGATTTTTTATTTACAATTTTAATGCACTTCTATTGTATGTATTTGTTTTAACAAAAACATGTATAAAAGCAAGACGTTGATGAAACTATTATTCTTTCCATTTGATTAATTCTTCGACAAACAAGTTTTATCTCCCCCTCCGCGCTCCGTTCTTTTTGTTTATTTAGTTTGAATTCATCCCGTACCGTAGATAGTAAGAAATGTAACGTCATATCAATGGCAAGAGATAGAACATTTAAGCTGATACAAAATAGATAAAGGTTCTACAGGTTGATTAAAAACTTATGATATGCGATGAAAGAAAACCATTTGTTTTCATATTAGAGGGTATCGCTGACGCAAAGTTTTCAGATAGTTATTAATAATAACAAAAAGTGCATGTGTCAGACTCTAATAGTTAAATGTTCAATTGATTCCTTTTGAAAAATTTAATATACCATGAAGGAATTTACATCTAAAATCATTTGGTTACATGTGTGATGACAAGGTTTGATGGCGGTTGAACGTCATTAGAAAAGGGTCTCTTGCTAAGAGGAAGAAAGAGTATCGTAGATTTGAGAATTCTATCAAAGGGTCCATATGTCCATATATATTGATTCTACATAAAATGATGTGATTAGCGAGCGACTGCACATCGTATGTATTTGCCTTCTACTCACTGATCATTAACTTTCTGAAATACATATGATGTCTCTTAAAAAGAAAATAATACGTAGGTTGATCCTTGTTCTCAGGAATTTTGCGGTAGTATGCTCATTGTCATCGAAGACTTCGGTCGATTCAGTCTGTGTGAAATGGAGTCAAAGTATATACTTAAGTGGAAATTATTTTACAAACCTACTCCCTGTAACCTTAAATATATCTATGTATCTCAACCTGAAAGAAATAGCAACTATGTGACCCTTTATGTGTTTTATAGAGTCAGTTACTCACGATAATTACTGAGCCGAGTGGCTTGCTTGTCAACACAAATGGCCGACTTCCGGTGAACAGTCCCGCGGTGAAGGTTTAGTGAAACCTAATGAATATGGTCAGGCAATATTGTCAGGGAATATTTTATTGATATTAAACAGTATATTTACTGTATTACTGTACGGATGAAGATATTCAATGTAAATGTATGAGTTGATCTTTGATTTGATGAAAGTTTACTGTTATGTTCGTAGTTAAGTTGATTTCTATAACAGTTTAGATTAAGATTTCAAGTTCAAGTTGCCTGTTGTAGCACATCAAATGGAAAAGATGTAATAAGAACAAAGACCCTTGTGGTAATGAATATGATTTAATTATTATAATGTAACACTGATGTGCGTTTCACGCATGCGAAGATGATGATATGTCCGATGCAATAAAACGTTGTTCCTCTTCACTATATATTACTATTTTGGCTTCAGATAATCCCAGCACTGAGGGCAGACCACTTAAAGTAGCATCTACTTAAGTCAACTATTATGAAAAAGTTACTTTTGCAGTGAATTAAAATGAAAGTTATCTGTTGATGAAAATTTTCCACGCTGAATGAGGTTCTCTGCATTTATTAAGAACTACGAAAGGTCGGGATATCAAAAGACCTTGCGAAAGAATTTGGATACGGATTTATTGGCTTTTTTTCCAATATGTGTCCGAACAAAACACTACACACATTTGTTTAAGTTGGATCACAAATTACGAGCTGAGAGGTAATAATTGAAGAAGAGGTTCTACCATTGTAAACAAAGGAAAGACGAATGAGCATCTCGGTTACTGACAATGTAAAAGTAATTAGCCTCTCCTATATACAGAAAACAAAATCTTACCGTAAACTGGAGACGAAAGAAACCTTAAGGAAGGGCTTAGGCCACTTCAGATGCGATGATATCGAGAAATCTCATCTTGTTTGTTAACAAAGAAATTGAAAACGGCGCCTATTTTACAGCGCATGCGTGGAGAGATGTAAGGGTCGCAACTCTGCATAGACAAATTATTTGTGCACTGCATTGACTACAATTTCGATCCGGATTGAAGTTCGAATCTCTTCATCTAGAATATTTCATAACTTTTTTCTTATAAATTTTTACTGTTGACAGATCTAGGGGAGGTAATATGAATTACATTTGAGTGCTATATATCATGTGACGCAAATATTTTCTTTATTTACAAAGCATATCGTTATATTACTGTTAAGTGACAGAAATCCTTCAATATTAAATTCCTAAAGTTAGAAAGGTTTGTTTATATAAAATAAGCTAAGGAAACATATTTCAAGCAGAAATATCAAAGAATTATAATGAAATTGTATGAAAGAGCAGGTATACCTTAAGACGTTTACTAGACGTTTAATCAACGTCTAGGCTTAGACGTCTAAATGGGTACGTTGAATAGACGTCTAAAAGACTTTGTTAGAGGTCTTACCCTGATCTAAACCTAATTTAGATAACAATCAAGGTTTGACTTTCCAATCAAACCGTAATTGCCACTCCCACGTAGAACATATAATTCCAAAGGTAAGCCCGATGATAAAGTGTTTGCGGAGCTACATGTACCGTTTGAGTCGACATACTTTGCAAATACTTTATAGTTCTTATATCCTTCCTCTTTTTGACTATTGTGATCATTTATTTATTAACTGTACAAAATATCATGAACTATTACTTGAAAAACTACATTTGGATGCACTTAGGACACTATGTGGTGCAGATAGAGGTACCAGCCACACTAAACTGAAGGAGCAAACAGGGCTTACAATACAAGCAATTCCTGTCATACGGTGTTATACTAACGTTCCTTCCTACCATCAGCCATTGGTGGACGCAATGATCTCACTTGTGTCACTTAATGACTTTAAATCGTATGTTATCTTCATACAATGCTTATTCAAGTTGAAACTGATTGTCACGTTAATAAAATATTTAGAGACTTTTACACTAGACAAAACCAGGTAACACTTTTTCGTTTATGATTAGACTGTAGTGAACTAAAGGATCACATATTCGATAGGTTTATATGAAGCTCTGCTACTTGCTCCTGTAGCTACTATAATGAAGATGTTATTCATTTATTAAAACTGTTTACGTATTAGATCAACTTCTATTATTATATAAATGGTTTCGATTTAGAAACTTTTCTTTATGATAATAACAATCTATATGATGACACTAACTTGAACATTGTTGACTCTGTTTGTACATTTATAGACTGAAGCAACGATTCATGTGATTTAAAAAGCACAAAACTATCTCATATTTGTCACCATGCAAACAAAGACAGATAAGTCAATCATCATAAACAAAGCCCTACACCATATTTAAAACCACCAACCTGTCAATATAACCCCTTTTCAAATCTTTACCGGTCCTACCAAACAACATCAACAGCTTCTAGCAAAAAGTAATATATGTAGAATCAATGGGCAAAAACCAAATGTTCCAAACCAAATCAGGAATTTTGTTATTTGTATTGTCTGTATGTTTACAGTTTTCCAATTTTCCAGATCCATCCAAAAAGCCTGGGTTTCCTTACATTCCCAATATATATGATATAACGTTTCATTCTGAACCTTACAAAAATTACATAATTCATTGTCAACTAATTTCATTTTAAAAAGTTCTCTTTTTGTATAAATAACCCTATGCAGAAATTTATATTGAAAATCCAGAAGTTTTATATCTTTCAAATTCAGTCTGAAAGTTTTAAAAATCATTTGCCAATTTAAATCAGTATCATGAAACAAACTTTCCCATTTTTGGCAGACATGAGGTAAATCATTTTTTGTTAAGAGGATGTCATAAAAAAGTCTTGAGCCTTTTTTTTACCTTCATGGAATCCTTATGAAATAAGTTTAAATCTACATTATTAGCATCAATATATCTGTGTTGTCTTATAGTCAACTTCCAATCCTCGGGCAAGACATATATTAGATAATTTAGGTCCATATAAGTACCTCTTATATCAAACTTTTGCTTCAGCTCTTCAAAAGACATAAAACCATGTTCATTACAAAGATCCAATACTGTCATAATTCCACTACTAGCCCAATGTCTAATAAAATGGCTTTGATTTTTAAAATTACTATTCACCCACAGGGGTTGTGCTAAAATTCTGTAAATGTTGTCTTCCTCTATACTATTTTTAACACAATAGAGTTTCCAAGCTGATATAACATCTTTCCAAAAGGGATTATCAATTGTAACAATGTTCTGAAAATTTGCTCCATATTTAAATATATCTCGTAAAGGAAAGTTACAAGGATTACATACATTTGTTTTACTCAAACACTGTCGGGGTTGACAATTTCATAGCGTTAATGAAAGTTTTAATATCAATCATGCGTAAACCCCCTTCTGAATAATCTTTTTTTAAAGTACTCCGTTTAATTTTGTCATTTTTGTCATTCCAAATAAATCTGAAAAATATTTTCTCAAGTGCTATAATAAATTCCTCTGGTGGGTTAGGTAAACTATTGAAAACATGCACCAATTTAGAGAGAGCTAATGTTTTGATTACCGTAATTTTCCCAATTAATGTCAAATGTCTTTTTCACCACGTTGCTAGCAATCTATTAATTTCTTCAAGTCTTTTCCTTGTATTGATTACCCATAAGTCTTTTAGTTCAGGAGTGAATTTAATACCCAAAACTTCAAATTCACTTCTTTTTGCTAAAAGATATATCTATAGTTGCACCTTAAACAAATTAATTCCAAAATTGAATAATTTTCTGAAAAGTTTTAAAGACATTTACATTGTAGAACAATTTATAGCCAAAAGAAGTGATAATTTTGAATCTTTTTCTGCCAAATGGTTACCTTTATTCCCAATATATAACACTTAATAACATGTTGAATATATTTACCCATAGCTTGAAAGAATGTATATCCTTTTTGACTGAACTCTTTGAGAGTACACAGTTTTGTATTCATTATTACCTGTAACTGATCATGGGAACAAATAAAAAAAATAAAAAAATAAAAATAAAAAAAACATCAACAGCTTCTCCTCTACCCTTCTATCATATGCCTCCCCTACATTACCAAACATTCAAAAACCGTTTCAACCACACACAAAATACATTCGAACGGCCGTCCTTCACCGCATCTGATAAACTATTTATCCGCATCACTCATCCCTAAACCACCAAAAACAGATTCATCATAAATACACCTTCCATCCATATTAATCTACAATCCTCCCATTATTCATAAAATCCTAATCCAACCTCTGACCACCAAAAACAGATTCATCATAAATACATCTTCCATATATTAATCTACAATCCTCCCATCATTCATAAAATCCTAATCCAACCTCTGACCATTCATCAAGTTTTCGTCACCCTTGATATCAACTAACTAACACCTTGGGTGGAATTGAGTCAGATGCTAGTAAAGGGTGCACTTGTTGTCTGGATTTAGTTTCGACTCTGCGGGGCAGCTGAATGCCTTGCTGAACTCGTCCAGTTGACTGACAGCCAAATTTACACTGAAAATAGAATCAACAGGTGCATGTTGACGGGGCTGATCAGTTCACATGTATTATATTGTTGAGGTAAAATGTCAAAAGATACACTTTGATCGGGAAAAACTCAAATTTTTTGAAAATAAACATTTCAATGTAATTCGATTCAGTATAAGGTCATTATAGAGGCTTACGTAATGATTTATGATCAAAAACAGGACAATGTACAGCGACTGGTCGCCGAAAGTGAGTTATTCGTAAATTTGGAACCTTATATATTGCAGACAAGGATACATATGTATTGATTATGTTTAATGGGTCATTTGAAAACATACATGTACATGGAGTGTTGAATTTAGTTTCTGAGCATGTAAAAAGCCTCGATCATCTTTGAAAACAAGCGAATATGATATTACATGGTATTTGGAGAACATACTCTTTGTCACTTTAGATTACATCATACATTAACTATCAAGATACTGATACTATACTTTTCTTAGAGAAATATGAACAACTGTGTTTGGTTAACAAAAGAAATATTACAGATGTTCAGATATTCAGTTCAAGTATTTCAAATAGAAGTGGTGTAGAAGCCTCTAGGGTTGTATAGTCGTATAGAAACCTCTAGGGATGTATAGTTGTATAGAAGCCTCTACTCATCCCTTTAGGCCTGTATACCTCTACTAATCTCTTTAGGCCTGTTTACCTCTACTCATTCTTCAGGTTTGTATACCACTACTCATCCCTTTAGGCTTGTATACCTCTACTCATTCTTCAGGCTTGTATACCTTTACTCACTCTTCAGGTTTGTATACCACTACTCGCCCCTTCAGGTTTGTATACCACTACTCGCCCCTTTAGGCCTGTTTACCTCTACTCATTCTTCAGGTTTGTATACCACTACTCATCCCTTTAGGCTTGTATACCTCTACTCATTCTTCAGGTTTGTATACCTCTACTCACTCTTCAGGTTTGTATACCACTACTCGCCCCTTTAGGCCTGTATACCTCTACTCATTCTTCAGGTTTATATATCACTACTCATTCCTTTAGGCCTGTATTCCACTATTCATCCCTTTAGGCTTGTATACCTCTACTCATTCTTCAGGTTTGTATACCACTACTCATCCCTTTAGGCCTGTATACCTCTACTTATTCTTCAGGTTTGTATACCACTACTCATCCCTTTAGGCTTGTATACCACTACTCATACCTTTAGGCTTGTATACCTCTACTCATCCCTTTAGGCCTGTATACCTCTACTCATTCTTCAGGTTTGTATACCACTACTCATCCCTTTAGGCCTATGTACCTCTATTCATTCTTCAGGTTTGTATACCACTACTCATCCCTTTAGGCTTGTATACCTCTACTCATTCTTCAGGTTTGTATACCACTACTCATCCCTTTAGGCTTGTATACTACTACTCATCCCTTTAGGCTTGTATACCTATACTCATCCCTTTAGGCCTGTGTATCTCTCTTCATTCTTCAGGTTTGTATACCACTACTCATCGCTTTAGGCATGTATACCACTACTCATCCCTTTAGGCCTGCGTACCTTTACTCATTCTGCAGGTTTGTATACCACTACTCATCCCTTTAGGCCTGTATACCTCTACTCATTCTTCAGGTTTGTATACCACTACTCATCCCTTTAGGCTTGTATACCACTACTCATCTCTTTAGGCTTGTATACCTCTACTCATCCCTTTAGGCCTGTATACCTCTACTCATTCCTTTAGGCTTGTATACCTCTACTCATTCTTCAGGTTTGTATACCTCTACTCATCCCTTTAGGCCTGTGTACCTCTATTCATTCTTCAGGTTTGTATACCACTATTCATCCCTTTAGGCCTGTGTACCTCTACTCATTCTTCAGGTCTGTTTACCACTACTCATCCCTTTAGGCCTGTATACCTCTACTCATTCTTCAGGTTTGTATACCACTACTCATCCCTTTAGGCTTGTATACCACTACTCATCTCTTTAGGCTTGTATACCTCTACTCATCCCTTTAGGCCTGTATACCTCTACTCATTCCTTTAGGCTTGTATACCTCTACTCATTCTTCAGGTTTGTATACCTCTACTCATCCCTTTAGGCCTGTGTACCTCTATTCATTCTTCAGGTTTGTATACCACTATTCATCCCTTTAGGCCTGTGTACCTCTACTCATTCTTCAGGTTTGTATACCACTACTCATCCCTTTAGGCCTCTATACCTCTACTCATTCTTCAGGTTTGTATACCACTACTCATCCCTTTAGGCATGTATACCACTACTCATCCCTTTAGGCCTGTATACCTCTACTCATCCCTTTAGGCATGTATACCACTACTCATCCCTTTAGACCTTTATACATCTACTCATCCCTTTAGGCATGTATACCACTACTCATCCCTTTAGGCCTGTATACCTCTACTCATTCTTCAGGTTTGTATACCACTACTCATCCCTTTAGACCTTTATACATCTACTCATCCCTTTAGGCTCGTATACCTATATCCATCCCTTTGGGATTGTATACATCTATTCATCTCTATTGGGTTGAATACCTATATTCATCCCTTTGGGCTTGTATACCTATATTCATCCCTTTGGGCTTGTATATTAATACTCATACCTTTATTTTTTCATCACTACTCGTTCCTAATTAAAGGTTTCTACACTACTCCCCTCCTCCTTATTCCTACAGGCTTCAATAACATTACTTATCCCTGATGCCTTTAACGCCACCCCTTTTTCCCTGATCATTTATCCCTCAAGGTTACGTCACGATAACTCCCAAACAAAGTTGCTAAAGGCTCTTGCAACATTGAACTGAACAACTGATGTGTATTTTCATTATCTCCTGCACTTACACATAGTCCTCCCGTATTCTGCCATATCTCGCATTTCGATAGGCTGTCTGGGCATTTCGGTTGTAGCAGTAGTTCTGTAAATACATTAAGTAAACCCTTTGAATGACTGAAGAAAATATTTTAGTTTGTCATTCATTTATCTAAAAACAATTTTCAATTCAACCGTAGTAACATATCTATATTGTATATCTATAATGTACATGAGTATTAATAGATGGTTATTGTAAAATATATAAAGATACCTGAGCAAACGAAATGAAGAAGAGCTGATCATTGCTGATGTCCATACCAGTCGGAGACATTTTCTCAAGGCCATTCCGATTTTCCCATAACAGATAGGCCTGACAAATGTGAATACATGTGTGTACAATAATTTCTAAAAACAGGAAATATATACATGTGATCAGACATTAAACACACACGAACAAACATAAGGTATACTTTACGTTCAAAAAAAGAAGAGAGGCTGAAGCAGACACTTGGACAAATATGGAATTACAAAGAAATCCATGTGTTATCTAGGATTTTGAGGAATTCAATCACATAATTTAATAAGAGTATTCTGAGAGCATAACATCCCCCGCCAGATGTCCTTTTAAAACGTTGATAAAATACTTTCATGGATGAGAATAACTTTGTATGTTGCTTTGACCTTGATCTGTAACTTTGAAGGAAAACATTTAACCAAAGCTTATAAATTTAGTAGTTGTCAATAAGTAAAGGAGTTCTTAAAGATCTTGATACATATACACAGTTAAGGGCCATAAATCTTGTAAAATTCATAACAACCAGCCTAAATGTCGATATGCACGTCACTTATGATAGATAGATAGATAGATAGATAGATAGATATTCTTTATTTCCTCCAGTGAATGAAGATACATTGTGATATGGTATATTTACACGAGGTACAGATTAATAAAGATAGTTACAAACAATTTACTCAAATCCTGAAATTGTATAAATCGACCGTTCTAAAGCAAGGGCCATAACTTAAATTATGCTGAAAAGTTGCGATGCGCATCAATGACCCATCCAAAGCTTGAGCTGATTTCGCAAAGACAGTGGCCCTTTTCGGGACTGTAGAGGACCGCGCCACGACAGTATTCCCTTTCGGTTTCGCCTGCGGTGGATAAAAAGGGTTGATGGCCAGGAGAGTTCATCGCCGTCAGACCTTAACGACAACCGAGTTAAGCTAAGAGAGCGTAGGGGCTTGCATTGACCAGTCATGTTATGGCTGAATGAAGCTAACCCGTATTACTCTAGTGTAACAGTAATATTGGAAAACAGACCTTAGGGGATTTCTTTTTTGTTTGGAAATACGTAAAACGATTTTTACATATTTTTCAAGTACTATCATAGACAACATAAAATCTTTCATCACATTAAAGACAAAAACAAGTAAGACTTGATTATAAAATATCAGGTATATATACACTTTTATTTTTAGACAAATGGGAGAATCACATATTTAAGCCTCCTAAATAAACTGAAGTACTATAGAAAGTACACACCCTAGGAGTTTGGTTATCAAATAATCCAGGACAGTCTATCGAGCATTTGCAAACTTCCAAACATGGCAAGGGCATTTCGGAGTGTTTTGTTCAACACATCACTTCTCTATATCTGTTTGTGTCCACTGGGGATGTATTTTGAAATTTACATGGACAGATCGGACGACATAACGTTGTACGATTGTCATAAATAGTGGAGCTAGTATCGGTTGTGACCCCTATTACAATCAATACAAGCATAAAGGATGACGTCATTCGGGAGAAGTTGCCACTCTTCGTATAGTGCCTGTTCAAGCAGTGGTATTGTGACTGGTTGCTGTGGGAGACGTCTAAGTCGTCTTCCAAAACGGTCCCATAGATGCTCGATCGGTGGGAGTGATGGCCAAAATAAAACAAGGATGTTTTATCGGTTTAGGAAGTCCATGGTGATCCTGGCGGTATGTGGTTTTGCGTTGTCCTGTTGAAAAAACCATCCCTTGCTGCTGCATCTACATGAATGGGACTATCACAGGCTGTAACACTTGACCTCTGTTTCTGTGGGATGCAAGGGTCTGACAAATTGTCACCAAATCTGTGTTCTGGTGCAACCAAACGTCCTGGCAATCTGGCTGTTCGAAACACCCTTTAATGACATTCCGATGACTCTTTCTCGCTCTGCTGCTGTTAAACTTGGCATTTTCCTCGGCTTATTCCGTAGTAGTGAATGGTCAAATTCACCGCTTCTTATACTCTTAGCGTGTCCAATTCATGTGCAAATGAAAAAATCGTGATTTCCTAAAAAATCACTCTTCCGTCAACTGATATGCCACAGTTGCGTTTTGGCGATATGTTTTCATTGTTTCCATTCATTACATTAGGATAAAACATTAATCAAATTTTATTTTGTCAAAAATTGTTTCAGAATACGAAAATATTTGGGTGTGTACTTTCTTTTGCACTTCAGTTTATAACACAAAGTAAGAAATTTTCATCATAGTATTTATTACAAAAAGTACACCCAGAATGTGTGTTAATGTCCAACTTAAATAGATTTACTTTGAATCATTCAAACTTTACATGCCACAGAAATAATTGTTCCAAAGGCTTTGTTTTCAGAAAATATAACCGGAGATTAACTCCCAATGATAAAGGTGAATAACTAAAACGATACTTATCCGAGAGACCATGTCTTAAATTAAAGTGAAATTGATTCAGTGTCTTAACTCTACACTAATTTGTCGTCTGCATGTTATCAAAATGGTTGGGGAGATGACTTAAATTCAGAGCAAAAATTCGAAAGTATCCAAACACATTTCTAAAATATCATAAAACAGTTACGAAGATCTAGTAACTGAAATGTCACTTTTACACTTCGTGAGTTAGCTCCCCTGACACATCCAAAATAGATCGAGTCGAATAATTAAGCGATTTGCATTGTGGTGCAGATCAAACGCGGCGAACAGCCAACACGTCTATATGACGTACTCCCAGATGTGCAGCCACACCCTCTTGTTGTGACCCAAAGACAAGGGGGCACACAAGCTTATGAATTCAAGTTCAAACTTCCTTTATAAACTTTGGTCACCCTATTGTCGTAGAAAAATCATAAATTTGAGGTCTGTTTGTAGACCAAGAAAATCATTTCTTTTGCAAAACACTTCCAAATTAAATACTCGCATTGAAGTAGCAATTTCAATCGTTTCTACTTATGAAATATTTCATTACTTATAATTCCTGGGGTTTTTTTTAAGATTAAGTGAAATATTCTGTTTGGTAGAGTTAGTGCATGTGCCTCAGTGGGAACATCCCGTTTGAAAAAATGTTGGTTTTTTTCTTATTTGAGATAGTCGTCAATTTAAAATGGTATAAGCGTTGAAAGTTATTTGACTGTTTCATACGTTGTACAGTAACAACCACTCATCTCCCAACAAAAACTCCAACGAAATAATAAATTACATTTTGTACATGTTAATTTCAAAGTGTATGTGCTGAATATGTTTGCCAAGTAAAACTTGGATGAGGCGTTTTAAAAAAAAAAGTGTTCTAGTTATGAAAATAATATCTTTTATCTTGATTTCAATAATTCAAAATCGATTCTCTTGCTGATGGTTTTTCGTTGATTTATTCTTTTGTCAAAGATCATTTTTATCAATTCATTTCCAAATACCGCGAATGCCCATGCTTGTAATAAAACAAATTATAGAGGCAATGGAATATCCTTCAATGTCTAAGATATTATGTATTTAAAACAGGAAATCCTTACATATTTTTGGATATATGTTAAGTTTTCACTACAATGGAAAATAATCAAGTATATAGTAATTTTGATAGCAATACGCCCGTTGAAATACAAGACCAAGGAAATTGAGTTTAACGTCAGGTGTTGTATATATCCGTGTTCTCTACATCTTCCGCACGCATCGGGCGACATATGCATTTACAAATTTCTTGTAAATGCATATTTCGCCCGATGCGTGCGGAAGAAGTGTTTTCTATTAAACAAACATTTCCAAATCTGACATTTATAGGATATCAAACGAGCTTCCCCTTTCATATCAAGTTTATGTCCCAAGTGAAATAATTTTGCTTTGTCACGAGCCTTGGCGAGTGACAAAACAAAATTATTTCACGAGGGACATAAACTTGATATGAAAAGGGAAACTCGTTTGATATCCTATTTATTACCCACGTTTTTTACAATGAAAACATCGTCAAATGAAAGTAAAATTTAGCTTCCCTATAGAGAAACGCAAAACGCGGATTAAGACATTACACTGGTGATTGGAATGTCGGCCCCTTCACTTCGGAAAACGTACGCTGAATGTAGTTCATTACATTTAATAAAGAAACAGATGAAAATAAACTACAACTGAAGGAAAAAATCATTTAATTCATTTCATATAAAGACTTGGTTTCAGCTACAATATGTAATTCAGCATGAACACGCGAAAACAGTCAACATTTTGAACTGATAAACGTGACCTAAATCTCGGCTCAACGTCAGTCGGCCGTCACTCTAGGCGAGTCGTGACGTGGAGAACAGTGTTCGGGAAAAAACGGATTGACAAGACACGTTTTGAATGGCACACGTTAACAATTGGCCTCTAAAGGGAATAACATTGAAATTTATGTCTCAAAAACTGTCAACTGGTGAAGAAACTTTTCATTCAATTGCAACTAATCTTTATCAGATAGAAAGGGACAAGTCACTGTAAACAATACGGCGACGCTTGACGAAACAGGAAAAACAGTAAGTCTATACACTGTAAACAATTACCGTATTTTAAAACGGTATATTGCCTGGCAGCTGGTTGCCAGCAAGTTACCGTTTTAAGAAACTGTGACCCCGTAGATACGGTACAATCCTGTAGTTACGGTAAATTGCTGGCAACCAGCTGCCAGGCAATATACCGTAGATACGGTACAACCCTGTAGTTACGGTAAATTGCTGGCAACCAGCTGCCAGGCAATATACCGTAGATACGGTACAACCCTGTAGTTACGGTTACTTGCTGGCAACCAGCTGCCATGTAATTTACCGTAGGTGCGGTACAATCATCCAACTGCCAAGCAATATACCGTACTAAGATACATAAATACGGTACAAACACTGTATAGATACAGTAAAGCCCTGTATGTACATGATTCTGTTGCCAAGCAGATGCAATATACCATTGGTACAGCACAGGGATGAAAATAGAAACAACTGAAGGGTTCCCAGGGATCTATAAATTCAATCAGTCTGTCTTAACTGACAAAACAGCTTGCCAATAGAACATGCAACAGTGAAAATAGTTAACATTTACTTGTCTCAAAAAACAACATACCAATTGAGTTAACATTGGATATTTATTCGGAAAAGACAATCTTTAGTAACCCAAAAATCACAAAAGATTTGTAAATAAATCATCAGAGCAGGATTTTTTGCATCAACTTAAATATATAAATTTTGTCTGCAGACTAGAATGTGCAAGAACTCTCTCAAACATTCTTGGTAGGCTACACCTCATTTAAAAATCCAGCATCAAGCTGACATTTCGCAAAATGGTCACATATTATTGTACCATGGTATTATTATGACTTCTCAACTCTTATGTTAGCTTTATCAATGGAAATTTATGCTGGTGTTTTAAAACTATCTTTAAACATAAATCTGAGTAACAATGGAAATATGACAATACAAAGGGACTATTTTCTTTGTCATGTATCTCATGTTAAACAACTAAATTTTTGGTCAAATTAGAGTCAAAAGTTAAACTCGGTACTTAACCTGAATAACCTAACTGAGCTTTCGTTATAACATCATATAAACCAGAGTCATAAAAAATGAGATCAAATAGATGAGCCAAATCCCACAAGTGAAAGTTACCATCAGCTTGACAAACGTCTACAGAACGCTCCAAAATAAACCTACGGAAGTTGACAGCAGCATGAATATAAACAACTACATAATACCAAATGTAAATAATCTAAAAATCCGTAAACAAAATAAAATACCCTTTCAAATGGCCATTATAATATAATATATGGCCTACCGCTGGATAAAAACGTGGTTCCGAAAAATGGCGCCCATCAACTACATACCCGGATTACATCCCATGATGCAATTCGAAACGGTATTTTACAGTATTATACCCCACAATTCTCTAAAACAAACATGCATTACCGTCTTTATGGTATTGTAACAGTATTTTTCCGGTAAAGTAAATCACGGTTTCGCTCTGTATGGGAATAACGGTAGATCGACAGTAGGACAATTTTATTTACAGTGATGCACCGTAAAAAAGAACAACGGTATTTTACCGTATAGAAAAAACGGTACATGGATTGTTAATTCAACGGTAATTGTTTACAGTGTATCTAGGTACTTGCATTTCACCCTGAGAAGTCTTGACAAAATATATGCTGAAGGTGTCCAAAGGCCGAATAACTTTTCCATCGATTTTGACAAAATCATTGGGTTTTTTACGGGTGACGCCATCTTTGTTTACATGAGTCCCGATAGACCTAGACGAATTTTGTTACTTATTTAGATTGTATCGTTTTTCTATTTATTTACGGACATTTCAGTAATAGAAGGAAAGAAAAGCCCTGCATGTAACCACAATTACTAATACATTTTATTCGATTACATAATAAAAATTCTCGTTTTTCGTGTGCTTAGGAACGAAAACTTATGAATGGAAATCATGAATGAAATAGCTGATGAAAGTAGTACCAGTAACGTTACAGCTCATGTATCAGCCAACCAAATCACTCGAAGGTGTTATGTGTCATAACAGATTGTTATGAAACCCCTTTACGAAGTCCCACGTGGGTAATAATATGGATTATAATTTCTGCGAATCATATGTTGCTAATCGTTTAGGCAACACATATTCGTGTTAAACAGTGTTTGATACGGTGATTCGAGCCTCGTGCTGTTCACCGAGACGCAACAGAGTCAGCCCTAGTTGGACTACATGTGCTCCACAGAAAGCGCCTTATCGCTGAGCTCTAGCCAACATGTGTACTACATGTGCTCCCTAGCAAGCACCTTATCGCCCAGCTGTAGCCAATAGTTGCACGACATGTGCTCCCAAACCAGTATCTTATCGCCTAGCTCAAGCCAAAATTTGCACTACATGTGCTCCCAAGCAAGCACCTTATCCCCTTAGCTCTGGCCAACAGTTGCACTACATGTGCAGCCGAGCAAGCACCTTATCGTCTAGACCAAGCCAACAGTTGCACTACATGTGTTCCCAAGCAAGCACCTTATCGTCTAAACCTAACCAACAGTTGCACTACATGTGTTCCCAAGCAAGCACCTTATCGTCTAAACCTAGCCAACAGTTGCACTACATGTGTTCCAAAGCAAGCACCTTATCGTCTAGACCAAGCCAACAGTTGCACTACATGTGCTCCCAATCCCTTTAGCTCTGGCCAACAGTTGCACTACATGTGCAGCCGATCAAGCACCTTATCGTCTAGACCAAGCCAACAGTTGCACTACATGTGTTCCCAAGCAAGCACCTTATCGTCTAAACCTAGCCAACAGTTGCACTACATGTGTTCCCAAGCAAGCACCTTATCGCTTAGCTCTAGCCAACAGTTGCACAACATGTGTTCCCAAGCCAGAACCCTATCGCCAAGCTGTGGCCAACAGAGTTGGGGGGTTTTGGTACGAAGCTTCTCGTGATTTCAGGCCGAAGGAGGACACGGTAACGCTTTGTAACTTTGCATTAGAAACATGAATTTATATGTTGTATTCTATGTCAATTGTTCTACTTACTTTATAAGCCAACTTTAGGCCGGATGTCAAAGCTATATTTTCTGCAGCCGTTCGTGTTGTCTGTATCGGCAGCTGTGGAACAGAACATTAAACGTACGTTTTCTGCAATTAGGCAGTGTGCTATAGTACTTCCAATGAAGGCGATACTTAGTAATGCGTCGAAGATACAATGTCTGACAAAGGCCATACTGCTCTGTAGAACTTAGCTGCCTTAAGTAGGTAAGTAGTACTATATATAATATATGATATAATTTGAATATAATGTATACATATAAGTAATGTCATGTATGGCAGGCATAGTTTACCCATATCATCCGCAATATAACCAATAAGTACAGTTACCGTACAGTTACGCACTTTGGCGTACCACAGCGTATCTATTTGGCGTTGGATAACTAAACTATGTAATGGTATATTTGCAACTTTACCAATTAAACAAAGAGAAAATAGTCATTGATTTTAACTAAGGAAAGTGACCATAATGTTCCCTATATTTAAACGGTGGCGCCAATGGAGCTCTGCGGATTTAGTTCAACGTGCGCGTTGCATGAAATCATACGAATCCTTCAGATATCTCAAATGTTTTTTTTATTGAAGTTTCAGGATTTTCGGTTGATAATGGATGAAACATTTAATAATGAAGTGTACTCACGTTAACCTGCTTGCCTGTGGGGTCGATGAAGGGGCCCATAGAACGGTTGTAGTAGTTGACCATGCATTGCTTGATGTTACTGTAGGCAGTCATGGTCGAATTGGACCACCATTCATTCTTGTAGCCCATGTAGTTGCCGCTCTTGTCCCAATTCCGTCCTGCAGTATAGCGCTTCACTGTTTTAGTTTTGTATTACCATATTCAACAGGATACTTAGCAACTAGCCTCGGCCATAAATTTCTACTTTATCTGTTGCAAGTTGATGTATTGTTATCATGTCCGTCCGTCACTGAAATCTATAAACTTAAATGCTATCTATACCAAATGTAATACATCGCTTTGCAACATCATAGGATATTTCAAATGTCTCAATGTTAACAGTAAAACATATTCTGATCTACCATCAGCTTTTGGATTCTAATAATTGAAGTTAAGCCATACAGATGTTTCTCAATGAATTAATCAACAATAACGTGAACAGTGGACAACGGTGACAGACAAAGTCCTTTGAAGCCAACACTTTAATCCAACTTAACACAATAACTCTACAAATGTGAATTTTGTTTCTTTCATCCTACCGTAGCAGTGAAACGTCGGTATTTTGAGCTGCGAGGTGCTGCTAAATCAGCCAGCTGTTGACTCTGAAATTGGCTGATTGTGTCTGTGTGTCTGTCTGTGTGCGTGGGTGGGTGTGTGTGTGTATGTGTGCGTGTGGGTGTGTGCGTGTATGTGTGTGTGTGTGGGGGGGGGGGGGTGGGTGCGTGTGTGTGTGTATGTGTGTGTATGTGTATGTGTGTTTGTGTTTGTGCTGTACATCATTCGACCTACCGTACTCGTCGACGATGTGCAGGACGAAGTGACCTAGGAAGGAGCCGAACCTGCCGAAGGTGTAGTAGTGCGGGAAGTGGAAATCATACAGCGGGAACTGCAGCAAACCAGCCGGAACGATTACCTCGTTCCAGTACCACAGGATAGCCATGTTGGTATCGAACGTCCGGAAGTACCACTCGTCCCGGTTTTCTCCATTCTTGAGCTCGCGGTTCCACGACAGCTTGTGGTATTGGTTCATCCGCAACACGTTCCCAAAGAAGTCAGATACGTTGATACTCACCTGGACACAAAGGTCATATTAAGAACATACATCAAACATGTCATTTTTAAATCTACAAACTACATCCGGAGTTTTGACAAGTCATAATCATGTTTGTATTACTTTCTTTTTTTGATGATACAGTTAACGGATAAAATGCTTTGCTGTAATCTAAATATCTCTATTTCTTAATAACTTTCTTTCTTACTAGACAGATTGCTTTCTTCGTCGACTGTTACATCTTTATTAATATATCTATTAATATATTTAACTTTTATCTTAATCTTTGCATCTGAGATACAATGGAAACTTTTTTGTCTGCAGTAAGAGGCGATTGTCAATTCATGATTCGATAACAGAACTCGTTGATAAGCATGTTGTTCAAGATTTTTTAATCATTCAAGATTTTTTAAAGAATAAATATCTTATTAAAAAGCAATTTTGCTTCTCAAGCAGTATACTTCACTTAATGATGGTTTAATCAACAATCATATAGTACGATACTCTTGAATGCGATTGTTGACTAATGTTAAGAATGTTTAGACGTTACAAATCATGTGTAAGGTGTGAATAGGGATAAATGACTGACTTCAATAATTAGAAACAGTGCAACAAGGTGAACTACGAAAACACTCACTGATTGGAACATGGAATCAAGTTTGTCTGTGTCCTTGAGAAAGCTAGGATATCCAAGCTTGTATGTGGCCTGTTTAATCTGCATAACAAAGGAGAACATATCAGCATTTAGGCACTATTTTGATCCTGCCAGTCTAATAACTGCAAAATGATATAGACTTAACCTTTTCTTCAGCGATCACTCTTGTCTCATCGTCCATCCAGGTAGTCTTGGCCAGCAGGTTTGCAAGAGCCGTACGTGTAGTCTTTGTAATCTCCGTAACCTGTCAATAACGGTTAAGAAATCACATTTCAAGGCAAGGTTAGCAAAGGGACATTCCTGCATAATGTTTATTGCAACAATAAAACTATTATGTACGCAATCACAATTCCTTATAGTTCGGTAGGAGTCGGGGGTGCCAACCTTGTCGATGTTCTTGTCGGCGAAGTGGTCGGCGATGTACAGGGCCCCAAGTGCCTCGGGCATGGACCAGCCCACGTAGTTGAAGCAGTACTTGGCCTTGCCCAGGAACTCCGTACGTCCCGTGGTGTCCACGTACACCTCTCTGTTGGCGTGCACGTACTCCCAGGATAGATCCTGCACGTAGTACTCCACCGTGCGCCAGATCAGGTAGTTGTGCACCATCCTCAAAAATAACAGATTTTGAGAAATATGTGCTCGCGTTTGAATGCCTATGGTTTCCATGTTTAGTAACTTTCCCTTATTGCATACCTAATTTGTCTAATAATTTGTAAGTTTTTTCTATTCTTGTTTTTATCCTTTAATTTGGGATGCGCAATACTTGTTGCTAAGAAAGGTTGAGGATTGAGACCGATTAAGTATCTGTACCTGGCCCTGTCTGCTGTGGGCAGTCCCCGGATCATGTCGGTCAGGCCCTTCAGGTAGTTTAGGTTGAAGACTATGGTTTTCTTCGAGCCGTCTACTCCCGCCGTGTCGAACAAGTACGTGGCTTGTTGCGTCCAGTCGATCTACAAATCATCCACCAATGAAAGATGATCACCTCTGGATTTACATAGGGTCAAAAGTAACTTATTGCTTTCTGTGCTCCTTTAACCACTTAATTTAAGTTTCTGTTTCACAAAATAAAGAAAAAGACTGTTGATGTCTTTATAAACATGACCTAGTAAAGAAATTGCACACATCTTTTTCATTACGAGTTACTGAAAACAAATCCACGTAAACATAAGAAAAATTAAAGATGTACAGGTTAGCCGACATTTGTAGATACCTGGCAACGAAACTGTTTCCGCGATTCAGAACTGTCGCAAACATTCCTCGACTAGAAACACAGACTATGTGATATCATGTACATATATATATTTCAATACACCTTGGTTGCCTGTAAACTTTCATATGTACGTGAATACATGTTGAAACTGAAACTGAAGCTTGGGCAGATGGCTTAACAGGGAACGAAAATACACATTACTTGACAAAGAGTTCATTAGAACATACATGTACGAGGGGAAGTCAATTAGTTCATAGACGTGAGTATTGATACACCCCTGAAGACATCATCATTGATGTCCATATTGAGATAGGCCATCTGACAACAGTTTACAGACATAAACAACCCTTCCCGATCATTTACTTGAAATGTACAGCCTGTTGGACACTGTTCTAAAACTGAGCACCGTGCGGTTATCCAGTTTTTCCCGAAAAATTGGGCGAATGTGAAAAACATATATAAACGTATGTGTATGGGAAAGAGGTTCCTCAATATTCAATTGTTGCAAAATGGTCAGCTGGGTTTAAGCGGGGCCGTAGCTCCTTGGTCAGGAAGTCCTGTTGAAGCCACAGACGATACGGTTGCACGGGTCCAGGGCTTAATCATGTCCGCTCGTAGAATAAAGATGGACGATATATCTTCAGAATGTGGCATTTCTCATGGAAATGTCTGGACCATAATTCATAAGCACTTGCTCATGTCCAAGGTGTCTGCAAGATGGGTGCCACGAAACTTAATTGCACAAGAGCGACACCAGAGAGTTGAATACAGTCGCGAACTCTTGGACATCTACAATGCTGATCCCGCTAACGTTCATGCCCGTCTGGTTACGGAAGATGAAACCTGGAGTCATCACTGGGATCCTGACACCAAGCAAGAAGCAATGCAATGGAAGTATAAGCACCCTCCTGCACCCAAGGTGTTTAGAGCTCAACCTTCTGCTGGCAATATCATGGCGACCATTTTGTGGGATTCGAGGGGCGTGATGCTTACAAACTATAAACCACCTAAAACTACAATCACATGAGCCTACTATGCTGACTTGTTGAAGCAATTGAGAGCGGCAATAAAGAAGAAGAGGCGCGGCATTTTGACTGCTGGAGTTATTTTTCTTCATGACAACGGGAAAACTGGGTATATTATTTCCGCTGCGTAACGCTAAACTTGGCCTTTGATATGACATACATGTACAATTAGATATGTAAAGCGAACTTAAGTACACATGCTTACTTGATATAGAGTCCATTGGACATACATAAAGAGATGTTAAAGGATAAGGCTCGTACCAGTTTGCCTGTGGCCGCTGTGAGCTGGTCCAGCGTCATCTGATTCGATTCGTCGTAAGGGTTGAGGGACCATTGAGTCGTAAGAATAAGCTGCAGAAGAGAAGTACAGTCAGGTCAATACAAGTTGTTTGTTTCTTACACTGGAAAAGTTGGCAAGATGGGCTTTTTAATTATGCTATACATTAAAGAGGTTGGTAACTTTGTTTATGCATACTTTTATTATTCACTTCATGACTTGAATTATCCATGCATACTTTTGACGTGTTAGACCGAGACCAACTTTAACCAATCTACCTTTCTAATGAAAGATAAATTACACTTTTGTTAAACAAACTTTATCCCATTTCGCTTGAATGACAAATGAGGAAAACAGTCTGATAACGATGGTGATAAGGGTGATGTATCTCTTCTTATGCTTCAAATTACGCTGACATTGCTGCTTTTGGAAATTGTGCCATTCCTCCACGAGTTCTCATCCGAGTTCATGTTGGGCACTTTCATAAAAATAGCTTTGGGAGAGTGCTCGAATTCATCGGGTTGATATTCAACGAAGAGCAATTCATTGCATCCCCTCGAGCGTATCGGCTTGTAGGTATTTCACATCCTATGTTTCTCTGCGAGATAGGATATTGTCGTGCAGTAGGATAAAGTCATTCTACATAGTTATAGCGTATGGTTCCACTTAGGCATAGGTCATGTTGCCATTCTCATGTTTATGCAAGTCAGTTTACCTTTCCTTGATGATTCCACCCAAGAACTAAGACTGAACCTCCTCAAACATAACCTCTCAAGTTCCCTTGTTCAGCAATGATAACCAGCCGATGAAAAGCCCGCCTACCTAACCAGTGACAACTTTAAGGATCATATCTAACTTAAAACATAGTCATTAGTCACTAGACTAATTAATATCTAAAGACATCAAATTCATTGCAGAAATATTTTTGTAAATTTGAGTGAAAATCGAAGTTGAAACATGAACGATATTTAGTTTATCTGTCTGGACACAAAACTAGGGCGAGAGTGAACTCTCTTTGTACAACATCGTTATAACAATGATTACAACAATGGGTTACTTGATGATTGGTTAATTGTACATTTAAAAAGTTTGTTTTTGTTTATGAATAAATCATAAATCCCCATTTATGCAATTAGAATGTATATATCATTGTTTTATGGTTTTTCATTGTACGTGGGCAATTCAATTATGTAATCCAAAAAGCTAACAGCCATGCATGTAGCTCAAGTTACCGACACCCATTCACTAATTGAAATCGATCGGGAACTCAAACTATATTTTCATTTTCTGAAGACCTTACAATCTTCTTTTTTTAAACTGAATAAACTCAAAAGGATAGCGTCTACTCTATCCGTAAGTACCCTGGCAATTTTGGCCTCGATTGTGAAGGCATCGCTGACGAACTTGGCGACCTTCTGGCGCTGCGTGTTGGCGTCAATGGTGATACCGGAGTCCCTGACTAGCAGGTTGGCAACACGTGTCATGAAGGTCTTGTAGTCGGTCTGCACCTGAGTGTAATAACAAAGGGAACCGTCTCATCTAATGCTTATAATGTTTAGTCAAACTTACACATTTTACGTCAGACTTCAATCAATCTTTATCACTCAAAGAGAACGCCAAAGCAGTACTTGAGTTGCACGAACATAAAAAAAGATTTAGATATAGCTTGACAATTTCTTAATTACCTTTATACTCTTATTACACATCAGATTCTTAAATAGCATTGGAGATTGGTTATTCTAATAACAATTATTAATCAGATTAAAGAGTTGATTCAATGAAAAAAAATTAAATTAAATAAATAAATTAATTCATCTCCGACCTGATGGAGTTACATCAGATATATATTCTTAGTAGCTGATTGGCTGATGTAGGAGTACCAGTACATGCGGCCAGGTACACTTACCTTAGTAGCTGATTGGCTGATGTAGGAGTACCAGTACAAGCGGCCAGGTACACTTAGCTTAGTAGCTGATTGGCTGATGTAGGAGTACCAGTACAAGCGGCCAGGTACACTTACCTTAGTAGCTGATTGGCTGATGTAGGAGTACCAGTACAAGCGGCCAGGTACACTTACCTCAGTAGCTGATTGGCTGATGTAGGAGTACCAGTACAAGCGGCCAGGTACACTTACCTCAGTAGCTGATTGGCTGATGTAGGAGTACCAGTACAAGCGGCCAGGTACACTTACCTTAGTAGCTGATTGGCTGATGTAGGAGTACCAGTACAAGCGGCCAGGTACACTTACCTTAGTAGCTGATTGGCTGATGTAGGAGTACCAGTACAAGCGGCCAGGTACACTTACCTTAGTAGCTGATTGGCTGATGTAGGAGTACCAGTACAAGCGGCCAGGTACACTTACCTTAGTAGCTGATTGGCTGATGTAGGAGTACCAGTACAAGCGGCCAGGTAAACTTACCTTAGTAGCTGATTGGCTGATGTAGGAGTACCAGTACATGTGACGACTGGTGCCGGCCGGGTACATCTGCAAAGAGAGAAGACTCGCATGTTAGGACACACTCACTGCTGAGTTAGATTGAATTACAATGACAGTGATGTTTTGTACTGCTATCAAGCCAAGTATGGCAAAATGACCGAGGCTCGGACACCACCCGAGATCGCCCGAACTTCGGATTCTTTTGAATATAGTAAGAGTAATTTTTCATCCGTTTGTTTCGAACTATTCTTTTCCAATACGTCATATAATTTACTAGTTTAAATAAACATTATAATGGAGAATTCCAATGAAAAATGAAGTCATTCTATTAAAATAAGTTTTATTAGTGATTCGGTTCATTGTGACAAATATTTTTTAGATATTTTACCAATTCTACAATAAAAATTCAAAGTTGAAAAAATGACATTTACGGACGTCGATGGGCGCGTCATCTTACTGTCTCGAAGGGTAAACGATAGCGTGAAAAAGCGAGAGTATGACGTCAGCTAAACACGACGAAATAAAGTGACTCACGTTGCGTTAAACCGGTTTGTCACGCTTGGTTTGAACACTTCCAACATTAAAAACACATTTTCACACCTTTTTGCTTAATGTAATATATTTTCATAGGAAATTGGACAGAATTATTTTCGTCACATTGGTTTTGATAGCACAATTAACAAATACCTGTTCCAGCTTTGTTAAGCGAATCCTAAAGCAAAACCTCGTTTCATTGTGGTATGTTTGTAATCAAAATTATTAACTCACACGTATCAGCTAGATTTTATTTGATAAGACCTGAAGCTGTCCCAATTATTTTTCAGTATGACATTATACTTGTTGAATACGACAATGACATCACTTTCTCCATTCAAATTTGTATGCCTTAGAAATCTGATTCAGTTAGTATTGGTACGAAATCAATTTGATTACGAAAGGTGGTTTCCATTGAACTGAATGGCACCGCACATTACGAAGGATTATTGTTGCTAAATATAGCATATTTTTATTTTGTATGGTTTTGATTTTGATTTTTATGAATTATTTCGTTATATATTAGTATCATAATTTTTGTGTAACATTTAAAATAATAAATTTAAGAACACTGAGACCAAATTTGCAGAACATATGGTGCTCTTTATCATAAATTTGGAAATGGATATCTCAGTATTATGAAAAAAAGGAATTGTGTTTGTGATCATTGAATTTTGATTTCTATATGATACATAAGAAATGTTTCATTATATTCTGCACATGTTGTATGGGAAGATGACTTCGAGGCCGATCGTTTCATATATATAGAAGATATACAGTCAAGACTATCAAAGGGAAAACATATTCATATCCTGTCCACTTTTAGCGCCCCTTTCCCAAGTATCTGCCTGCTGTGGGTCAATGACATAAAGTTTTTGAATGCCATTAGCCTTGACTGTCTGTGTCTAGTTTTATGCTTATATAATATAGGCAACTATGTTCAACAATATTGAGTCAAAACCAACCCCCCCCCCCCCCCCCCCCCCCCCCCCTCTACTACCGTTTTTGGTCAACGGAGGGAACACATGAAATGGTAAACAATGATGTTAATTACTTATTTGATTGATCCTTTTTAATTGAGGTAACAACTTTCAACTGGCAATAAAAAATAAAGATATTCAATGTAAAGAAATTCAGTGACAAATGTCATCATCGGACAAAGACCATACTCGCACATGTCTTTTACTCGAATACGGTATACGGTAAGTTTTGTATCCGAGTCTCTACTCGAATATCTACTATGCTTAGTTTTAGATTAGCCTTCCTCGGACATGTACATTAAATTGAAAGCTTTGAGATCGACCGACAAGTCTAGTTTTGAAGGCAAACTCCACTCACGAAGTTGTTCGGATATTATACAATCTAAGCTCCTCGCAGCGATTTCTTGTGGTGTATCGATGACGTCATATATTTTTAGAAAATGGCGACCCCCTCGTTGTAGCAATTTCACTTTTTGAAATTGATGTAACTTTTTAACCCATTAACAGGAAACAGTAATATTTCGTTAGAACGTCTTTTAAAACTCATACTTTAGCATGCATTATCTTGAAATCTTATTGGAATCCTCATTTAACGACAGTCAAGATATCAACGAACTTTTGCGGGAAGGTATAATTTTCAGATTCAAAAAGGTATTCGGTGAAATATTCGATCCTATGGAATAGTTTACTCTCAGTTTAGGAAATGTAGGAAGCGCAAAGATAGCTCAACCCGTATTTACGAGCTTAAATGCAAAAATTAAGTAAGTATAATGTAACAATCCACTGCTTCCAAATGTTTCCATAAACCTGGAAAGCAATCTTTTCTGTAGCTAGTGACAAAATATTGCAACCATCCATAGGATAGTTTTCGAGTTGTCACATCCCAAAGTGCATAGTGGTGAAGAAACTGGAAAAATGAATGATGTTGAAAAGCGTGACTCACCAAGTACTCGTTCAGGAAAGGAATGTCTGCACATAAAAAACATGAAGACATGGTCGATGCATTGGTTGATGAATCCCTTTCATACTCCAGCTTGCAGACGTGTGACCATTCAACACATAGCTGAGACACTGGGCATTAGTTTTGGGTCTGTATGCCCAATATCGACAGGTATTCATCACATGTGCAAGCTCTGTGCAAGATGGGGGCCAAGAACGTTAACTGCTGACCAGAAACAGAAACGCCTGGGCAGTGCAAAGGAACGTGGGTACATAACTTTGACCCTGAAACCCAGAACCAAAGCAAACAGTGGATGCATGCCAAATCCCCAACCCCAAAACAGTTCAAACAAGTTCCATCTGCTGGAAAGGTGATGGCCGCGGTTTTTGGGGATAGCCAGGGTATAATCGTGATAGATTACTTAGAGAAAGGACAAATTATCAACGGGGCATATTATGCTATTGAAATGATGCAAATAAGGGCAACTATCAAGGCTAAGCGGCGAGGGAAGCTCAGCTCAGGAGTGCTGCTCCTACAGGATAATACTCAGCACATGTGGACGCGTTTTGCGGTTAACAACAGCCTGATTGCTACCGTGGAGAGATTTCTTGAGGATGCGGAGTTCTACAAGAATAACATAATGAAGCTGGAACATCGTTGAATCATCAGTGGAGACAATGTTGAAAAATAAAATGCAAAAAGTTATACTTTGATCTTGTTCTTTAAGTCATTCTACAAACTTTTTTATTTATCCTCGTATCTAGATAGTGTAGCAACTTTTTATCTGTGCAAGTTGAGGAAACTCTACCTCCGGAAGGCATGGTGTGTATTATTATAAAACAAATATTTGTTAACGAATTTGTTTAATGTTCTTTTTTAAATCTTATCTGGCATTTTCAACTTTATTGAAGATCATTTTGATAAATATTTTAAAACATTTTTTTATGCAAAGTAGAGAATTTGGACTGTCTTACGTGAGTTCAGAACTGTCCAAACAGCCACGGGCGAATTGATATGAGAAAATTAAACCGTTGTTTTCGGCCACTAAACAAAATCTTCTGCACACTCAACCAGAATTTAGATGAAATATTCTACATTTATTTTTGTTACTGAAAATGATTTTCTTCATATAATTATCTACGATAGAGTCTTTTAGAATATCTGGATCGATTCTCTGCCCGAACCTTGACCAGTTTGCCCTAGAGAGGCAAATACATTACGCATACCCCGTTTCATGTATTGGTTAGAGTTACCTTAAAACTACAGAACAGGCAATGTTACCATGGAAATATGAAAGTGTTTAGATTCAGAGATGTCTTAACCTAATTTGATTATATGAAATTGTCTCGAGAATGTTTTAAATCTATTTTGTGCTATGAAATTTTTTAGTGTCAGAGATGTCTTAATTTGATTCATCATTGTGTACGTCGTTCTTTTTTCACTGTTTAAATTAATTTTCCCATATTCAAATCAATTAAATTTTTTACATGAAAAGACACACCCTTGATTGGTTTGGAGGCGCTTTATTCAAACATTAAGACAGACAGACGGGCCAATTTCACGACTGCTTAGTCTATGAACGGAGAGTGAGTTGTTAAAGGCGTTAGAATTAACTTAGAAATGATTATAGATTTGCCTGCGTGAAAACATTGGCACTTGAAGCGTACATATAATCTAAAGGCATACGCTGTAAAATTCTATCATTTTCATAGACAATGATCTTCACTTCACAATTCTTTATTTTGCTTGTATGTCATCTTGAAGAAGATCAATGTTGGCAAGGATCTGACTGCTGTGGACTGAGGGAGTGATAGCTGAAACTTATCACTTGGACTGCTCGTGGACTCAGTGGAGTGATAGCTACAACTTATAACTCGGACGGAACGTGAACTGAGTTGGTTGATAATTGAAATCTATCGCGTGGACGGATCATGGACTCCATGCAGAAAAGATACAACTTATCACATGGACGGTTCGTAGACTGAGTGGGGTGATGGCTACAACTTATCCCTAGGGCAGTTCGTGGACTGGGTGGGGTGATTATTACAACTTATCCCTCGGGCGGATCAAGGACTGAGTGGGGTGATGATTACAACTTATCCCTCGGGCGGATCAAGGACTGAGTGGGGTGATGATTACAACTTATCCCTCGGGCAGTTCGTAGACTGGGTGGGGTGATGGCTACAACTTATCCCTCGGGCAGTTCGTGGACTGGGTGGGGTGATGATTACAACTTATCCCTCGGACGGATCAAGGACTGAGTGGGGTGATGGCTACAATGTTATGCCTCGGGCAGTTCCTGGACTGGGTGGGATGATCGCTACAACTTATCACTCTGGCGGATCTTGGATCTCAGTGGGGTGATAGCTACAATTTATCCCTCGAGCGGATCAAGGACTGAGTGGGGTGATGGCTACAACTTATCCCTAGGGCAGTTCGTGGACTGGGTGGGGTGATTATTACAACTTATCCCTCGGGCGGATCAAGGACTGGGTGGGGTGATTATTACAACTTATCCCTCGGGCGGATCAAGGACTGAGTGGGGTGATGATTACAACTTATCCCTCGGGCGGATCAAGGACTGAGTGGGGTGATGATTACAACTTATCCCTCGGGCAGTTCGTAGACTGGGTGGGGTGATGGCTACAACTTATCCCTCGGGCAGTTCGTGGACTGGGTGGGGTGATGATTACAACTTATCCCTCGGACGGATCAAGGACTGAGTGGGGTGATGGCTACAATGTTATGCCTCGGGCAGTTCCTGGACTGGGTGGGATGATCGCTACAACTTATCACTCTGGCGGATCTTGGATCTCAGTGGGGTGATAGCTACAATTTATCCCTCGAGCGGATCAAGGACTGAGTGGGGTGATGGCTACAACTAATCACTCGGGCGGATCAAGGACTGAGTGGGGTGATGGCTACAACTTATCACTCGGGCGGATCAAGGACTGAGTGGGGTGATGATTACAATTTATCACTCGGGCGGATCAAGGACTGAGTGGGGTGATGATTACAATTTATCACTCGGCCTTCTCTCCTAACGACCCTTCATTTTTTTCTACAAAGGACTTCCAATTCACAATTTGTACATCCCATAACCCATGATGTCATCAACTCAAACCATAAACCCCTGAACAAAGGGAAAATTATTGAAAAGAGGACAATTCCGAAAGCCACTCCGGTCTTTATCTGCATCAAACTAATGCAAATGCTAATATGTAAGCAAATGGTGAGTTAAAGATATCTTAATAAAGAGATCACATCTGCAGGCACTGAGATCACAATTATACGGAGCTAGAACATATCTATAAAGAATCATATTACGTTCATTCAGAGCTAGAACCGATTTATAGAGAACTATTTCACCTATTTACCGAACTAGATCAACTTCATGCGGAGCTAGACCACATTAATACGAAGCTAGATCATATCTATGAAAAATTACATCGCACATATGCGAAGCGAGATCATATCTTTATGGAGCTTAGTCAAATCCATTTGGAGCTAGATCACATTATTACTAAGCTAAATCACATTTATGCAGAGCAAGATTACATTTATAACTAACTGAAACACATCTTCATGGAACATGTCTACTTTTTATGGAACTAGTTCAGATTTATACGTAATTAGATCACATCGACAGAGAACCACATCGATGAACATAATCGCATTCATCTTGGAATCTCTCGCTGGGTAGAATATAGAATATACTGACGCAGCCCAAAACAATTATTTTTAATAGATACAACATACTCTTACCTAATTTTGAGAAGGATATATTGTTTCTTTATTTCAATCAATTGCAAGATACGTTTTCAAAAATCTTTGAAATTGTTAGAAAGTGTATTATTAGTTTTTCAACACGCAATTTTCTGAACTTCATTTCAATGAATTTTTCAACAGCCGGCACTTTTTGATAGAGATTGTGTTCAAATTTGAAAAAATATCAAACTCAGTATCAAACTCATTCACAGATCACTCTCGATCCGTTCCTCTTGAATTATCGTTTCTAAAACTGCACCCTCGCGCGCCCGTTATTTTCGCCCTTTTAGATTGTCCTTGTTGCGATTGAACTACGAAACGAAAAAAATTGTTTAACACAATTTTATAATTAAAATATAGTTCAAAATTTCTAGCACATTTTCAAGAATTATAAATGCCTCGCTTCATCACAATTCTCTGTGTTTTAGCTATTATGATAGATTTGGAAATGTCGCTGCTATCTCGAATGACATTTACCATTGAGCTAAAAATAGACACAGGAATTCCCTTAGAAAACCAATAGAAAGAGGAGTCGGTGATAAATGTTGGTGCAGAAATTCATCTCTTTACGATGCGAACTTACAAAACGAGACATGGAAATAGCTGGTTGTCAATCGAAATTGCCAGAAGTTTATGATTTATGCGTACTATATTATGGCCACGCAGATTACATATAAACGAAGCTATTATGCGGCACCAGATTGCATATAACTTTACGATGCGAACTTACAAAACGAGACATGGAAATAGCTGGTTGTCAATCGAAATTGCCAGAAGTTTATGATTTATGCGTACTATATTATGGCCACGCAGATTACATATAAACGAAGCTATTATCCGGCACCAGATTGCATATAACCTAAGTAAGATGACATTTATTCGGAGCTAGTGCTCATTTAATCGGAGTTAGATCACATCATATCGGAGCTACGTTTCGTATTGATGCCAATCTAGGTCATACCTATACAGATCTAGATCACTTATTAAGGCATTGAGATCATATTCGAACGACGTGTTTAATAACTGAAATATTGTTCAAAACACGTTAAACCCCAACTCACTCACTCACTCATTCACTCATATCCGTTCGAACGCAGCTATTACATCTCTTTGTATCAAATGTATGCATTCTCACAGGTCAATGAGGAAGTGGCTCAGGATGATTGCCGTTTCCCGGCTGATATAACGAAGTCAAGATACTTATCGGAGTCAGTATAAGCTGTTAGCGAATTCACTAGACAATACAAGTGTGTAAGACCATCTGTGGTCGAAAGGGCTAAAGTTCATTCCTCCTGTAGATTTGCATACTAACACAAAAAGGGGGCGGATCTGAACACGTGCTCGGCACTTTGGACCGAAAGCAAGCTGATAGTGATTTAATTCATCTTCAATGCCGGATCATCTTACTTTCTTCACATAAGTTCTTTGTTTCTTTGGTATTCGAAACCACCCCGACACACACTTTACAATACAAATGTACCAAACCATTTTACTTCAGTCTTTTCCAGGGTCCTAAACTGCAATAATGTAATTGTTTATTATAATTGATTTGTTAAACTTGAAGGCTTTATCTGTCAATGTGCATATTCATTTCTGATTAAAACAAAATTGAAAATAATTGCTTTTTGCAAAGTCGTTGTTCAATATAGAACTAAATAATGATATCGAATGGAAAGATTTAAGGACTGACTTAATGAGTATCATAAAATTTGTTTCACATTTCCAAAAGAAAAGCTAATATTATTTCGTGATACGATCGTATGTTTTTGTGCAGTGTTTGGAAGCAGTTCGAGAACACTAAACAAAATCTTCTGCACACTCAACCAGAATTTAGATGAAATATTCTACATTTATTTTTGTTACTGAAAATGATTTTCTTCATATAATTATCTACGATAGAGTCTTTTAGAATATTTGGATCGATTCTCTGCCCGAACCTTGACCAGTTTGCCCTAGAGAGGCAAATACATTACGCATACCCCGTTTCATGTATTGGTTAGAGTTACCTTAAAACTACAGAACAGGCAATGTTACCATGGAAATATGAAAGTGTTTAGATTCAGAGATGTCTTAACCTAATTTGATTATATGAAATTGTCTCGAGAATGTTTTAAATCTATTTTGTGCTATGAAATTTTTTAGTGTCAGAGATGTCTTAATTTGATTCATCATTGTGTACGTCGTTCTTTTTTCACTGTTTAAATTAATTTTCCCATATTCAAATCAATTAAATTTTTTACATGAAAAGACACACCCTTGATTGGTTTGGAGGCGCTTTATTCAAACATTAAGACAGACAGACGGGCCAATTTCACGACTGCTTAGTCTATGAACGGAGAGTGAGTTGTTAAAGGCGTTAGAATTAACTTAGAAATGATTATAGATTTGCCTGCGTGAAAACATTGGCACTTGAAGCGTACATATAATCTAAAGGCATACGCTGTAAAATTCTATCATTTTCATAGACAATGATCTTCACTTCACAATTCTTTATTTTGCTTGTATGTCATCTTGAAGAAGATCAATGTTGGCAAGGATCTGACTGCTGTGGACTGAGGGAGTGATAGCTGAAACTTATCACTTGGACTGCTCGTGGACTCAGTGGAGTGATAGCTTCAACTTATAACTCGGACGGAACGTGAACTGAGTTGGTTGATAATTGAAATCTATCGCGTGGACGGATCATGGACTCCATGCAGAAAAGATACAACTTATCACATGGACGGTTCGTAGACTGAGTGGGGTGATGGCTACAACTTATCCCTAGGGCAGTTCGTGGACTGGGTGGGGTGATTATTACAACTTATCCCTCGGGCGGATCAAGGACTGAGTGGGGTGATGATTACAACTTATCCCTCGGGCGGATCAAGGACTGAGTGGGGTGATGATTACAACTTATCCCTCGGGCAGTTCGTAGACTGGGTGGGGTGATGGCTACAACTTATCCCTCGGGCAGTTCGTGGACTGGGTGGGGTGATGATTACAACTTACACCCCTTGGGAAGTTGTTTCCTTTGTTTTATTTGAAGGTTATATGCCATAACCACCATGTGCGCAGGTTGGTTATCTCATAACCACCATGGTCGGTTATGAGTGAGTACATGAGTTGAGGTTCAACGTGTTTTTTTAAACAACATTTCAGATATTAAACACCTGTCGGTTATGAGATGTTCAATGTGAACAAACAAATTGACTTGTAAAATTTTGAAATTTCAACAAGCTAGAGATTTAACATTTATAAAGGGCGTAACTGGGATTCGAACCCGGGACCTTTGTATTGTCAAGCAACACCTCTACCTCTTGAGCTAACGAGGATCCATGTCAGCTGAGGTACTTTTTGTTGTGTCATGTGTACACTGATTTCCCCCTGTATATATATATATATATATATATATATATAATAATAGGTAATAGGTTTTGTATATTTTTAATGTAAATGGGCTAGTTTTTAGCTTTAAAATCTAAAGCAGGCGTGTATTGTAAATATTCTATGTGACTCGTTCGGTCAGAAAACATAAAGCCGCAAAGTGTTAAAATATAACGTTTATAAATGCAATTTATATGAATAATTTAGTTTAAAGTTATTTTACGAATGTTCCGCGGGAGTGTAAGCCAAATAATGACCTGATTGCCTCGCGTTATGGCAATAAACTCAGCTCGGGCTACGCCCTCGTGAGTTTATTTGCCATAACCGCTCGGCACCAGGTCATTATTTACTACTTATCCCTCGGACGGATCAAGGACTGAGTGGGGTGATGGCTACAATGTTATGCCTCGGGCAGTTCCTGGACTGGGTGGGATGATCGCTACAACTTATCACTCTGGCGGATCTTGGATCTCAGTGGGGTGATAGCTACAATTTATCCCTCGAGCGGATCAAGGACTGAGTGGGGTGATGGCTACAACTAATCACTCGGGCGGATCAAGGACTGAGTGGGGTGATGGCTACAACTTATCCCTAGGGCAGTTCGTGGACTGGGTGGGGTGATTATTACAACTTATCCCTCGGGCGGATCAAGGACTGGGTGGGGTGATTATTACAACTTATCCCTCGGGCGGATCAAGGACTGAGTGGGGTGATGATTACAACTTATCCCTCGGGCGGATCAAGGACTGAGTGGGGTGATGATTACAACTTATCCCTCGGGCAGTTCGTAGACTGGGTGGGGTGATGGCTACAACTTATCCCTCGGGCAGTTCGTGGACTGGGTGGGGTGATGATTACAACTTATCCCTCGGACGGATCAAGGACTGAGTGGGGTGATGGCTACAATGTTATGCCTCGGGCAGTTCCTGGACTGGGTGGGATGATCGCTACAACTTATCACTCTGGCGGATCTTGGATCTCAGTGGGGTGATAGCTACAATTTATCCCTCGAGCGGATCAAGGACTGAGTGGGGTGATGGCTACAACTAATCACTCGGGCGGATCAAGGACTGAGTGGGGTGATGGCTACAACTTATCACTCGGGCGGATCAAGGACTGAGTGGGGTGATGATTACAATTTATCACTCGGGCGGATCAAGGACTGAGTGGGGTGATGATTACAATTTATCACTCGGCCTTCTCTCCTAACGACCCTTCATTTTTTTCTACAAAGGACTTCCAATTCACAATTTGTACATCCTATAACCCATGATGTCATCAACTCAAACCATAAACCCCTGAACAAAGGGAAAATTATTGAAAAGAGGACAATTCCGAAAGCCACTCCGGTCTTTATCTGCATCAAACTAATGCAAATGCTAATATGTAAGCAAATGGTGAGTTAAAGATATCTTAATAAAGAGATCACATCTGCAGGCACTGAGATCACAATTATACGGAGCTAGAACATATCTATAAAGAATCATATTACGTTCATTCAGAGCTAGAACCGATTTATAGAGAACTATTTCACATTTTTACCGAACTAGATCAACTTCATGCGGAGCTAGACCACATTAATACGAAGCTAGATCATATCTATGAAAAATTACATCGCACATATGCGAAGCGAGATCATATCTTTATGGAGCTTAGTCAAATCCATTTGGAGCTAGATCACATTCATACTAAGCTAAATCACATTTATGCAGAGCAAGATTACATTTATAACTAACTGAAACACATCTTCATGGAACATGTCTACTTTTTATGGAACTAGTTCAGATTTATACGTAATTAGATCACATCGACAGAGAACCACATCGATGAACATAATCGCATTCATCTTGGAATCTCTCGCTGGGTAGAATATAGAATATACTGACGCAGCCCAAAACAATTATTTTTAATAGATACAACATACTCTTACCTAATTTTGAGAAGGATATATTGTTTCTTTATTTCAATCAATTGCAAGATACGTTTTCAAAAATCTTTGAAATTGTTAGAAAGTGTATTATTAGTTTTTCAACACGCAATTTTCTGAACTTCATTTCAATGAATTTTTCAACAGCCGGCACTTTTTGATAGAGATTGTGTTCAAATTTGAAAAAATATCAAACTCAGTATCAAACTCATTCACAGATCACTCTCGATCCGTTCCTCTTGAATTATCGTTTCTAAAACTGCACCCTCGCGCGCCCGTTATTTTCGCCCTTTTAGATTGTCCTTGTTGCGATTGAACTACGAAACGAAAAAAATTGTTTAACACAATTTTATAATTAAAATATAGTTCAAAATTTCTAGCACATTTTCAAGAATTATAAATGCCTCGCTTCATCACAATTCTCTGTGTTTTAGCTATTATGATAGATTTGGAAATGTCGCTGCTATCTCGAATGACATTTACCATTGAGCTAAAAATAGACACAGGAATTCCCTTAGAAAACCAATAGAAAGAGGAGTCGGTGATAAATGTTGGTGCAGAAATTCATCTCTTTACGATGCGAACTTACAAAACGAGACATGGAAATAGCTGGTTGTCAATCGAAATTGCCAGAAGTTTATGATTTATGCGTACTATATTATGGCCACGCAGATTACATATAAACGAAGCTATTATCCGGCACCAGATTGCATATAACTTTACGATGCGAACTTACAAAACGAGACATGGAAATAGCTGGTTGTCAATCGAAATTGCCAGAAGTTTATGATTTATGCGTACTATATTATGGCCACGCAGATTACATATAAACGAAGCTATTATCCGGCACCAGATTGCATATAACCTAAGTAAGATGACATTTATTCGGAGCTAGTGCTCATTTAATCGGAGTTAGATCACATCATATCGGAGCTACGTTTCGTATTGATGCCAATCTAGGTCATACCTATACAGATCTAGATCACTTATTAAGGCATTGAGATCATATTCGAACGACGTGTTTAATAACTGAAATATTGTTCAAAACACGTTAAACCCCAACTCACTCACTCACTCATTCACTCATATCCGTTCGAACGCAGCTATTACATCTCTTTGTATCAAATGTGTGCATTCTCACAGGTCAATGAGGAAGTGGCTCAGGATGATTGCCGTTTCCCGGCTGATATAACGAAGTCAAGATACTTATCGGAGTCAGTATAAGCTGTTAGCGAATTCACTAGACAATACAAGTGTGTAAGACCATCTGTGGTCGAAAGGGCTAAAGTTCATTCCTCCTGTAGATTTGCATACTAACACAAAAAGGGGGCGGATCTGAACACGTGCTCGGCACTTTGGACCGAAAGCAAGCTGATAGTGATTTAATTCATCTTCAATGCCGGATCATCTTACTTTCTTCACATAAGTTCTTTGTTTCTTTGGTATTCGAAACCACCCCGACACACACTTTACAATACAAATGTACCAAACCATTTTACTTCAGTCTTTTCCAGGGTCCTAAACTGCAATAATGTAATTGTTTATTATAATTGATTTGTTAAACTTGAAGGCTTTATCTGTCAATGTGCATATTCATTTCTGATTAAAACAAAATTGAAAATAATTGCTTTTTGCAAAGTCGTTGTTCAATATAGAACTAAATAATGATATCGAATGGAAAGATTTAAGGACTGACTTAATGAGTATCATAAAATTTGTTTCACATTTCCAAAAGAAAAGCTAATATTATTTCGTGATACGATCGTATGTTTTTGTGCAGTGTTTGGAAGCAGTTCGAGAACGCTTTGACCTTTCAATGCGCCCTTTGGCGGTGGTATTATGGCCGTAAAGCCTCTTGACACTAAGTAGTAAGACTTTTGCTTTCCCTGCGACTCTAGACACCAAGTATCAAGATCTTTGCTTCTGTGCGCCTCTTGACACCAAATATTAATACCATTGTTTCCCTGTGTCTCTAGTCCGCAAGTATTAAGACCCTCGCTTTCTGTGCGCCTCTAGACAGCAAGTATTAAGACCATTGCTTTCTGTGCTCCCCTAGACACCAAGTATCAATACCTTTGCTTTCTGTGAGCCTCTTGACACCAAGTATTAAGATATTTGCTTTCTGTGCACTTCTAGACAGCAAGCATTAAGACCATCGCTTTCTGTGCACCTCTAGACAGCAAGTATTAAGACCTTTGCTTTCTGTGCGCCTCTTGACACCAAATATTAATACCATTGTTTCCCTGTGCCTCTAGACAGCAAGTATTAAGACCATCGCTTTCTGTGCGCCCCTAGACACCAAGTATCAATACGTTTGCTTTCTGTGCGCCTCAAGACACCAAGTACTAAGACCGTCGCTTTCTGTGCGCCTCTAGACACAATGTATCAATACCATAGTTTCCCTGCTCCTCTAGACAGCAAGTCTTAAGACCATCGCTTTCTGTGCGCCTCTAGACACCAAGTATTAAGACCTTTGCTTTCTGTGAGCCCCTAGACACCAAGTATCAAGATTTTTGCTTTCTGTGCGCCTCAAGACACCAAGTATCAAGAAACTTGCTTTCTGTGCGCCTCTTGACACCAAGTATTAAGACCATTGCTTTCTATGCGCCTCTAGACACCAAATATTAAGACCATTGCTTTCTATGCGCCTCTAGACACCAAGTATCAAGATTTTTGCTTTCTGTGCGCCTCTAGACACCAAGTATCAATACGTTTGCTTTCTGTGCGCCTCTAGACACAAAGTATCAATACCTTTGCTTTCTGTGAGCCTTTGACACCAAGTATTAATACCATTGTTTCCTGTGCCTCTACACAGCAAGTATTAAGACCATCGCTTTCTGTGCGCCCCTAGACACCAAGTATCAAGATGTTTTCTTTATGTGCGCCTCAAGACACCAAATATCAAAACACTTGCTTTCTGTGCGACTCTAGACACCAGGTATTAAGACCATTGCTTTCTGTGCGCCTCTAGACGCCAAGTATCAATACCTTTGCTTTCTGTGAGCCTCTTGACACCAAATATTAAGAGTTTTGCTTTCTGTGAGCCCCTAGACACCAAGTATTAAAATTTTGCTCTCTGTGCGACTCTAGGCACCAAGTATTAAGACCATTGCTTTCTGTGAACCCCTAGACACCAAGTATCAAGATGTTATATTTCTGTGTGCCTCACGACATTAAGTATCAAGATACTTGCTTTCTGTACGCCTCTAGACATCAAATATCAAGACCTTTGCTTTCTGTGCGACTCTTGACACCAAATATACCTTTGCGTTCGGTTCGCCTCTAGACGCCAAGTATTAAAACCTTTTGCATTCCGTGCGCCTCTGGGCAGAAAGTATTTAGATCGGGTGCTTTCAGGTCAAAGTCTTGAGTGTTAAGTACCATGCTTAAATTCCTCTTGTGACAATTCTCTACATTTTCAGTTAAAGATCTAGAAGTCTTCAAGCTTAATTCCACGACATTAACCCTACATTTCCAACTATAAATCTTTTGACGTTCAGTACTGTGCCTAAGCATTTCCATTTATAAATCTAGACGCGAAGTTCTATAACAACTATAAGTCTAGACGCCAAGTTCTATAACCCTACATTTCCAGCTTTAAGTCTAGATGCCAAGTTCTATAACCCTACATTTCCAACTATAAGTCTTGACGCCAAGTTCTATAAGCCTACATTTCCAGCTATAAGTCTAGACGCCAAGTTCTATAACCCTACATTTCAGCTATAAGTCTAGACGCCAAGTTCTATAACCCTACATTTCCAGCTATAAGTCTAGACGCCAAGTTCTTTAACCCTACATTTCTAGCTATAAGTCTAGACGCCAAGTTCTTGGCCCCTACATTTCCAACTATAAGTTTAGATACTCAGTTCTAAGTCCTATATTTTCAACTAAACTAACAGGAAAAAGAAAGGTTTCACTCATTTTTCAAGTCTATAAGATAAAAACAAACGCAGATATGAGAATTGGTTTATAAACAGAAATCCTTTTCCAATATTCTGTTTAAAAGCATTCCAAATATCGGCATTTAATTTGCCCCAATACACAAGAAAAGAGACAGGGGGTCAATATTATAAATTACACAACTGTTGAGGTAAAAGACAAGTAGTAATAGGAATCATGGAGTTTGTCATAGGTAGCGAGTGTGACCACCCTGGGCATCAATGCAAGCAAGTAATCGCCTCCTAATTGAAGTCGTGAGGCGTCGGATGACGTCAGCAGGGATACTGGGCCATATGTTTAACAGAGCTTGCTCAAGTTCCTGCTGGTTGTTTTGAGGTGGTATCAGCTGTCTCAAATAGCGGTCAAGGTGATTCGAACGGTGGTCAATCGGGTTCATATCTGATGAGTTGGCTGACCACGGCAAAACAGTGACGTTGGCGTTCTCGAGGTAGTCTTTAACAATTCGGGCAGTGTGATGTCTTGCGTTGTGACAATATCAATCGTTTTGGCCTTTGTTGGATGAAAGGATGATAGGTCTCAGAACGATGATAGGTCTCAGCTGAAGACATGACTATGTGCCGTCGTTGCTGTTGATGCCGCCGTTACGAATCGGTTTCGGAGATGAATCTGCCTGATGTAGCGATATTCATCCGCAGTTGTTACCCTCGGTCTTCCCGATCTTGGTCTGTCCTGTGTCTGGCCTGTCTGCTGGAAGTTATTAACAGCCTTCTGATGTTGGTTTGGCTGCAGTTGAAGATTCTTGCCATGTGACGTTGGGAAGCCCCCACAGTGGAAATACCGATCGCTTGGGCACGTTGTGCTTGCGTAAGTCTTGACATACTTTTGTTGTTCTTTATATTACTGAATGTCAGCTCTTTCCAACAAGGGTATCTATGCAACATTGCTGCATGTGCATCACAAATCATGCATCAAAAACACGATTTGCACGTGTTTTGGAATGCACAATTCCAGTGGCTGCGTTCGATACGATGCGTTCGTGTAGAGGAAACGATGCATTAATACTAGCATTTCTTGCTTAGAATCAAATCCGTACCAGCCCTCTTATTCTTTTCATGAAATAAATAAGAGTGAAACCTTTCTTTTGCCTGGGAGTTTTTAAGTATAGATGCCAACTTACCCGAGCGTACACGTTTCCAACAAGAGATCTAAAAGCTTTAGAGCTTAGCTTGAGCATTCTGTCCAAATCATTCATGTTGCGTATGGTGTTCTGACCTTCAGTACCACCACTTATACTAAATGCCTTTATTGGGCACCTTAAACACACACATCATACACTTTCAGTACAGTGTCAAGATCTTCCAGGCTACCATGCAATGATTTACTGCGGTCGAGACTACAAGTGCAATGATAATGTCAGTACCGACGCCTCGTGCCACGTTCATACACATTTTCTGCTGTTTCTAGTACTTGAAGCTTTGCTGAATGGTTTAGCAGCAGCGCCTGGGGACGCACGGGAGTTATCAATAATGTCATTGATTTATCATTTTTTCAAGGAGTTTCTAAACTTATGGCTAGCGTTCCAGTGTTTAAATTCCACAAGCCGTAAATATATGAATACAAAAACGATATGCTAACAAGGAGGTTGTGATCATAAATTCTTTTTGTTCTCATTAAGAAGCAGGATCGCTGTACCTAAAGTATACAGGATGTGGCAACAACAAAAAATAATAATAATGATAATAATAATAATAATAATAATAAACATACCAATATAGACGTCTTCGTTCGATCATAAAAGTCGACGTTAACTCTGAAGGCTACCATGGCGTCAACCCAAAAGTCTGATTGGACCTTTTTGAGCATGTTGTTGAGGTTGTAGTTGGACGCATCCCAGCTGCCAAGCACGTACCACCCGCCCAGGGGCTGCAGCACGTTGTCGATGAAGGGTTTGCCTCGCAGCTTCTCCGTCGTATAGTCGTCCATGCATGACTGAAAGAGATTCTTCAGCTTGCGCTCGGCGGCCCATTCCGTGCTTCTGACAGCAGGACTCTCGAGGATGGTCTTCAGCTTTGCCTCGTTTTTCTTGTACATGTCCGTGAAGAGCGTGTGTTGGGACGTGTCGGCATCCAGTTGGTTCCACATCTTGTAGCTCCCACACGCGTACTCGTAGAAGTTCTGGCATGGGTCCACGCTCATGTTCATGCTGACGAGCGTAAAGGCCGTGACCTCTAAACATGTTTTACTGAAACACGTTTTGTCCATCTTGTTGCCCTTAAGAGCTTGAGTCTGTGCCTGCTCTTCGCTCTGTTTCGTGGTTGCGTACATCCCTGCAAATGTCACAAACATAATAACCAGCACTAATACAACGATGCCTAGAATGATTTCTCGTAAACTTAGCGAAAACCGCCTCGCGATTCCGCCGATTACAGGGGCATTGTCAAGAGATTTTCTTTCCATTTTTGAGTTTGCTTATAGATGTCAACAGGTAGATGTCCTGGGTAGAAATAGCAATGAACCAGGCGGATGAACGATGATGAATTGGGGGCGGATCTCAAGTCTCACTGATCGATTTGATGATCAAAGTGCGTATGTCTCACATCGTCCTCCCCGTCACCCGATCTCCTCAATCCGCATGACCTCTTACCAGGATATGTAGCTGTAAACTCACCTCGTCGCCATGTCATGCATCTCACTCCTGCCTGTCTGGACGCAACAGTTTCAGAGTCAGGTGTGATCATTCCTCCTACCCACAAGAGTTAAAAATTGACATTATTATAAGCATTGGTTCGAATGAGGAAAACAAATACACACTGTCATCGAGAATATGATATTTAAGAGATAAAAGTCGCTCTACCCAAATGTGTTTTGTAATAAAGTATAGTTTTAACCTGAACTATTACAGTTAAAGCACGAGGACGGTAGTCCGAGTGCTTTAGCGTTATGATAGTTCAGGGCAAAACTATACTTTATCATAAAACACATTTGGGTAGATCGAACTTTATTTCTTTTCTAAGATGCCAAATTGATATATACGGGAACCACCCTGATTTTAATAATCTCGAAATGAAATATAGTGTTTACATCGCTCACATTAATACATGAACACTATATTTTATTTCGAGATTTTTAAAATCAGGCTGGTTCCGGTATAGATTACTTTGGCGTCTTAGAAAAGAAATAAAGTTCGCTCTACCCCAATGTGTTTTGTAACAAAGTCAAGTTTTGCCTGAGCTATTATAACGTGAAAACATTCACCCCGATGTGTTTGGGTAGAGCGAACTTTATTTCTTAAATAACGTCATTCAATTGTTGCGTCCTGAAAAACTATACCTTTATTTAGAAGATAAATAGTTGCGTTTGTATAAAATTTCCGGGATTCATTGTTATTCAACACCCGCAAAACCGACGGCGTTGGTCGTCATACCATAAAAACGGCATTCGAAAGAAGGCGGCCGCATGAAACTAACCGGCAAATTTGAACTAAGTAAGCCAGTTGAAATTATTTTCGTTCTTCAAAAATAAATCATATCAAAATTTATTTGTAATATCTACCGGTAGACACAATCTAAAAACTGACAAAGACAACTGTCAAATAGGTGTCCGGCACACAAGCACGGGAGACATCGATACAGGTCATATACAATATATTACAAGGCAATCCACCTAGACATATCAGGCTCCGATATATTTGCTGTTATAAACATACTCATAAAGTGACATCGGTAAGTATCACTCGTAACGTATTCATACCAGTATAGAATCGCCCCCTCTATTGTAGATAATTATATTCATCAAACCCCGGTATAGAATCGCCCCCTCTATTGTATATAAGAATGTGCATCAAACCCAGTATAGAATCCCCCCCTCTATTGTATATAAGAATGTGCATCAAACCCTGTATAGATTCGCCCCCTCTATTGTATATAAGAATGTGCATCAAACCCAGTATAGATTCGCCCCCTCTATTGTATATAAGAATGTGCATCAAACCCAGTATAGAATCGCCTCCTCTATTGTATATAAGAATGTGCATCAAACCCAGTATAGATTCGCCCCCTCTATTGTATATAAGAATGTGCATCAAACCCTGTATAGATTCGCCCCCTCTATTGTATATAAGAATGTGCATCAAACCCAGTATAGAATTCCCCCCTCTATTGTATATAAGAATGTGCATCAAACCCAGTATAGAATCGCCCCCTCTATTGTATATAAGAATGTGCATCAAACCCAGTATAGAATTCCCCCCTCTATTGTATATAAGAATGTGCATCAAACCCAGTATAGAATCGCCCCCTCTATTGTATATAAGACTGTGCATCAAACCCAGTATAGAATCGCCCCCTCTATTGTATATAAGAATGTGCATCAAACCCAGTATAGATTCGCCCCCTCTATTGTATATAAGAATGTGCATCAAACCCTGTATAGATTCGCCCCCTCTATTGTATATAAGAATGTGCATCAAACCCAGTATAGAATTCCCCCCTCTATTGTATATAAGAATGTGCATCAAACCCAGTATAGAATCGACCCCTCTATTGTATATAAGAATGTGCATCAAACCCAGTATAGAATTCCCCCCTCTATTGTATATAAGAATGTGCATCAAACCCAGTATAGAATCGCCCCCTCTATTGTATATAAGAATGTGCATCAAACCCTGTATAGATTCGCCCCCTCTATTGTATATAAGAATGTGCATCAAACCCAGTATAGAATTCCCCCCTCTATTGTATATAAGAATGTGCATCAAACCCAGTATAGAATCGCCCCCTCTATTGTATATGAGTATATGCATCAAACCCAGTATAGATTCGCCCCCTCTATTGTATATAAGATTGTGCATCAAACCCAGTATAGAATTCCCCCCTCTATTGTATATAAGAATGTGCATCAAACCAAGTATAGAATCCCCCCCCCCCTCTATTGTATATGAGTATATGCATCAAACCCAGTATAGATTCGCCCCCTCTACTGTATATTAAAATATGCATCACACCCAGTATAGATTCGCCCCCTCTAAATATATGTAATTATGTGCATCAAACCCGTTATAAATTCGCCCCATTTAATTGTATGTAAGTACAATTGTATATGCTCAGTATATATTCGCCCCCTCTAACTTTATAAAAGTATGTATACCGGTATAAAATCTCCGGGGGAGGGTTTGTACCGGTACAAAATCACCGGGGGAGATTTTATACGGGGACGAATTTATACCGGGACACCGGCACTAGTGAACATGTTGTATCAATTCGCGGTGAATCTAATTAGCTAATTTAGCCTTAGCGGTGAATCTAATTAGCTAATTAGCCTTAGCTAATTTGCCATTGTCATTCAACATAGGGTATTTTTTTTTTTTAATCAACTAATCAGAATCGAGAATACAACGAAGTCATGTTACAATGTCTGATAAAAAAATTGTTTTCGATTGTTCTAACGGCTAAGCATCTTAAATAAAAGCATTCAATGTGAATATCACAAACACGCTATTCAGTACACACAAAAACCATTCAAGTATAGTATCATCTGAAAGTCTGAAAGAAAACCAAGATAGTTCCAAGGCATATTTATTTCAAATGTGTAATGTACAAGATTATATATGTAGGTTATATACAGATATAGCGATGCACGCGTTGAAATATTAATTGTTCGTAACGTGACAATGATGCAAACACCACCGGCCTTTGTGATCAAGAACGTGGATAGATCTGGATAGATGGGGGCATAGTTATGTAAACTCCATGCCAAAAATACACCAAAACCTTCAGTACAATCTGTCACAGTACGTGTAATACAGCTTAAAAAGTTGTTGCGAGACGGGCATCAAGATTTATCCCAAATTATACACTTATGGACACGCGCCTCAATAAAAGTAACATTTCACATTTGCATTATGTATACAGTCAGATTAAACAATATGATACAAGAGAATAAGGGTATTTTGAGGCACGCCTTAAAGGCACTAGTGCACGCTTTTACGGTTTAAATTGGCTATTTTAAGGTTTAAGAGGACTTATGCATTCACTTAAGCTTTCTATCGATGCAATGAAATACTTAAAATTCTTTACAATTGACCTGCAATCAACAATGAAAAAATTTAGACGGCCGCTGTCGGCTTGGACATATAACAAATCTAAGGTTAGCTGTGCACAAAACGGATAAATTATAGACAGTTGAAAGCAGTTGAACTATTAGTATGTGCAGCTGTTGAATTCACCTAAACTCTGAACTGAGAACAAAGAATGAAATATGTTTTATGAAAGCAATGTTGTAAATAAACCGATTTAATAACACAGCATTAGCATTGCTATTAGATTGACCAAAGCGGCTGCCGTTTCCGCTTTTTTGGTTATAAGCAAAATCTTAATATTTCCGATATCGTAAATCATGCGGATTTATTGTAACGTAACATTAAATACTTCCGGTCTTTAAAAATCAACTTTACTACCTGAATACGTAAATATTTGTTAAATAACTTACGAGGTAGATTACTTGAGTGAGGATCTTTAATAATATCGAGAGATATGCAGTATCTGTGCATTCGCTGTGTTAACGAAATATTGGTGTGCACTAGTGCGTTTAATACACCTACGTGTATATATCATATATATATATATATATATATATATATATATATATATATAATGAAATGTTGGAGTAATGTTGGCTATGTGTCATTTTTTGTCTTTGAATATAGAATACTGTATACTTGTGAACTATATACTTATTAGAAGTTAAACCTAATGAAGAAGAAGAAGAAGAAGAAGTTTATTAATGTATAAATTATAAAATTCTATCTTTGACAGATTCATTTTGATTTTGTTGTTAACTCTTTCATATCCATTTGCATATAGTAGTCCCTACCGAAACTTCTAGCACATTAACATGTTGTTAAACGATTTCAGGATACAGTTCAAAATGTAATTATCTCCTCAAAACGACATGCGATTTGACTATTAAACTATGACATGTAACTACACATTCGGCTATACACAAGAAAACGTAGCTCGTTCTAGGATTAAGCATCGTCTCTCGATTAAGTCTTCAAAATAAAACATATATATTGAAGCTATTTCATGGGTTTTGTGCATTTCAATTTGTAATGGAAGTGTTCAATATCTCATTATCAGGCGCCTCTGCGGGTTGCTGCATCAGTAAAGAGTACACTTGTTCGCCTGGTTCATGTTGGACGTGGAGCTGCAGTCGAATGTTTGTGCGAACTCACTCAACTGGCCCAGAGCAAGGTTCACCCTGAAGACATAGACACAAACAATAGATCGTTCCGAGATATCACAGATGTATTTGTCGCAACACATTAGTCCATACAATGTACAGTAGTCACTTAGGTGACATCCTAGCAGGCACATAGACGTCTCTCCAATTAGACGTTTATCCGCTTTATATAGACGTCAAATTTAAAGATATGGAAAATGGCGCCAGTTTTAAAAGCGCATGCGTGGAGAGATGTAAGGGTCGCAACTCTGCATGGAAAAGTTATCTGTGCACTGCATTGACTACATTTTCTATCTGGACTGTTCGAATCTCTTCACCCAAAACATTTCATATTTTTTCTTATAAATATTTACTTTTGACGGATGTATAGGATGTAATATGAATAACATTTGAGTGTAATATATCCTTTGATGCACATATTTTCTTTACCTACAAATATTTAAGTTAAAGAGCCACTCCGTGAGTTGTTGGAGTCATATATGCCAAACTTAATAAATAGTGTCATTTCATCGCGAAGTATCGAATGTTACCAATAAAACACATATTTAAGCTTATTAGGATTTTACAGTGACAATATGAAGGTAGAACGTCGCAATAATGATCGAAAACCGGACAGTAGCGCGCGTCAAATTGTCAAACGTAATTTTGGAGACTTATCTAAAACAGCCAGGAGGGCAGTTAGGAGTTGATAGTGTTTGTTAGGTTATATAACTAGTATCCATGTATATTGGACGTTACATCTACACCTCTGTGCATTTATTAGGCTGTTTTTATATTTTCATGGAAAACCAGTATTTGTCATATATATGTCTTTTGGACATGAAAACTTAAGATGTTTTGATTTTATATCACCACATATGACATTTAGGTTCGTATCAAAGGTAAATAATATGTTATGAAACTCACGGAGTGGCTCTTTAAGTGACAGAAATATTTCAATATTAAATTCCTAATGTTAAAAGGGTTTGTTTATACACAATAAGCAAAGGAAACATCTTTCAATCTGAAATATCAAAGCATTATAATAAAATTGTATGAAATGTCTAGACGTCTTGTGCCTGCTAGGATAATCCCCTGCGACAAACCTGGTAATTCAAAATAGCAGGCAGTAAATTAAAGTAACGGATACGTTCAAATAGGTACGTGCGGTGTCCCAAAATTTTCTGACCAGACCATGAAGAAACTGAAGAAACTTTTAAATGTTTACAAATTATTTTTCGACATAATCACCCCTTACCTCAGTTCATTTGGTCCAAAACCTAAGATCAGTGTAATGAGGTCGATTACGAAAAATAAGTCATACAAGATAAGCCTCGCAATTTCAACTGATATTTTGTTCATGAGTTTAAAATCACCTAAGTATCTTACGGTCACACGCCTTTCATGCACTATGATATATTATATATTCAAGCAGAGTGTAAGCGTTGCTTATTCTATAGAGTATACCTATAAAAAAGTAGAGTTAACAATTGAAGCTATACGATGGAGCATTGTCATTAATTTCTTATGAACTGGATTGTTATAAACGCTTAAATATAATCACAGCTCTACATTTAGTCCTGTCCTTTCTGGGTAACAAAACGGGGTAACTTTGAAGAACAGGCTATAATAGGCAACTGAAGTGTAAAGAGAAACTATGTCCTAAATTTGATAAGGATTGTCATAAGATAAAAGATATACAAAATGAAACGGAATGGATAATATGATTGCGTTTTGGACGTTTGTTTATGTTAAAGCCATATACTTTTATGACACACCTCGTATTGCAAAGGGTAAGAAATAAATTGGAGAGATTACGCACATTTTACACATCATGTGAGTAAATAAAAGAAAATTTAAAGCAAGTAAATGGATGGAGTGGTTCAGACGCGAGAGAGTAAACAGGGGTATGTATACCTGAGATCTCCGGGCACGTAGTTTCCGTATCTTGTACGCCGGTACAGTGAAACATCGTCCATATTGTAGCAGTAGATCTAGGAAAGAACCATTTGGTTATTTCGTTGAGGCATGTGGACATCGCTTCTATACTATGTTATCTTGAATACCATAGATTCCACTGCTTCCTATACTAATCATCAGTTTTTATTAAGTTTGCTTATAAACTAAGAGTAACTGTGTTACATTAACAGCTAGCAGGTTGATTAGAAAGAAGGACTAACAGTGTAACACATCGGTTGATAAAAGGGTAGGACTATAATTGTTTAACACAATGATAGTCGGTTAATTATAAACTAGGACTCAATGTGTAGCTCATGATCATTGTCAAACGGTTGATAAGAAGCTAGAGGTAACCTTTTATCACTTTGACAGACTATAGGGGCAGCTGTTCAGCACATTACCAGTCGACTGCTTAGAAGCTAGACGTTACTGTGTTATACATTGACAGTCAGTTGTTTAAAAGCTTGGAGTAACTCTATGACACATCGACAGTCAGTTTTTTGGAAGCTTTTTAGACATTCGATTGTTAAGAAGCTAGGAGAAACTTTGTTGCACATTGACAATCGGTTGTTTTAAAGCTAGAATTAACTGAGTAACACAATGCCAGTCGGATGCTAAGAAACTAGGGGTAACATGTGTAACAAACTAGTCAGCAGCTTAGAAGTTTGGGATAAGTGTGTTATACATTTACAGTCGGTAGTTGTGTTATCCATTTACAGTCGGTAGTTGTGTTATACATTTACAGTCGGTAGTTGTGTTATACCTTTACAGTCGGTAGTTGTGTTATACCTTTACAGTCGGTAGTTGTGTTATACCTTTACATTCGGTAGTTGTGTTATACATTTAAAGTCGGTAGTTGTGTTATACCTTTACATTCGGTAGTTGTGTTATACATTTACAGTCGGTAGTTGTGTTATACCTTTACATTCGGTAGTTGTGTTATACATTTACATTCGGTAGTTGTGTTATACATTTACAGTCGGTAGTTGTGTTATCCATTTACAGTCGGTAGTTGTGTTATACCTTTACAGTCGGTAGTTGTGTTATACCTTTACATTCGGTAGTTGTGTTATACATTTACAGTCGGTAGTTGTGTTATACCTTTACATTCGGTAGTTGTGTTATACATTTACAGTCGGTAGTTGTGTTATACCTTTACATTCGGTAGTTGTGTTATACATTTACAGTCGGTAGTTGTGTTATACCTTTACATTCGGTAGTTGTGTTATACATTTACAGTCGGTAGTTGTGTTATACCTTTACATTCGGTAGTTGTGTTATACATTTACAGTCGGTAGTTGTGTTATACATTTACAGTCGGTAGTTGTGTTATACCTTTACAGTCGGTAGTTGTGTTATACATTTACAGTCGGTAGTTGTGTTATACCTTTACATTCGGTAGTTGTGTTATACATTTACAGTCGGTAGTTGTGTTATACCTTTACATTCGGTAGTTGTGTTATACATTTACAGTCGGTAGTTGTGTTATACCTTTACATTCGGTAGTTGTGTTATACCTTTACAGTCGGTAGTTGTGTTATACCTTTACATTCGGTAGTTGTGTTATACATTTACAGTCGGTAGTTGTGTTATACCTTTACATTCGGTAGTTGTGTTATACATTTACAGTCGGTAGTTGTGTTATACATTTACAGTCGGTAGTTGTGTTATACCTTTACAGTCGGTAGTTGTGTTATACATTTACAGTCGGTAGTTGTGTTATACCTTTACATTCGGTAGTTGTGTTATACATTTACAGTCGGTAGTTGTGTTATACATTTACAGTCGGTAGTTGTGTTATACATTTACAGTCGGTAGTTGTGTTATACATTTACAGTCGTAGATTAAAAGCTAGGAATACTAGTGTTACACATTTTTAGTAGGTAGTTTAGAAGTTAGGAATATCCATGTTACACAGTGACAGTCGAATGTTAAAAGCTAGGGATAACTGTCTTACACATAAACATTCGACTGTTTAGAAATTAGGGATAACTGTGTTCCACATTGACACTGGGTTGCTTACAGGCTATAGGCTAGGGATAAGTGTGTAACACATTGACATTCGGTTGTTAGAAGGTATAGGAATATCGGTGTTACACAAAGACATTCGATTGCTTAGAGGCTAGACATAATAATTATGTTACACATTGACAGTTAATGCATAAGAAGCTAGGCGTAACTGGGTAACACATTGACATTCGATTGTTTAGAAGCTAGGGATAACTGTGTCACGCTTTTGCATATTGTTTAGATGATTTGGATAACTGTGTAACATATCGACAAAAGTTTGTTTAGAAGCTATGGGTTCCTGTTTTACAAAATGACAGACGGTTGTTATGAGGGCGTCACACATTCCCGGACTCCATATGCCGGACATCATACGAAGGTAAAAAGTCTATTTTCTGTCGGTTTGGATCCGACGACGCCACGATGAATACTTAAACAACTTACGAGGTCTACCCGAACGGACCGAAAAGTCACAAGAACGTTACACAAAATTCATCATTTTAGTTCAAATCTCATACGATCGTCACACGAATGATATATATGAAGTCTACAAGACGTCGCGTACACGTCGTGTAATGTCTGTATGGTCACACTATGGTTACTCAAAAGCCTGCCGAACCTACTATGTGACCTTCCATGGTATAAAACTGAATTTGACTGTTCAACGCAATAACATAGAATTCCTTTAATATATTTCCTTTACGAGTACGGATGATCGGGTTGAATAATGAGATGTTGATCCTTTGAAGATAATACACGCATATTGATGTTTACGTGGGTGACAATGAAGAAATAGATCTTTCGAAAAATGTGTCACTTGAAAAATCATGACAAAGAAATGGATCTAAAGAAAGTGTGAGAGTGAATTAGGAAATTTAAGATAGTTATTAATTGTGGTCTGATGAAAAAATACAGTAAAAATATTTTGTAAACAGTTCTGTTATGCGCACTTTAACTTTACAACGTTAGTTCCTAATTTGATTCATATTTGATTTTTTGCAACACATACATTTTTTTCATTGTGAATGTATACTCAGAATCCAATACAAGATTCCATCCTTAAGTGAACGGGTATATATGGATTGAAAAAATTCAAATTAGTAGACCTTCCTGATATCCTATTTTCCATTATATTACGACATATGTCTGTATTTGTCCAAAGATTACTTGTGTTTGCTAAAATAGAATGCTTGCTTCAGTCCAATAAATTATTAAATTTGAATTAAAGCACAAAGTATTTGTTTATTTTACCTTCTGAAGTTCAAACTCTTCGCGAAAAGTGTATACTGGACAAAACAAAACCAGCTACAGATATATCATAGATAATTATGTTTTCATAAATTTACAACTATGAACGCTATCTGTCTCACTACTGTGCGTCACGTCAAATTCTTGCAGTGTTTTCTGTTGACGCTCAAAACGACGAACACGTCTCCCGATCATGTCCCAGACATGCATGCTCTATAGAGGTTAGGTCATGACTCAAGGCTGGCCAAGGCATATGGACGTTATTATGACGCTGGAGGTAGTCATTCACGACACTGAGCGCAGTGGACACGGAAATCATCATCGTCGACCTTTACATTGAGCCGAGGGCAGAACTAGCGGTGCCAGGATGTGGTCATGGTAGTACAAACCAGTGATCCTTCCTTGAACAATATGCAAGTCCGTTCTGCCAGTCATGGTGATTCCTCCCCACACCATGACAGAGTCGCGCCCGAATCCGCATGCTGTCTAATGTTAACGTTAGCATGTAGCCGATTTTTAATCGTTTAGAGTATTGGTATAAGTCGTTTGTTTTCGATTTCGTAGGACCTGTGTACGAATGTTTCGATCCTGGGCTTATGTAGTGGCTCTAGGATGACCTGAAAGAGGTCTGTCATCAACACTGTGTGTTTGTTGGTACTGGTTCCACAGTCTGCTGACACGTTAAGCATGTTGGCTACTGCTCGCTGTGTTGAACCCATTTGAAGCGTGCCAATAGCATGTCGACATTTATTATGTTGAGGACACATCATTGCAAATTAACATAACACATTTAAATAATGATTCGTTAAACAGAAAACCGTATGCAAGAACTGATAGCAAAGAAAACCTGTATAGGATAAACCAGCACGCGGCAGTTTTCATCAACCCTTCCTTGAAGAATCATGAACCCCTCCAACTCGTAAGGCGCTATTGCATGACGCACGTGCAGCTAAGTGGTTCCCTAAGTGGGATAAGTTCTTCATCCATGAAGCAACTTTCAGAGCATGTCAAATGTCCATGACTATTTATCATAGCACAACCTGCATAGGTATTTTTATCTTAATATCATCTAATTTTTGGAAGAGTATATATCCCACACTTTTCTGATAGGTGCTAGCTTGACCTTTTCACGACAAACACTTCTCTTTCTTGTCATCAAAACGAAGGGCAGCCATCAGTTGCAGGAAATCGTTGCTCTGATGATAGGAGTCCAATACTGTTTGCACCAAATCATCCTCCTGCTCATCATGTTTTCTTATTAGTATACCAATTAGAGCCAAGGTTTATATTCATTTTTGTCTTTGGTTACTGGTTACCCTTTTCAGACATGAACTTACTTCCATAAATGTTTGTGAATGAAACATCCCGACTTCAATCTGAACATGATCAGCATGTTTAAACTTTGTCTGTTGTGTCCTAAGATTGTTTCTATCTGGTGTCTTTGATGTACCTGGTGGGGTGTTAGATCAAACATTTCCATTTTTTATTTAAAGAGCTGGTACTACAGAAACGAGACTGAAACTGTCTGGATCAGATTGTGTTTCTTATGTTTCATGTGGAACAAAGTCTCTGTCGGTCTCACTTCCCCCACTAATGGACACTTGATCAAAGTCAGATTCCTCACTTTCCTCTTGGGATTATTCATAGTGATTGATGTCGGGTAACTGCAAGAGCTGGGGACATGGGCCCTTTAGCAATGCTTGTAAGGGGAAAGAAAAATCTACGCGGGCCTAGGAGGCCCATGTCATGTATTCATGTTATTTTTTTTAAAAGATGTATTTTTTTGTAAACTGCATGAATCGAGAAAAGATGTTTTGTGAATTTGTACAAATCAGTACATATGTGAGGAAAACATGAACTTTCGGCAAAACTATGTCAAATGTGAACTTAAGGCAACACTATTAAAGTGCAGCTGGGCCTCAAAGGCCCCAGTTAAGGAGGGTAGGGTTAAGAAATGATGTATCATATTGCAAGGAAGCTGCTTCTTTACACAGGTTGAAGAGCTGCTAATCACCTGCACTTGTCAAACATAAAAGGTGTTGTTTGTGTAAGATAAAACATGACTCGCGGGCATTATAAAGAAATACTGATAAAGCCCACGGGTTATGTTTTACCTAACGTTTGATAGAAACACGATTACGTTGATTTAACTAAAATGGAAAAGGGGGAGGGGGCCTGGTGGGACGGTTTTTGGGATGATTATGAGCAGTAAATCTGTAAAATCTTTTGTTAACTAATTATGAATACGCTGATTACGCGAATAGGGGGTAAGGACGGCTTTTTGGCAGCTTAAGTTTTATTTTTGTTTAATAAACTGCGAATTAGTTATAATTACGTTAATTGGATATGTGAGGAACTCTTAAATGTTGTAGTTATAGATGGAGCTCATATTAGCCGAATTACATGTTTCCTTTTTCAGGTGTTAGGGTATTTCTGTGTTTGCATTGCCAATCAGTATTGAGTTGCTGAAATATTATTATTCCAAATTCATACTGTATGCCTTACTTTGTTTAGGCTATTTCAATAATGTCTTAAGGTAGGATATTGCTCTACCATGGTGAACCCAGTATTGACTTGGTTCTTTTACATGTTTAGTTCTTCGCTGAGTTGGCAAATTTGTAAAAAAGGAGGGGTTATGTAGTGAGATTGAAAATAAATAGATAATGGTTTTTTTAGGAAATATTCAGTATTTTTAAAATAAGGTTAAAATTGTGAGATATTATTTGAAAGTAGCAAATGTGTCGACAAAAGAATTAATACAGCAGGTGATCAAGGTATAGATAGTACATATGCGTGTCCCGTAGTTATCAATTAGGAGAAACACGAGTAAGAAATTAGTTTTTATCAACGGTGGTGACATATCTGACATATGGTCAATGGAATTTATGGACAAGCCTAACATGTAATCATTTCTTATGTCAAGTACGATTAGGTAAGAAGAATAGATGAGGGATAAAAACCATTATCGTGACGTTATGAATAACTGAGCATTTACCAAAGAGTATTAACCAATATTAGGGCGAGTAGTTAGTGACGTCACAAAGGTTAATGGACAAAGTTATGGAGGTTGAAGGTCAGAGAGCACTACTGACTGACGCCTGTCATAAGATGAAATAAAGAATATGATTGGTTAAGAGAAAAAACACCCTGAAGATGATTAATGAGATCAGGGGTTAAAAAAGGGATGAACGAGCAGTTTATGATAGTAAGCAGTGAAGTAAGCGGGCAGTTAGGAAAAGGAGAGCTAGACCAGAAAAAGTAGCAAGTTGGACAGTCGGGCAAATGTGGCAGAGTGTAATATATTGTATTTTATGTTTTAATTGTAAATATCCATGTACTAATGTTTCATTTAATTGCAGGTATTATAATTGTAGCAGCCCAAAGTATTAGTTTAGAGCTTGTACATTGCAAGCCTGTAATCATGTATCTTGCTGTCCCTCTATTGTTCTTTACTCTGACCTCCTGGCCACTTCAGCTTTCTATCCTTTGTTCTCTATGGTTAGGTAAGCTTACTTCTCACTTTGCATGCTCTCAGAATTTATAAAGGTAACCTGCACTATTAACTCTGGGCACTGCATTCCTACACTTTGTATGAAGAGCACGATCACACTGACAGAAGACACTTTGACTGAAGATTGACTGTCTCGTATCTTCAAGAGTCTTTATTCTACCAAACACAGGTTAGTTAAATAATTAGTATTTCACATAAATATTATTATCATTAAGGCAATATTCTTTATCTATCATATTATTAGGAAGTAGGGCTAGGCTATTGTGTGAATGATTGTATGAATGTATTTTATTGTAGTTTATGCATTGCTAAATGCTAAGGCTACTATCAATTATCTATAATGCGGCACATGTAACTATTGTGTCAGATATATATCATTTTATACACATCAAGTAATTATGATGTGAAGGTTTTAACTTATGTATTACACAAAGGTGTAATGTTATATATTTTATTATATTTGTATATATCATAAATGCACAGGTAAGTGCAGCTATATCTATATCTATATATTTATAGTATGGTATAAATGCTAAACTATGTGCATAACTATATGGTAGTATAACTTCTATCATATGAGTAATTATAGGTTATCATATTATTTATTATATAAAGGCTAGGGTAATTACTATTCTATGATTAGTCTTTGCCAGTATTTTATTCCCTATTCATATATATTTCTGGTATGCATTTCTATAAGTAGAAATGTGGTTATCATTACCCAATCATTTTAGTTTACCTTTCTTGTATATATTATTGGAATAGTACATGTAATTATGTGCTATGGCATGTTATACTAAATACTTTCTGCATTATTGTATTATGGCATTCTTGTATATATTTTACTGATATTGTATATCAGTTGGTTTTATCATCAAAGGTATGTTTATTTATCAAGCATATGTATTTTGACCATATTTATGTAACTGGTAATCTCATTATTATACTATTAATAATTATAGGCATTTGGTAGGCTAAACTTAATTAGTTACTTATGGTTAGTTTATTATAATTCTAGGACTGCAATGATGACCTAGACTGGTACTCCGTCACCTACTTTAGACTCACCTGAGTACCATATACTTGGTAGGTAATGGTTATATTAATAATTTTATTTACTTATCCATGTATTATATTTATGTATTACTTCATTTATCATCATGTGTAATTATGTTGATGTATGTAAAGTAATGTAATATCTTATATCATATCATCCATAGTATTTCATATTATGTTGTAATGCATATGATGTTTTGTATTTAATGAAATATCTATATTCTAAAGTATAATATATTATGTAAACATGCATTGGCGTATTTCATGAATATGCATTGACGTAATGTAAGCAATTGTGATGTGCGTATTATATCAAATCTATGTAATCATGCAATGATGTTTTATGAACCAAGTGTTTTATAATTATTCAAATGTACTTATTATTTTATGTATTGTTGCAGGGTGAACACACTTTGATAATTGTGTTATTACATGTCCTCATACATGTTGGATTGATGGAATAAACAGTCATCGAACCACACCCAGCAGACTTGGTTATTCTTTAACCCTACACCTGCTACAAAATGGAGCCCCCAGTGAGGAGTGACTGATTGAACAGAGGAGTGATACCAGACGGCCATCATCACTTAAGAAGCCAACGACTCTCTAAATCCGGATTCAAGAATGTGACCCTGAACTGACTGTGAACTGTGTTGAGTACCATCCAATCCCTACTGACATTTTTTTCTGAGCTCATAACTATATAACCATGGTTAAGTAATACTTAGTTAGTTGCCGGCTTTAGTTTAGTTTAGTTTAATTTGTTAACCTTGTCATTGACCATGTAATAACTTTAGTTAAGTATAGGTTACTAACTTTAGTTAGGATTATTTAATTAGTATCATTGTTTCATCATCTACTTAATGCCATAACATGCCATAGTTAGGTATTTTACACATCTTAGCATTCCATAAGCCTACCCTTATCGTAGCATTACTATTTTTCAATATAGCATAAGTATGTAGCTTTTGGTGTGAGTTGCGCGAGTGAGTGTTGAGTGTGATTGAATTTAACTAGGTAATACCATAAACTTTACATAATATGTAGGGATAGGTATAACCTGTGTTTTCTTTCATCTGCTCTGTTGACACACGGACGGTGACTGATTGACAAATATATTTACACCATGCAATGCACCATGCCACCATAATGTTGCCCTAATATTTCTTCATTTTCCAGGTTAAAGTTTCTAGCACTAATATTCCTTGATTCATAATCATATTTCCTTTGTCCTTTCTCTACTCTTCATTCTAAATATTTCTATTGGTATTATTTCATGTGTACAGTATTATTATTACCATGTAAAACCTAATTTTGCTTTCAATTTCAGGTTTGGTAGTTATATAACTTTGCCATACATTCATTTTCATTTTGCTTGTATGTTTGTATGTTTAATTCAAATCATGTGGCTAATCACTCTCTTTATTTCAGGGTAGTTAGTGTTATTTTGTTGTATAAATGACATGTATTTATCAAACTAATCATACCTTTGTTTCAGATTGTCTAATCATGTAAATTAATTTCAGCCTGTGCTTATTCACTCTTAGAGAGACGCTATTCCCTCTCTGGATTGGATTTATACTCACTAGGATTATACTCACACTGGATTACCCTCTTGTCGGATAACATGTGTTTGTGCTCACGTGATGTGTGATATGTGATCAGTGTTTGTGATTGTGCTCATTCATATACGGATATATACTTGTGTAATCTGTGATTGTGTTCTCTGACCTACACCATGGAGTTCACGGATGAGGAAGTTAGGAATATGTTAGCAGTGTTCAGGAGACAGAGAGAGAGACCTAACGCGAACACACCTGAGGATTTTGAGGCGTGGCTCAACCACTACACCATGGACAAGTACTCAGAGGATCAGACTCAGCCCACGGACAGGAAAGTCAGGATAGTGACTAGAGACTCTATCAGACTTGAGGACACTAGACCTTCCAGAGTCGTGTACCAGCACTCGCCCAGGATACCTTCCTTCAGTGGGAACAGACAAGGAAAGGATACCCCATACGACGTCTGGAAGTACCATGTTGAGGCCCTTATGGATTCATCTTCCTATACTCAGGACACAAAGGAGCAAGCTATCCGGGACTCACTCAAAGGAGATGCAGCCAAGATCGCCGTCAACATGAGGCCTGGAAGTGACATTAGTGCTCTTTTGAGAAAGATGAGGATTGTGTTTGGCCTAGCTGAGAGGAAGGAGACAAGGATGGCACAGTTCTACAGCGCCAAGCAACGAGATGATGAGGACGTGTCTCAGTGGGGATGTAGACTGGAGGAACTGCTATCCCATGCCATACAGGACAGCCCACAGATGTGCCATGACACTGAGGAGATGCTAAGGAGTATGCTCTGGACAGGACTCAGGCCAGCCCTCAAGAATATCTCCGGCCACAAGTTCGATACCATCCAGGACTTTGACGGATTGATGGAAGCTCTCAGGGAGATAGAGAATGACCAGTTGGGGCAAGCATCAGTGAAAGTCAAGACCCAAGCTACAGCCAAGATGACCACCACACAAGAACCAGAGTGGAAAAAGGAAATGTCTGAAGTGAAGGCTATGATTAACAAGTTGACCACAGAGATGTCCAACATGAAGATGTCATCAAGTACCTCTCAGCCACAAAGACAACCTTTACAAGGAGAAGCACCCTGGAACAGTGACCTACGATACCAAGGATATCAAGGACAACGTCAAGGGCAAGGACAAGGTCGAGGTCATGGTTTCCAACCACAGTGGAATGAACAAGCTCACTACGGACATGGATATGACGAGGGAGCATATGCCATGGGACCCACATGCTGGAGATGTGGACAAGTTGGGCACATGAGATACTCATGTACAGTGCGCCTGGATCATTCAAGGAGAGGCAAGGCTTTAAACTCCAGGAGACCTATGGGAAGGGGCCATTCATAGGTCAACATCATCAGCGCCCTCAAGGCAAGAGACAGATCCCAGACGGATTAGTTGGATCATCCAATGAGGTCAAGGTCAACATTGAAGGAGTTCATGCAACAGCCTTACTGGATACAGGAGCAACAGTATCAGTTATCTCTCAGTCCTTTTATGACCAGCATCTATCCCACATTGCCATCGAACCACTGGAGGATATGCTTCACATCGAATGTGCAGGAGGAGAGTCCTTACCATACTCAGGATACATTGTTGCGCACATGGAAATTTACGGAATCGCCAAGGCTCAAGGGACTCCATGTATTTTTCTTGTCTCTCCAGATACCAACTACAACTCCAAAGTGCCAGTTCTGATTGGAACCAACATCCTGGAACATCTTTTGGATGGATGCAAGAACACTCACGGAACAAGGTTCTTACAGAAAGCAGCTCTCCATACGCCATGGTATCTAGCATTCAGGACGATGGTTATAAGGGAAAAGGAACTCTTACGGAACAAGGGAAAGGTTGGACTTGTCAAGTGTTTCGAGACAAGCAATGTCATCATACCAGCTAACAGTCAAGTGATCATCAAGGGACAAGTGATCCAGCCAATCAACTTCCCGAGAGCATGTGCCTATCTACAGCCAACAAGTGATGCTACCATACACCAGGATTTGGATATTGCCCCAACCATCATGGAGTTTGATTGGGAAAATCCAGGATTAGTGGACGTCCATCTCTCCAATGTTACAACACAGACCATAGTGGTAAAACCCAAGGCCCTTGTATGTGAACTACAACCTATCCTATTTCAAGGAACGTGTCCACAGCCAACTGAAGATGAAAAGAACCTCTTGGAACAAGTTGACATCCACCAGGATCATCTTACTCAGGAGGAACTCGAACATGGAGTCAAGGTCATACTCAAGTTCAAGGATATCTTTTCAAAAGGCGATGAGGACTTAGGCCACAGCAGTGCAGTGAAGCACAGGATAGATCTCACCAGTGATATACCCTTTAAGCAACGTCATCGTCGAATACCTCCGTCCATGCTTGATGAAGTACATAGTCATCTTCGACAACTACTGTCAGCTGGGATCATTCGTCCTTCACACAGTCCCTGGTCATCAAACGTTGTCCTTGTACGCAAGCGAGATGGGAAACTGCGCATGTGTGTAGATTATCGCGCGCTGAACAACCAGACGTTAAAGGACAACTATGCGCTCCCCAGGATTGACGAACTACTGGATTATCTCGGTGGGATGAAGTATTTCTCGGTGTTAGACATGAAGTCAGGCTATCATCAGGTAGAACTCCTAGACGAACACAAAGAACGGACAGCCTTCACAGTTGGACCGCTAGGATTCTGGGAATTTAACCGCATGCCCTTTGGATTGTGTAACGCTCCTGCCACGTATCAACGTCTCATGGAACAGTGTCTTGCTGGTTTGCACCTGAAAGTATGTCTCATCTACTTGGACGATGTTATTATCTTCTCTCGCACTTATGAGGAACATCTGGAACGATTAGAGCTGGTTCTTCAACGCCTCAGGGAATCAGGACTAAAGTTAGCGCCCAAAAAGTGCAAGTTCTTCAAGAACAAAGTTCGATATGTTGGATACATAGTTTCAGAGGAGGGAATCGAGGCAGATCCGGACAAAGTTGAAAAGATCTCCGACTGGCCAACTCCCAAAACACCGGAAGAAGTAAGGAAATTCTTAGGCTTCGCAGGCTACTACCGAAAGTTCGTCAAGGATTTTTCAAAGATAGCTCGACCACTCAGTGACCTTATGCCCAAGAGCAACAAGAGATCTAAAATCAAGCACAAAGTAGAGTGGACATGGGGACCTGCACAGGAATCTGCATTCCAGAAAATCAAGGAACACCTTACTTCACCACCTGTACTAGGATATGTGGATTACTCCCAGCCTTTCGAGCTCCACACGGATGCAAGTACACATGGACTAGGCGCTGTACTCTATCAGTACCAGGAAGGACAACCTCAGGTTATAGCCTACGCCAGTCGAGGACTCAGCAAGTCTGAAAAGAATTATTCTGCACACAAATTGGAATTCCTATGTTTGAAATGGGCAGTAACAGAAAAATTCCATGATTACCTCTATGGACATCAATTCAATGTGCTTACAGATAATAACCCTCTCACCTACGTACTTACCACTGCCAAATTGGATGCAACGGGACACAGATGGTTAGCTGCCTTATCAGCATATGATTTCACTATATCATACAGGCCTGGAAAGTCAAACACAGACGCCGACACACTATCAAGACTGCCGGAAACAAGGGAGGAATCACCAAGTCATCTGTCATCAGAGTCAATCACAGCCATCTGTAACATGGTGTCAGTCCCAAGCCTATTGGAAACAGTCTCGGCAACAACAGACATGGTTGAGGATGAGGGACTTGACATCACTGAGGACAAGTGTGAAATCAATGCCCGTGATTGGAGGAAAGCCCAGGCCAAAGACCCAGCATTGGATTCCATCATATCACATCTCAGAAATGGAACTAGACCACACCTCATGAATTACAGTTCGGATCCAGAGATCACAGGCCTAGTGAAGAACTTCTCGTCACTGAAGCTGCAAAGAGGAGTCCTTTACAGAATGACCACAGTGGATGGGGAAAAGACAGAACAACTTGTGCTGCCAACAAGATGTCGTCACTCTGTTCTAAGATGTCTCCACGATCATGTAGGCCATCCAGGACGTGACAGGACTCACTCTTTGATTCGAGACAGATTCTTCTGGCCAGGCATGTCACGAGATATAGAAGCCCATGTCAAGAACTGTGAAAGATGTATCAAGAGAAAGACCTCAACAGCGACAAGAGCACCACTAGTCAGCATCAAGACCACTCAACCACTGGAATTGGTATGCATGGACTTTCTCACTCTAGAACCATCAAAGGGAGGACAACAGCATATTCTCGTAGTAACGGATCACTTTACTCGATATGCCCAAGCATACCCTACGAAGAATATGACAGCAAAGACCACAGCTGATGTGTTTTTCAGGAACTTTGTCGTTCATTATGGACTCCCAAAGAGAATACACTCGGACCAAGGTGCAAATTTCGAAGGAAATCTCATGAAGGAAATCTGCAATATCACAGGCATGACTAAGTCGAGGACTACTCCTTATCATCCCATGGGAAATGGAATCACTGAGAGATTTAACCGGACACTACTAGACATGCTCGGGACACTGGAATCAAATGAGAAGAAGGATTGGAAAGCACATGTCGGTCCACTAGTACATGCATACAACTCTACTAAGCATGAAACTACAGGATTTTCACCCTTCTATCTCATGTATGGCAGACACCCAAGACTTCCAGTGGACTTAGCGTTTGGACTGGATATAGAGCCAACAAAGTCAAGAACTATCCTGGAATACACCAAGTCTCTGAAGGAACGCCTCAAACATGCCTATGATCTTGCATCAGAAACAGCCAGGAAATCACAAGCAAGACAGAAGCAAAACTATGACCACAAAGCCAGAGCTGCCACACTGGAACCTGGGGACAGAGTACTTGTAAAGATTGTCGCCTTTGATGGAAAACACAAGATTGCCAACAAGTGGGAAGAGGACATCTACACTGTGCTAAGACAACCTAATCCAGCAATTCCAGTGTACTGTGTTAGAAAAGAATCAGGAGAAGGGAAAGTCAGGACACTACATAGGAACTTACTCCTTCCTATTGGATTTCTTCCTGCTTCCGAACCTCCAGTACCCAAACCACGTCCCAGGAAATCTAGAGCTCCAGCACAACCAACTCCTATGGACTTGACAGATGATGCTGAGAGCCAGGAACCTGAAGAAGAGGACAGATGGATTCCTGTCACAGACCCAGGACCTCCAGCTTCAGATGCTGATACATCTGATAGGCCAGCTGGAGAAGAAGAGGCTGAAGTTGTGACTGATGCTGACCTGGAGGAAGTGATAGAAGCTGCTGAAGAAGAGGATGGTCCTACAGATGATGATGCTGTTCCTGCTCAAGAGCCTGAGCAGGATGAAGACATCACTGTAGACGAGGAGGAGGAGGGTGCTGTTGGAGGGCAGGACGTGTCGATTCCTTCACCTGCAAGGATGGAGGACAGGCAAAGAGCCGTGCCGTTGCCAAGGAGATCAGCACGAGAGAGGACCAGACCTAAGTGGCAGACTACAGGAGAGTTTACTATGGCAGCTCATGGGGAACCGGATTGGAAGATGCGGGCTGAGTACCTCAGCTCATTACTTTCATCTGGAGTTGTTGCAGGCATCAGCAACAAGGCCACAGAAGCACTTGTGGATCTCGTCACCGGCAAGAACACATGACGAGGACGTCATTTTGTCGGAGGGGGGAAGTGTGTGGCAGAGTGTAATATATTGTATTTTATGTTTTAATTGTAAATATCCATGTACTAATGTTTCATTTAATTGCAGGTATTATAATTGTAGCAGCCCAAAGTATTAGTTTAGAGCTTGTACATTGCAAGCCTGTAATCATGTATCTTGCTGTCCCTCTATTGTTCTTTACTCTGACCTCCTGGCCACTTCAGCTTTCTATCCTTTGTTCTCTATGGTTAGGTAAGCTTACTTCTCACTTTGCATGCTCTCAGAATTTATAAAGGTAACCTGCACTATTAACTCTGGGCACTGCATTCCTACACTTTGTATGAAGAGCACGATCACACTGACAGAAGACACTTTGACTGAAGATTGACTGTCTCGTATCTTCAAGAGTCTTTATTCTACCAAACACAGGTTAGTTAAATAATTAGTATTTCACATAAATATTATTATCATTAAGGCAATATTCTTTATCTATCATATTATTAGGAAGTAGGGCTAGGCTATTGTGTGAATGATTGTATGAATGTATTTTATTGTAGTTTATGCATTGCTAAATGCTAAGGCTACTATCAATTATCTATAATGCGGCACATGTAACTATTGTGTCAGATATATATCATTTTATACACATCAAGTAATTATGATGTGAAGGTTTTAACTTATGTATTACACAAAGGTGTAATGTTATATATTTTATTATATTTGTATATATCATAAATGCACAGGTAAGTGCAGCTATATCTATATCTATATATTTATAGTATGGTATAAATGCTAAACTATGTGCATAACTATATGGTAGTATAACTTCTATCATATGAGTAATTATAGGTTATCATATTATTTATTATATAAAGGCTAGGGTAATTACTATTCTATGATTAGTCTTTGCCAGTATTTTATTCCCTATTCATATATATTTCTGGTATGCATTTCTATAAGTAGAAATGTGGTTATCATTACCCAATCATTTTAGTTTACCTTTCTTGTATATATTATTGGAATAGTACATGTAATTATGTGCTATGGCATGTTATACTAAATACTTTCTGCATTATTGTATTATGGCATTCTTGTATATATTTTACTGATATTGTATATCAGTTGGTTTTATCATCAAAGGTATGTTTATTTATCAAGCATATGTATTTTGACCATATTTATGTAACTGGTAATCTCATTATTATACTATTAATAATTATAGGCATTTGGTAGGCTAAACTTAATTAGTTACTTATGGTTAGTTTATTATAATTCTAGGACTGCAATGATGACCTAGACTGGTACTCCGTCACCTACTTTAGACTCACCTGAGTACCATATACTTGGTAGGTAATGGTTATATTAATAATTTTATTTACTTATCCATGTATTATATTTATGTATTACTTCATTTATCATCATGTGTAATTATGTTGATGTATGTAAAGTAATGTAATATCTTATATCATATCATCCATAGTATTTCATATTATGTTGTAATGCATATGATGTTTTGTATTTAATGAAATATCTATATTCTAAAGTATAATATATTATGTAAACATGCATTGGCGTATTTCATGAATATGCATTGACGTAATGTAAGCAATTGTGATGTGCGTATTATATCAAATCTATGTAATCATGCAATGATGTTTTATGAACCAAGTGTTTTATAATTATTCAAATGTACTTATTATTTTATGTATTGTTGCAGGGTGAACACACTTTGATAATTGTGTTATTACATGTCCTCATACATGTTGGATTGATGGAATAAACAGTCATCGAACCACACCCAGCAGACTTGGTTATTCTTTAACCCTACACCTGCTACACAAAGGATATCGGGAGTAGAGTAACTATGGGGTAGGTAGGATAACGAGACTAGGCTTAGATTAGAAATTGTCTGTTTATGTGATAAGCCTTAAATGTATTTATCATAAAATGATGAAAAACGTTCCTTTGTATTTATTTAGAAGTGTAACTCTCGCAAGCTCATAAGCGGGTCAACACAATGACAGTTGGCTTTTGAAAACTATGAGTGACTTTTTAACGTGGTGTTATTCGGTTGTAATGTTGTTTTTGTAACACATTTTCGGTTGTTTGTTGAAAGCTCAGGGTGACATTTCAACAGGGTTTTAATCGGACTGCTAAGACGTCATGCTACCTACCTGTCCGAAGGCAACGAAGAACATCTGCTCGTTTGTGATACCCAACCCTGTTGGCGCAGACTTGTCCGCACCGTGTTTGTTAACCCAAAGTTTATAGGACTGAAATGCAAATCAAGGAATGTAATTATAGTGAGATAACTACATCACTAACAGTCATTGTCAAGTTAGAGGAAAAAGAACGATACAACGTTACTTCCCCTCACCGAGAAACTAAACCCATGTGCTAAAGAAACGTCCTCGTGCGTATTCAACCAATAAATATATAAGAACAAAATACTTGTAAATTCCAACATATGATATCATTTATCATATTGAAAGAATTCGTAAAACACAAATGCTCTCTTGGAGCGTTTTACAAGATGATTCGTTGACTAGGGGTTCTTTGTCCTGTATTCGATCACCTGTCACAACATGAATCACACGGCTGGATCACTAAAACGTCGTAATATCGGGTGTGCTCCCCACGTGACGCAAAAATGACGCAACACGACGTCGGACTTTTAAGCACCCTAATCACATGAATAGGGATCTGGCGCCATTCTTCTTGCAAAGCATGTCTTTAACTGTCAATGGAGACTGTTGACGTTGTGGAATATAGATGATCTATTGGGGACATGTCCGGAGATCTGGCTGGACAGGGCGAAGCATGCACATTGTTCGTGTAGAGAAAGGTCATTGTAATGACAGCAGTGTGATGCGTGGCGTGATAATGTCGTAACATCGTTCTTGGGTTCTGGCGGAGGAAAGGACAAACGAGATGGGTCCTGCTCTCATCGGTGAAAAGCACTCGGCTCCGATGTCGCTGCTGTCACTGACGGACGGTTCACGCCCAAACAAGTCAACCACGTCGAATTTATTGCTTTAACCTCATCCCTCTCAATGGTCGATAGGTTTTGATGCCGTGTTGACGCGGTCGTCTGGTCACTGTGCATCTGCTAATTGGGTGGTTCGCGTGTGTGCAGCAGATGACGTCACGGTTAGGAATCCGTTCCTTACGTAAAGCACCTGTAAATGTCTGTCTTCACTGGGGTGGTCACCTTCGGTCTGCCGCTCCTGGGGCTCCTGGGGTCTGCTGTCCTGCCAGTCAGTATGTAACACGTCACCACACTTCCAATTGTTCACCTCGAGCATTTCATGCTTCTAGCGGTATGGTCGAATATAGCGTCCAGTTCAAGCATCCCCATTGCTGGCTCTCTCTGCTCTGACGTCAGTTTCGATCGGCATGCTCTTCCTGTTAGACTGATGTAACCGATGCCACCAACCACTATATAACAAGCCCTGAGAGTTCCTTGCATAATATCAAGTGTAAACTTTTACATTTCACAACGGAATATAGCGCATAAACCTTCAACTGTAGTAACCTTTAAATCTATATGTGCATAGTTGTCCTTTAATTACGTTGATATTAAGGTTACGGCCTTTAATAACATATCTTATATACTTTGACAAACAACATATATTATTTGATTTGACAAACATAATGCACATACGTATACATTAAAATATTCGGACATATAAGATGTTAAAGTAATTACCGAGTTCCGAAATGACATAGCATGATAAATGTACAATTTCACTAATGCATTCTTCATTTTTATTGGACATCAATTCATTGACAGGTTGTTTTGACCTTATTGCAGCATTGATGTTTTGCTATGTAATATGTAAAAGTGATTTACAGTAGAAAATGATACTTATTTTCGATCTCTCCTTGTCTACATAATCTGCATATTCTACTTATGCGTTTCAAGTGGGAGGACGCCACAACGGAAATTTACCAGAGCACTTCTAAATTTATTTATTTGAAGGGAATTTAATCTGAATTTAAATGTTTTTTAATAGTTAAGTTTGGATATGTTATCTATCGATGTAAACCAATCTGATATGAACACATCTTTTATCCTTAGTCCGAATTCATTGATGAATAAGTTTGCGTTTTGTACACTTTGATTTGCCCAAACATACAATAATACATATCCATGGTCAGGCATTCTGCTTATCTTGAGCCATTATTCGTATACAATTCAAAGTTCGTTTACCTTTCATAGCTCTTTTGTTAATTGTATATTTCCATGAGAACTGAGGGGAGATAGATATGCGTATGTATTTGTAAATATTCACAAATTTCAATTCTTCACCGTCAAAATTCCATTTCTCAATTGTAATTGACACACCTCCATTTCTGAAAACAATTATATCAAATTAAGCCATATCAGCCTTTAGTCCACATCGAAAATTCAGAGAGAATGTTCAGCTGTGTTTGCAGACACATTAGAAAACAACACAATTTCAACAGCGAACAAAAATATATATGAACAAGATCTGGCATAAGTTGTAGTCTATAGCAATCTGAACACTCAATACTGGTGGCTGTTTCATTAATATATATTGAAAAAGTTAGAGGGCTCAATATGCAGCCTTGTTTTAAACCTACGGGTTGTTTGAAGAACTCTGAATATGTGTCATTGTTTCTTACACAGGTTGCTACATTGTTATAGAGATTTTGTATGGTCTTACATAACTTGCCTTTTATTCCAATAGGGTTAAATAGATTCAATAACTTTTGGCGCCTTCCTGTATTAAAAGCTTTTCTAAAATCTATGAACGCAGCATATGATTTGCCTGTTTTCCTTGATAGTTGTTTCTCTATTAATGCGTTTTAAATATATATATTATCAATCGTGGAATATTCATGCCTAAAGCCAGCTTTGTAATGGTATGATGATAGCCGTAGATCATTCATCTGGTATACATCCAGAGTCGAACATTTTATCTAAAAACTTGGAATTAAAACATCAGCCCCAATGTGTATTTGTATAAAAGAATTCTGCAATCAATTTATCGAGAACATTTGACTTATTCCTTTTCAAACCGTTACAAAGTCTTTAATTCGGTTTTAGTTATGCAATTGGTTAAAACCATATTAGATATTTAATAGTTGTCGCTGCCAGCCTTTCAATTGCGTACGCTTTGGTCCTCAATGTGACCAAAGGCGGTTTGCTTTTTGAGTCGGGTTGGAATCGAAGAACAATTCGATGTTAAATTAAACTCCTCGAAATAAATTATATCGTTTATGATGACAATATAGAAAAACTAATAAATCAAAATATTGCTTTGTAAACCAGGCCACGGTAGAAAATCCTTTAGTATATATTATAAAAAAATTAACCAATATGTAACAGTTAACTGCACACGATAATTTTAAAAGAAGTTTGAGTTAAAGATATTTTACTTTCATTAGGTACCTCATAATCAACGGGTCCCGATGGAATAGGCAACACAATTTTGAAAGCTCATGCTGTTGCACTTTATGAACCGCTCACTGAAATTTTAGATTTTTCCTTGGATCAACGTATGTTCCCGTCTATATGGAAAAAGGCCAAAGTCCACATGTATCCACTAGTAAGAAATCTAAGAAGTTTAAATACTGGTTAAATAGGAATGTCTCGGAAACTATGCAATAGATTCGACTATTGTACTAAGTACGAAATGGGATAAGTGTTCTAAAGAGCAAGAGCTCTAATTTATTGGAAAATTCACACCAAGACGCTCTACGAACCATTTGTGGCGCTGTTCGAGGAACAAATCATATATAGGAAACTTCAACTATTTCATTATAAGAAAGAAGGCAAAAGCTTTCCTTGTTTTATACAATTTGTAATTAACTTACACCGAGTTATCTACCAGAATTAGTGCACCGTACACTGGGGAATTTAACAGGACGAAATATGAGACAAATGTTTCTCAGACAGACAATTCAATGCAGAACCGAAACTTGAATAAATTATTTAAACCCGATTCCGAATGAAAATGGAACTTCCTTCAAATACCAGAAACGCTGAAACTTTAGGTATTTTTTAAAGTCGACTCAACAAATGAAGCATTGTTTATTTTTCATATCTACCAAGGAACTCGATTATGTCAGATTCTCTATGTTCCTTTAAGATAAGAATTTCCGACATACATGCTCATTGTTTCCATCGTTCTTTCCCCTCCAATCCGGCTAAAGCTCATTTGACCATTTATACGAAGATCCATGGCATTTCTTTATTATACGCATAAACTACACTGAAATAAGACATGATATGTATTTCTATATAAAAGGTTATGATACAAGGTGTTTAGCTTTTTGTGTTGCACACGCATCAAAAGAAGAACAGTTTGAAATCATCCAGTAACCTTTTGTAATTAAAACGGGTAGACTTGGCAAAGTCATACAAATTTAATTTCGGTAACTTATATATTTGTATCTGCATTTGTTATTTAATACGATCTTTTTATTTATGTTTTGCATATAATATAAGCTGCGCTTGTTGGTCGATCCCCTCCACCTTGTAAAATATATGGTGAAATGATTATGTTTAAATCACAATATGAAGGTATAAAATAGCGATGTCTATGGAAAACCAATGGGGCGCGACAATTCATCAAACCTAACTCTTTAAGTATTGACTAAAACGAACACAAGGACAGTTAGTAGTTTCATTTGTAGTAAAGTTGACGGTTTTCAATTGAGGTTAAGTTATTCTAATAAATCAATTAATCTATAAAAGATTCAACCCCAAATCTTGTTGAACAATATCAGTGTACACTTCGGGTCAAATACAGGTCAAACACTTCATACGGTTGTTACTTTGATAATCTGCATCTGTTTGCCTCGAAATTCCTTTGTTATTGGTCAACACGAGTGTGAACACAACAAAAGGAGGCTACCTCAAAGTAAATAGGAAATGTCTTCTAATGTCATCTCATGACCTGCATAGACGATTGTTCATTAACTAGAAGGTATGGTTTGGCTCTAATATTCTTTTCCATCACTGAAAGGCCTCGAGCAATTTGAATCAATTAAATCTTAAACGTTAAATTGATCGCGTCATATGGTATAAGCCACATGTCGAAGTGTATAAGTCATTATATGTTACCTATCCATGGTCCTAAGTCACATATGTACCTTTATACATATTTATATTAGTATAATGTCGATGTCCAGCTATGCCACTCAAAGGCCACTCCCTCGGTCATTGGATGTCAAGGTCCAATAATACTTTTTAGCTCATCAGGTCTGAAAGACCCGATGGGCTTATGGCATGGCAAGGCGTCCGGCGTCCGTCCATCCGTCCATCCGTCCGTCCGTCCATCCGTAAACTTTTCACTTTTTCGACTTCTTCTCCAGAACCAATGACTCTAGAGAGCTGAAATTTTATGTACATACTCCTTGGCAAATGGGGATTCTAAATTGTAGATTTCGTGACCCCATGACCCCAAATGGGGTCACAAGGGTCAAAACCTTAAAAATCTATTTTAATCTTCTTCTACAGTTCCAAAAGGTCCAGAGAGCTGAAGAGTTGTGTGTAGACTCCTTGGGCACTGGAGATTCTAAATTGTAGGTTTGGTGACCCCATGACCCCAAATGGGGTCACAGGGGTCAAAACCTAAAAAACCTTTTTTCATCTTCTTCTCCAGTTCCAAAAGGTCTAGAGAGCTGAAAAGGTGTGTGTAGACTCCTTGGCCAACGGGGATTCTAAATTGTAGTTTTTATGACCCCATGACCCCAAATGGGGTCACAGGGGTCAAAACCTAAAAAACCTAATTTAATCTTTTTCCCTAGTTCCAAAAGGTCTAGAGAGCTGAAAAGGTGTGTGTAGACTCCTTGGCCAACGGGGATTCTAAATTGTAGGTTTGGTGACCCCATGACCCCAAATGGGGTCACAAGGGTCAAAACCTAAAAAACCTCATTTCATCTTTTTCCCTAGTTGCAAAAGGTCTAGAGAGCTGAAAAGGTGTGTGTAGACTCCTTGGCCAACGGGGATTCTAAATTGTAGTTTTTATGACCCCATGACCCCAAATGGGGTCACAGGGGTCAAAACCTAAAAAACCTAATTTAATCTTTTTCCCTAGTTCCAAAAGGTCTAGAGAGCTGAAAAGGTGTGTGTAGACTCCTTGGCCAACGGGGATTCTAAATTGTAGGTTTGGTGACCCCATGACCCCAAATGGGGTCACAAGGGTCAAAACCTAAAAAACCTAATTTCATCCTTTTCCCTAGTTGCAAAAGGTCTAGAGAGCTGAAAAGGTGTGTGTAGACTCCTTGGCCAACGGGGATTCTAAATTGTAGGTTTGGTGACCCCATGACCCCAAATGGGGTCACAGGGGTCAAAACCTAAAAAACCTAATTTCATCTTTTTCCCTAGTTGCAAAAGGTCTAGAGAGCTGAAAAGGTGTGTGTAGACTCCTTGGCCAACGGGGATTCTAAATTGTAGGTTTGGTGACCCCATGACCCCAAATGGGGTCACAGGGGTCAAAACCTAAAAAACCTAATTTCATTTTTTTCCCTAGTTCCAAAAGGTCTAGAGAGCTGAAAAATTGTGTGAAGACCCCTTGGACACTGGGGATTCTAAATTGTAGGTTTGGTGACCACTTGACCCCAAATGGGGTAACAGGGGTCAAAACCTTAAAATCCTACTTTCATCTTCTTCTCCAGTTCCAAAAGGTCTTGATAGCTTAATAGTTGTGTGTAGACTCCTTGGACAATGGGGATTCTGAATTGTAGGTTCGGGGACCCCTTGACCCCAAATGGGCAATGGGCCTTTTTTATTTGATTGTGAATAACTCGGACGTTGGGACAGGCTATCTTTCCTACACTGCCCATGACCCCATGGTCTAAACCACAACACCTATTTCTATCAAAAGTCTGATGAGCTACAGAGCCCATGGCTCTATTTTTTCAACATCAGCTCGTTTCGGAGTTTGCAATTTGTTATGGCTTTTGACGCACCAAGTTTACCCACAACGCTCATTCTTACGATGTACCTGTTCACCGCTGGGAACAGCTGGGTACCGAGAACTGGGACATATAGTCACAGTATTTTGTCAAAGTTGCTGCACGTTGCTGTACCTGCAACTAGATGTATGCTTGTTTTCCTGTGGCCACCATCTGGTCATTTACCAATGGATTCGTGGCTTCCTGTAAGTGCCCGGGGTTGTGCACTGTACACTCGGGGTTGTAACAACACTTGACTACAAAGTTTTTACAGGAGTTAATCCGGGGATCATTGGGATATTTCTGTCGTCCATTTTTTGTCTAATTTCAGAGTTTCCTTTTGTTTTTTGTAGTGTTCTTTTTGTGGAATTTTGGTGGGGGTTCTCATAGTGGCGACAAGCTTCATTGATTATAAGCAGTTATTTCACTTTAATGCCATGTGATTTTGCACAAGTATCTAGGTATCGGGATTTCAACTATTTTGTTTAAAACAACCCCCATGCACTTTAATAATCAGTTATCATAATTCCTGTTTAAAGGGGTATAAGGTCTTAAATGGTGTTACTTCATCAAGAAGTAGTGCTTGTTGGTTAAGTGTGATTTGTGGTCGAAAACCGAACAATGGCGCGCGCCAATGATTCAAACGTAATTTTGAGAACTTGTTTACAGCAGACAAAATGACGAATATGTCAGATGTTATGAATAGTTATATATATTATTCAAAGCCAAATATAGATGTATAAAAATCAGGGACTGTCTCTTTAACCGAACTCGTACACTACATAAGCAATGGTGTAATGAGAGTACCTGCCAAGCGAGGTGAAGGCCCGACGTCACCGCTATAGACTCCGTGGCGACTCGTGCCGGGTTGAGGTTCCTCTGCAAAGTACACTTCATGTTAATACGTGCAGAAAGGTTCTACTGGACTCACTGAAGAATGACACTTTTAGAATTTAGTTCAATGAAGTTTTTAAGAAGCACTCAAGAATGTACCGCGACGTACATAAATAGTTTTGCCGTCCGGGCCGGTGATTGGTCCGATCGTCTGGTTGGTGTATACATCCTGCACGCACTGCTTCACGTCGGTGTAAGCTGTGGAGGTGGCGTTGCTCCACCACACTTCCCCCTGCATCCGCTCCCCCTTCTCATCCCAGCCCCGCCCTGCACATAGATAGGCACCTTGAGTCAGTCGGTATATAACATCCTCACACATATAATTTTCTCTGAAACTCTAGCCTAGCTATTTCTTTAATGTCTGCAAAACAATATGTTATCATGTTTCTGAATGTCCATTGAATGTCATTCATTAGCACTAGCTCCGAAAGAACAACGCTTACTTCAGTGGGAATGTTTGAGTAAATAACAGTCCACTAAGAACCTCATGAAGAATCAACTGATATACTTTGCAAGAACTAAAGGTGACAGGGTGTACGAGGGGATGTCAATAAGTTCATAGAAGTGTCTTTGAGACTGTCTTTGCCCTTGTGGTAGAACCCGCTTAAACACAGATGACCATTTTGTTACAGTAGAATATTGAAGAGTTTCTTTCCCAAACAAATTGGTCATACGTTTATGTATTTTGGTCGCATTTACCCCTTCTTTCTTGAGAAACTTGACAACTGCACAATGCTCAGTTTCAGAACCTTCCATGATAACATGAGGGTACCTGTGTTCAACAGGCTGTACATCTTAAATTAATGATCGGGAAGGGATGTTTATGTTTGTAAACTGTCGTCAGATGGTCTATCTCAATAATGACGTCAACAGTGATGTCTTCATAGGTGTATCAATACTAACTTCTATCAACTTGTTGACTTCCCCTCATAAGAATCAGAAATGAAAAAGTAACAGAATTAGCAAGGAAAAAGTAACAGGAGGAACACAATAAGGTACGATAAGTTATAGAGATTATTAACTGAATGTGATTCCATATCATTGATAGTGTATGAGGAATAAATGTGTATAATGCGACCCTTTTTATTATATCATATTAATGATACGGATCATACGAGGTTAATAATCTCTTTATCAAATAATGTATTTTAGCAAATGAAGGATATGAAAAGCCTAACTGATTCTTTATTGCATGGGGGATAAAGCCAGCCCCCAAGCAATTATCAGCTGATAAATGTCCCAAATTGCCGATAATTTACTATATTTAACCGTTGGTAATTTCAAAAAGAAGTTTTACACAACGCTATGTGTTCTATTTGTATCACGGCGTATCGAATGATCAATGAACATAGATGTAGCAAAAAGTGAACCATGTGACCATGTGGGTAACATAAAACTTTTTTTTAAATGTTTTTATTGTTCCCAAGAGCAGATTATCATACATGAATACAATACATTCAAGTTCTCACAAATATCACAAGATAATGCAAATAGATACTATAGTTGAATCTTAGTTATCGGATGCAGATATAGATGACCATTTCTTGTCATGTTTAAGCAGATTGTTGTTTTTTGTTGCAATAAACTTTTCGACATTATAAATATCTTTCAAAATAACCAAATACCTATCAAGACGTGGGACATGTTGCTTAATGTTACATAAATGGATATATTTTTTTGCTGATAATATAATATGATTCAGTAGTCTATTAATGTAGATTGTTCCAAACCAAACAAGGTATTTTGTTATGTTGATTGAATATTGCATATGACAATTGATCCAACCCTCAAGTTCACTCCAGAATGATTGTACCATTCTACATTCCCAATATACATGACAGATACTCTCATTCATCTCATTGCAAAAACAGCAACATAAGTTGTCAGCAAGTTTCATCTTAGATAGTTCTTTTAGTATAGATAATACCATGTAAAAACTTATATTGAAAATCTAAGAGTTTTACATCCTTTATACCATCTCTGTAACTAGTAAAAATTCTACTCCAGTTAAGATTGACATCTGTAAAGGAAGTTTGCCATTTAAAACAAATTTTAGGCATTTCTGCATTAGAAATCAGGGTGTCATAAAACAGTCTGGAACCTTTATGAAATTTAATTAAATTTAAATGATGATCTGATATAATTAAATTCAGAATAGGGATATATCCTGTGCGTCTAATGGTATATTTCCAAGTAGATGGAATTATATTCAACACTTGCACATAACTGACTAATATGACTTTCAAATTGTTAAAAGATCTGAAACCTTTATCATCACAAATGTCTTTAATTGTGATAATTCCTCTACTTGCCCAATTCTTAATGTAGAGAGCTGGGTTCTTGTAATTGTGGTTTAACCAAAGTGGTTGGGAAAGAATTTAAAAAATAATTTCCGAATTCACCTGAATTTTTTTACAATAATTGCATCATGCTTTCAAAACATCTTTCCAGTAAGGGTTGTCAATTTGAAATAATTGATCAACATTTGAGCCAAGTTTAAGGATGGTCTCCAAAGGAAAATTACAGGGATTTTCAATATGTGTTTCTTCACACAATAGGATCTCAAGTTTGATCATTTTAATGCATTACAGAAAGTGGTTGTATCAACCATCCTTAATTCACCATCTTTGTATATCCTTTTTAAATTATTCCTTATGATTTTATCATGCTTGTCGTTCCATATAAATTTAAAAAAATATTTTCTAATGAAGCAATAAAATCTTTTGGAGGATTGCGCAAGGTATTGAATATGTGTACAAGTTTTGACTTAGCTAAGGTTTTAATGACAGTTATTTTGCCAATCAAAGTTAAATGTCTTTTCCTCCATTGAGCTAGTAATCTATTAATATCTTCCAGCTTTTTGGGTGTTGATTTAGGTCACTATGACATTTGATTCCTAAAACTTCAAACACCCCACTTTGCCATTCAATTCTAATGTCTTTACATAATTTTTCGGAACTGTTTCTGCTACAGCCTATCCATATTGCTTTTGGCTTATCAATATTGATCTGAAGTCCTGACATTTTGCAAAAGGTATTAATTTCCTCAATAGCAGCTCTTAAACTTTCTTCAGAACCGTCGAGAAATACTTCAGTGTCATCTGCATATTTATTTAATTTATACTCATTATTGTCAATTACAATACCCTTTATGTTTTTATTACTTTTAATCATGCAACCTAATATTTCTGCAACAAAAATAAAGAGATACGGTGACAGAGGATCGCCATGTCCACAGCCGCGTTCATTTCTAAAAAAATCAGAGTTTTCCATGTTGGATAACACAGGATGTTGTTTCATATGTCAAAATATTTATCCACCGAATAATTTCAGGGCGAAAACCGAACTTGACTAAAACTAAATTCAAAAAATCTATGGAAACTGTATCAAAAGCTTTTACATAATCTATTAAAAGAATTAGACCAGGTTTATTTCTTTTTTTAGTTTTAAACATTAAATCATAGAGAAGTCTTGTGTTTCACTGAGTGTTCTACCTGATATAAAGTCTGTTTGGTTTGCGTGGATTAATAAATCTAAAGTCTTTTTTAAGCGGTTGGAAATACAGGCACTAACAACTTTATAAAGTGCATTCAGTAAAGTAATTCTTTAAAAGGGTTTTATCTCTGTTTTCTTAAGGTATGCAAGTTATTACTCCTCTTTTCCTAGTTAGAGACATTTCATTGCTTTTAGAAATATTATTTACAAATCTTAAGATCCAAACTTTCAAATCCTTCCAAAAATATTTGAAAAAATCAATAGGGAAGCCATCAATTCCAGGGCTTTTATTATTTTTCATGCTTTTAACTGCAAAGGCTATTTCATTCATGTCAATTTCCTTATCTAAATTTGTTCTTAACTCATTATTCAGTGTTGGTGTTACAATATTGTCCAGGTGAGAGAAATCTGTTTCAATTTTTTTATCAACTAAGTAAAGTTTCTGATAAAAAGATTTTACTTCATTGAGAATAGAGTCACAAAATATTTGGCATGCTTTAATGCGGAACTTGATTTCCCTACCTATGTCATATAGAGAGAAGAAGAATAGTTTCTTTTATATATGTCGATAAACGTGTAAATAATACTAAATATACTCGTTTTAAATTAATGTCACACAAATAAGAGTGTACATTTTTTTTAAATTTGGTCCATTATTTCGCATTCAAGAATAGGAGTCACCATTCTACTTTTGTTACAAACCACGCTGTTCCCAACAAACTGTTTTCCAAGTTTGTCAAGTAGTCATGTTCAGTGATGTGAATACTGTGCGTGCTTCCCTGAGCCCCTTACGCTGGCCCGGAATGGACGCTACTGAACAGGCCTCAATCTCTGCTCTCGTCACTCTCTTCACTTGAACATCTAGTTAAACTTTGTACCCCCTAGTATCCCTATTAGCCACGATGCATCAAAGTAACTTTGTGCATGGTGATCTAGATATCGAAAGCGAGAACTCGCACGTCTAATATATTATTTCTTGAATAACTTTGAAAAAGACACGAAATTATTCTACTTTTGCTTTTAGATCATTTGCTGTTTTTATCAAATATTTTGTGTTGAACTTTTCATTCATAACTTGCCTTGCCAAGTCAATACATTCAGAGGACACTCGAAATCCTGAGATGACTTCTAATTAAGTATCTCCCTTTTTTCGAAAATTAATCCAATAAAGTAAAATGAGAAACGCAGAGTTAAATGTTAAAATCATTCGATGGTAACCAAATTTGCATCATTGCTGATCTATATATTGAATGACCCGAATAAAAGTGTATATATTTGTATTTCACAATAAAATATATTAGGTAGGTAGGTACGTGAATTGAAGGGCCAAAAATGACCTGTAAACGCTCGTTGAAATATCGTGAGACCAAACCGGGTTGCCTCCCTTCAACTATAACTTTGCGTTAGTTATCTTCATTCGAGGGAGAGTTACTTTTCCTTTATTTCTTCGATGAAGTCTATCCTAATCTTCAATAGTGTTTTTCACTTAAAATAAGATTTATTTACAAAACGACTTAAGGACAAACTCGATTTATAATATTTTTTACATTCAGCTTAAATTTGTAATTAATATTACCTGTAAAAATATTAATGTTTCTGAAAACAACAAATAAGAATTTATTACCATTTCATGATTCAAAAAAAAAACATTTTTCATAAACTTTATAAGCAGATGGTTCTCTATGTAAGAGAGTTTGTCTGACGTTTCAACTTACTTTTGTCAAATCTTTGGGAAAATCAACTTTTCAAATGACAGCTATTGATTTTCTTTGTTGCATTTTTTATCTAAGGAATTTATGTAGATAACATGTTAGCTAATTACTCGCAAAAGATCTATTCAAATTACATAAAAGATAAGCATAAGATTTGTTTATTTGAAAATATTCACTTGACCACATGAAATTTATTGCAAGTATGAAAAATTCTACTAGCAGACCGATTGTGATTCGAAATTCCGCAAGGTAATGTAAACATACAGTTAAAAACTTATTTTTTCCTCACACAAATAACTTTTAGAACCTTCACAGTTTTCAGCATTGAACATGATAGCAATATTACAATATGTTTGCTGTAACCGGAGGCTTGCGGTTTAAACACAGTAGCAGCATCGGGCTACATCTTTGAAAATGGAAGATACCAACGAGGCATAATCAATACATAACTTATCCAATTTCTGATTTATTTAACACTTCAGTTGAATTCGAAAAGAAAGCACAGAAAATTCGTTGAATAAAATTGGAACTTATGATACAGTCTAGATTCGCTCTACTAATATAAACACCGTAAATGCCACATCTGCACACCTATTTTTTATTTTTCGACTTGTTTAAACTTCATCGTCGCTCGTGGAGTGAGGATATATTTGGCAAATATATTGGCCGGAATAACACACATAAAAGCTCACGTATTCACGCGGCGGCCATGTTGCAACGAAAGCGAGGCTAGGAAGGCAAGCCGGTTTGACGGTAACAGCGACAATCAGGGACTGTATGAAGAGTCGGCAGAATATGTTGATAACATTTTTGGTTCATGTGGAGACATTTATCAATGTCATATTTATACCTTAACAGATGCATTTAACCATTTTCATACCTATTTGGATCACAAGCAGCCGGCAACCGTTACATTTAAGATAATGGGAGGTTTAGGAGTATGCTTATTTTATTATGTATCACTATATCACATATTATTTCCTGTTCAGTATATCATACTAATTGAAAATTTTCCTAATGATGTCATCTGTTCCTGCAATTTACTCCCTCTTTTTATGTCGATTTCTAGCTTCTTTTATTGAAATCAAAGGGTTGTATTTAAGAATGTTATTCGTCATTTATCGCACAGTTATATTTCAACTTGAATAGCACATGTAAGGGTTATAAATTCCAATTAATATCGCCTGAATTTAACAAGTCACTTTTACGATTTACAAATGAACGAATAGAACGATCGAAATATGATTTCTTAGGTAAAGCCTTATCTTACATGAATCCTTAAAATATTTTATTATTCTTACTTGGAGTATTATTACTAAATATCTAAAAAAAACATCACGTGAAATCTAATCAATCATGTATTTTATCAATGAGCTGATCTTTTCATTTATATATTTTTTTCATTTATATACTATCTTACTAACACTTCATTAATTTTTATCAACAATTTAAAGTGCCAAAATCTGTAAGACTTTGAATGAGGAGTTGTCTGAGATATTTTGACGCTTTCAACATTTTTTGATTGACGTAGAATTTATATTTGTCATAACATGCACATTTGTTAAAAATTAAATCAGTTATTTTTTGGATACGATTTATTCGTTATTTTCTTATACATGTACTTCAGGTACTTCACTGATTTCTTCTGGTCAACTTAGTTTTATCTCTTTGTTCAGTGTTTGAATTTCACAATCTTGCTCATTTGCAATCTGAAATATCTTCAGATATTCTACAGAAAATGGTAGTTATGTCTTGTAATCTGAGCACTGCAGTTTCAGTTGACAAATTCTAGCTTTCATCCTGGCTGGATCAATCCTTTGACCTTCACCACTTATTATGACACCCAAGTACTTTACTTACTTCTGTCATGATATCTGTACATTTGTTCTTGTTGAGTTTTAGATTCTTGTTTCTGAGATTTGCAACACTCTATTCAGTTTCTGATATATTTCTTCTTCTGTTTCAGCATCAACTACGATATCATTAGCATAGATCTCAACACCTTCACAGGCTTCGAACCAGTTTGACACTTCTCTGATACACCTGAGTGCATATGTTCAGTCCGAAAGGTAAATGATGTAAACAGTAATTTCCAAAAGGTGTGCTGAACGTGGTAAATAAGTTTTGTTTGATTTTCACACAAAATATTCTTCAAACATAGCAACCAACTAAATAAATTTGGCATCTTCAGGGACAGTAGAGAAGGCGCTGCATTAAACAAAGCGGCAAACTTGGACTAAGTTAGCCAGTTGAAAATATTTTCATTCTTCAAAAATACATTATAACAAACTGTATTTGTAATACCTACCAGTAGACACAATCTAAAAATGTCAAAGATATCTGTCAAATTGGAGAAAGGCACGAATTTTTAAAGAAAGTGGGAAATTAAATCTTGAGTCGGGCCGGATCAAGTGAACTTGTTGTATCAATTCGCGGTGATTCGCCTTATTTTTCAAACCAACCAATCAGAATCAAGAATACAGCAAGGTCAGGTTAAAATTAAGACTGGAAGCATAACACTTGTATCGCCTAGACGTACAGCCCAGCTTAATTACATCACTCAATAACAAATATGAAAAGTAGTTTTTGATCGATGGTCTTTTGTAATAAACATATTTATTTCGTGTTATATATTGTTTATTAACAACAATTCCTTTGAATATCTAAACCCGGCACTGGTTTGTACTTGACCATCCCTGTTCCTTTAGAAATCAAATTAAATAATAGCAGGGCAAGTCAATGAGTTGGTGGTGGACAATTTAGTACGAACCCCATTCGTCGACGAGGTGAAGGATGAAATGGCCAAGGAGAGAGCCAAAAGACCCGAATGAAAAGTAGTGAGGTGTGGTGTAGTCATACACAGGGAACTGAAGTAGTCCCGCTGGGACGACGATTTGATTCCAGTACCAGAAGACTGCCAGGGTCGTGTCGAAGGTGCGGAAATACCATTTGCTCCGATCCTCCCCGTCCCGTAGTTCCTTATTCCACTCAGCCTTATGGAAGGTGTTCAGCGCCAGGATGTTCCCGAACCAGTCCGAGGCGTTGACCTTCAGCTGAAGCACATACTCAAACTTATCTAATGGCATTGTCTTAGGAACAAGAATCGACGGGAGGAGTGACAGAGAGAGTCTTGAAAGGACTGAACATTGTTTCAAATTGATCTTATCTATTTCAATAACTCATTGGTATACAACGTAAAAATGGTCTGAAAGATACATGGTGCGTGCTTGTACCTCATCATACATGGCGTCTACTTTGTCCTGGTTCATCATGTAGTCGGGATACCCCAGTTTGAAAGTAGTAGCTTTAATCTAAAATGGAAAACAAATAACCAAAACATGGAACAGTGAATATACTGAGTTAATTGAATTTGATAAGCTCGATATAAAAAGTTTCATTGAATAGAACTCTACGCACCTTCTTCTCAGCATAGTTTCTGGACTCTTCGTCCAGCCAGGGTGTCGACCGAAGCAATTCCTGTAAAGACTCTTTAGTGCTTGTCGTGATTTCTTGGACCTGTAGTAAGACACAGTTTTTTCAGTCAATAATCATATGTCTAGTAACACACCTATGAGAATGTGTCAATAACTAAGGATAATAACTGTACAGACCTTGTCTCTGTTTCTGTCTCCGAAATGGGACGATACAAACAAGGCTCCCATGGCGTCCCTCATGACGTGATTACAGTAGTAGAAGCAGTAGTTCCAGCGGCCCCGGAACTGCGTGAAGCCGGTCAGGTCCTCGTACATTTCCCTGTTTGCGTGATTGTACTCAACAGACAGGTCTGACACGTATGACTCCATGACCCGCCACACCAAGTAGTTGTGCAGCGTCCTGTATCCAACATATCAAGCATTACTTGTCGTCGTCGAGTGCACAAATGAAGCTCTTGCAATAGTAGCTTTGAAAGAGGCTGATAGGAAGTCCAACTCTAAGTGTTTTGTAAGTGTTATATTCTGAACAAAAACACTAACCTCAACTTTCAAAAATCATTCAAGACTATTTCAAAGAAATGTGACCTTGATATTGCATATTGAGAAGAAGCCAAAAATAATCATGATGCACTGTATCCATGGAATTGTTGAACCTAATGTGCTTTTACCAGCCAAAAGCCAAACTGACTAGATATAGACCACGGAAGCACATGGATTGCTGTCGGGCAGCATGGAATGTCATCAACCATGGTCATGTTAATATAAAAACATCTTTGAGATCGCAATATCACCCCAAGCCAAAATCCGAAACTCATTCAACGTCATTTTAGTTTTCCAAATGTTATGAATTCGGCAGCATAAAGACGTTTAAACACCGTAAGACCGATCATTGTTGATACAGGGCGTTGCCTCCTACACATAGAAACGTCTTTGTACCATGTTGCATCGCTGTTCCAATGTTATATTTTTAATGACAGAGTGGTTTGGTCAGCGAACGTCATTCCAACGTGCGTGTGTGTATCGTGTGTGTGTATGTGTGTATATGGTGTGTGTGCGCGCGTTTGTGTGTGCATGAATCGCAACAAAGGCTGACGTCTTTGGTTTAAGTATTCGGCAGAGTTGTCATTTGGTTTCATTAATCATCTGAACCACTTATCCACAGATAGCGCGTTCGGCTTCGGATCATAAGGTCCGTGGTTCGAATCCCGCCAGGGGCTCGGCAATTTTATCTTCAGTAGAGAACTGTTCTACACGCAGTCATGTTTTGGTGCAATGCTGTACTGAATTTCAGCACAATACAACCCATGGTTGGGTAGTTTCAGTCGAAGCTCGCAGGTTTCACCGCAATGCATAGCCACAATGGTGTTGCGGGCTATCTCCCTGCAATCTCCCTGCTATCTCCCTGCGACATAAGTGAAATACTCTTGGAATCGGCGTTAAACCCCAAGTTACCTCACCTCACCTATCCACAGTTAATGCAAGTTTTTTTAAATCTCAAAGAGACCTTATATGATACCGAGTTTAGAATCTCTAATAAATTGTTTTAACAATTTGGGTTTTTTTGCATGTAAATTTTTCACATTACTATTGGAATGATTTTCACTGTAACGGTAAAATTTATCAACAATCAAAGATCTCGTTTAGTTTTATAGAATATTGAAATATTGTTTAAACATCATTATTTATACTCACCGTTGATAGTTAACAATATGCCCAATTATCCTAATCTGTCTTAATCCGACAATCCTTACACAGAGAAAAGACACAGTTATCGCTCACGTGAGCTGCACTCAGTGCCCCCACCAGGTGGCCTACCTTATATGGTCATTGCTTCTTCTGACGGACAGACACGAAGGGGAGGCCGGGTGGGAGTTTACGATTGTTAACTATCAACGATGAGTATAAATAATGATGTTTAAACAAAAACATACTATTATTTAATATACTCTCCGTGATAGTTAACAATATGCCCGAATACCACTGTGGTGGAGGGGTGCGAGAGGCCACTAAGTAGGTGCGAGGACGTCGGAGCTCTTTGTTGGGCGTACACCTGTGCGCCCAACCGATGAATTCCCTCTATGTCCTCGCTGGACACGTCTCGAAGATAGTGGTTGGCAAACACCAGGCCTGACTTCCAGAAGCAGCCAGCCATGATGTCCGCCACCGCCATGTTTCTGTGGAGAGCCATCGTAGCCGAGACGGCTCTGATCTCGTGCGGGTTGGACTTCGCTGGCGGGTCGAGACCTGCGCTCTTGTAGGCATCCAATACCACCGAGCGGAGATGGACACTGAGCTGTCGTTTGTCTATCTTCCGGACACTAGTCTGGGAATGCCGGATGAATAGTCTCCTCCTCCCTTGACATAGTGTCCGTGTCTTTTTGGTATAGATCCGACAGGCTCTTACTGGACAAAGGAGGCGATTCTCCTCGTCCATCGGATATATGCTGTCGGAAAGGGACAGTAATGAAAAGATTCTACCCCTTTCTTCTTCGGCTTTGTTGCTTTGCTTTGTCTGCGGAAGTGTTGAGTCCAACTCAAGAACCCTAGTAGCCTTTACCACTTGCGTAGTGACAAAGGCCCCCCCGAGCGCTAACTCCAGGAGATCTTTGTAACGTTCCATCCATTCCGTGGTGACGAAGGCTTTGTAAGTGATGGTGTCCAGGCGGACGTCGTCGGTTGGAGGTCTGACTTGTTGAGGTTGACCAGCCATCCCAGCCGTCTGAACAGCGTTATCACAAAGTCCCGTTGAGCCTCCAGAACAGATGGGGATCTGTTGTGACCGAACCCGTCGTCCAGGTACATCGCAAACTGCAAGTCCACTGTGTGAAGGTACTGGACAATGGGTTGGGTCACGCAAGGGAAAAGCTACGGCGCCAACGAGATCCCGAACGGGAGAACGTTCCACTGGAAGTGGCGACCCGCCCAAACGAAACGGAGGTACCTGCGATCCCCACGATGGATGGGAATGTGCACGTACGCGTCATGTAGGTCGAGGGATATCATTGAGTCCAAGGGCTCCAGTAATTGCATTACTGACGGCAGGGTCAAGAGACAAAAATATGGCGGCCAATCTAGGAAGGAGTGGTTGAACTCCTTCATGTCGTGGATCAGCTGCCACTTTCTCGGGTCCCGCTTCGGCCGGACGAAAACCAGGAGTAGAATCCTGGGTATCTCTACCTGCTCTAGCGTCAGCGCGAGCCGATACGGATCTAGCGGGCATTCTACTGGAGCACAGGTTAGCGAGGGGCAGTGTACTACGGGAATACGAAACCCCCGCTCCAAAACCTTGCACACGAACGGGTCCAGCTCCAACTGTCTCCAGTTGGGTACAAACTGCGAGAGCCGTCCCACTACTGGGGCTTCCCAAACCGGAACAATCTGAGGCGGGAGCTCCGCAGTCACTGCTTCCTGGCGGGACCCCCATAGACGCGTCCCTTGGGGCGCTGGTTTCCTTTCTTAGGGGTACGCTTGGGTGAGGGGCCGGCACTGAAGTCACGACTTCTGTTCTGTTGACCCCCTCCACCAAAGGAAACCTCGCCAGTCTTGTTACCAGAGGTGGTGGGCGCACCTCCTCCCTTCTTCCTGGGGGTAGTCGCGTGCACGTGGGGAGAGGCTCTACCCCCGCCAGCGGCCAGTCTGTTTGTCAACTCTTGTTGCTGACGAAGGGTCCTGGCGATCTGCCCGTCGAATAGTGGGACCTCAACCTGTTTGAAGCTCCGCCGGAAGGCTAGTCCGTGCCAGGAAGCTATCGCGCCTGAGATTCGTGACCCCCGCCGAGATGCGGGAGGCGCACAGCATCATCTGCGCGAGGTTCCCAGCTACGGAGCCAAAACCTAGGTAGAGGGCCCCAAAATGCTCCTCGCCTCCTTATCAAGGTGAGACAGGTGAGCGTCTGACACCTGGTGAGGCACGGAGGGGGCGGCCACCCGACGTATGTCATCATCCAGGACATTAGAGTCGAAGTCCTTCCTGACCGCCTGAAGGAGCCTATGTGCTGGAAGCGCCACCTGCCGCTGCGTCGGCGTCTCCTCCTCGGCGGAGAAGGTCTCCAACCTGGCCACTTTTGCTGACGAGGGTTCTTCCTCCACCTCGTGTATGTGGACCTGACACCAATCGGCTGTCACAGCCGCAACAAGCGACGTGGGAGTCGCGCTCCCCGAGTCCGACACCCCTCCCTCCTGGCCACCTACACGAGTGAGGGAAGCTTCCTGATCTGAGGAGGTAGTGGTGGAGGAGATCACCACTACCCGCCTCCTTCTAGTTGTGGAAGGCGATGGGGAGGACGGAGCCGAGTCGGCCTCCTCCTCAATTTCTTCTGGTCGAAGGGCGGCTCTTGCGCTTCTTTTTAGCGCTCTGGCCGTGTACCGGTGACAACGCAGAGTCAGGGGAGGAACTCCTGCCAGGAGATAGCTCAACCCCGCTTGCGTCCTGGGAGGCATCTGCGTCCTTAACTCTGTCCCTCTCCGGCCCCGCACCCACTTCCGACAGGTCAAACTCCGCCGCATCTCCCGAGATGACGAAGTCAGAACCTGGAAGGGAACCGCCCGCGGCGGCCCTCAACTTCTGTTGCGCCTCACTCTTCCTGACGGCCGCCCGGTACTCGCGGTGTTCCGCCAGGGAGAGGTGTTCACACTCCCTGCATCTGTCTGCCTCGGCGCAAAGGTTGCGCCCCGAGACCCACACCCTCCATAGAAACCTGAGTAGGGATACGCCATAGCGCCTCGACCAACTCAGGCTACACACAATCAACTGTGCTAGAAGCTGGGAGGCACGAAGCCTACTACCCAACCCCCAAGACAGGAGCACAGGCGCCGGCGCGATGAAGCACAGGCGCAATTATTCCAAGCGCTGGAAAACAACCCCCGACTTCCAAAGCCTAGGCTGCTCGAAGCGCAAGCGTTTGCCGCCAGTGGGTGCAAACGAAGGGACACGCCCTCGAAGTGCAGGCGATACCAGCCAGGCAGCGAGGAAAGCCTCGGAACTCCACGTGCAACTCGGACCACGTTTGAAATTGACAACAGCCGATTGAAGCCAACTGCTGACAAAGGCACTGACTAATAAAACAAAATTTACCAAGCTAGCCACTTCGGTAGAAGCAGAAAGCACCTCCAAAACACTACTGCGAAATAACGGTGAAAAATCCCTGAAACAGTCGAAAAACTCCGAAATAGAGAAAAGCTATCAAGACACGCGAGTGAACTTGATGGATGACAGAAGAGCAATGACCATATAAGGTAGGCCACCTGGTGGGGGCACTGAGTGCAGCTTACTTGAGCGATAACTCTGTCTTTACTCTGTGTAAGGATTGTCGGATTAAGACAGATTAGGATAATTGGGCATATTGTTAACTATCACGGAGAGTTTATTAATTAATAGACTATCTACGTCTAAAACGCGCTCAGCACGATTGCACTACGAGAACATTACGATTCGATTGTACTGTTATCGTACTAAGGTTTTTATTATCTGCTATGACAGTACGGTTTCTCTGCACAAAGTGCACGATACTTTTACGATCATTGTACGAAAGTAACACGACTTTGACACGATCAGTAAACAATCAACACAAACTTGACACGAGGCTAACATGAACTAGGCTAGCAACAACCAATACATTCATTCGGATATGTAGGCAGTTTAACATTCGGAAAACAGTTTTCCGAGTGCCGAAAAGCGAGATAGAATTCGCCTATACCCTAACAAATTTTTTACATTAAGCCACAGGCAAACCCGACGGCTAAATGTGTCTCTCTTCTTCGTTTTTGTTTGACAACACGAAAAGGAGCATGATCGAATTATGGACAATCACACACCACTTACAAAAATGCTCATAGTTTTGGAACTTTTCATCATGTCGCTGTTAGAGTTGTTTTCGAACTTATGTTAATTGTTGTGTTCCCAAAATAAAATCACGTTATATCACTATTAAATAGGAAATTTGATAGCAAGCGTTTCTTTTGTCTGTGAGTTTAGAAACCAGTAAAGAAGCTTGTCTTCATATATAGATGACTTTGCTTCCAGGGCCTTCTTTCACAAAGCCCCAAGGTGTTCGAAAGTCCTTAAGATAACCTAAGTGCAAGGTTAAAGAATGGGAGTTAACGTGAATCTTAGTAAAGGTTGCTTTGTGAAAGGAGGCCCTGATCTTTAAGATTCAAAAAGATCTCATAGATAACATGAAATACGTGGAAATGACGGAATTTTCTAGACAGAAAGTTCCAGATGGAACATTCTAGCAAACTAGCAATTAAAAATGTAACACAGTGTTTAACGCATAAGCAATCACATTCTTATAAAATCATTTGCTACACACGTATGGTGACAAAAAAGCGGATACCATATTCAAGACACGCAGCGAGGTACAAGGAACAAGATTTGACCTGATTTTAATGAGATTGATGTTTGATGGCCCTGTGACCCGTTGCAAGATGAGTCTTTGGTAAATCTGAGAGGATGATTCTCTTGTGATACTTAACAGGGAGTAAGAAAAGAAATTCACCTTGTCCTATGACTTCCTGTGATGTTTGTGATAACGCCGGTTAGTTCTCGCAGATAGTCATAATTGTATATGGCTACCTTTGTTCTGCCCGTAATCCCAGCTTGGTTAAACAGATATTTCATTTGTTGTGTCCAGTCAATCTGAAATTTTACAAAATAAATACAGACAAAGAGACAGACATATTGTATTGAATTCATAAACGGCCTTGAGGCCAATAGCACAAGAAGGAACATCTCCTTTGCGAAATCTGAAATCAGAAGATCAATAAATACCCCTTAACAATTACTTGTTTTCCCCAACTTCTTCAATACCGAGCTCACCCAAATAATGATGTAACATTTTTCGTGCGGGGTTTCATTATTGAAATACGGGGTTTGATTATTGATGATTGGTTATAGAAAACAGTATGACAAATATGATTTATGTATTTATAAAAAAAACATCTAGGACATTTAAGAAAACCATGTCACTCATCTTTTTTAAAAGAAATACAGAATGGACTTTGGGTTTTTATTTGATTGACAGATTAGCTGAATTATCGGTATACGTTGCAACCAAATTTCAATCCTTATGGTGGCAAATCAAAGAGTGGTATATTGTTGAAATAATAATCGATTGCTTCTTGGAAAATGTCTCTAACGACCGCAGCCAGACGCACATGGATCCCGTCACCCATGTGTTGCACATATCAAAGATTTTAATAACCACAAGCATTGGGTATTTAAGGATCGGTGTCGACTTCATTATCACTTTTTTGTACTTCTGATTGACAATGGCACGAACGAGAATTTTCGTTGCATTGAGATGGCAGATAATCGAACTTTCTTACAAGGACATTGCAAGAAGCCCTCAGTTTTACCACACCGTAATACGCCGTCTGGTGAGGAAGGATGCGCAAACAAATGAGGTAAAGGAAGATCAAAAGCTACCACGCCTCTATAGGAAAGAGCTCTGTTGCGACAAGTTAGACGCCAGGTTTTTGGTTGAAGCAACCTTCTGACACAGGCCTGGTTACCTCATCGCCGCTTGAGCAATCAGACTGTGAGAAACCGACTCAAAGCTGCTGGATTAAGAGCCAGAAGCGTCATCGGGCGTCCACAGTTCTCAAATCACCAAATCATCGGTAATGGACTTGGGAGGCTTATACTACGACTGTAGATCGGATTTGGTGAGGTTCACCACCAGACGCTCTCTACATTCATGAGTTTCTTGATCTGGATGTAATTATTGATCATTTCGATGACCACAGACTTGTTCATTTAACTGGAGACATTTACAAATGTTTTTGTCGAAACTGGGGACCTCCTGAAGAGAGCTAACTACGATATGATAAAACACAGGTTGATGATGTTACTGCATTGCATCAATCTTGTTGGTAAATATATTCGGATCTGTGCTTCGATATTCGATTTTGTGCACATGTCCAAAGTCACGAATAATAATAGCATTCTTATACCGCGCATATATCCATGACAAAGCATGCTCAAAGCGCCATGAGTATTATTACCCTGGAGGGATAGTACTTTCGGTGCTGGGTTGTAAAGAAAATAGTACTTACAAAGGAACCAAATTAGCATCTAAGTACAAATAGTCATAGATGACAACTTCTTTATTCTGAGATTTGCGACGTTTCGAATTTCAGAATAAAGAAGTTGTCATCGATAAATACTTGTACTAAACTATTTCCAACTTCTAGAATGCCACTCCAAGAAACAAATTAGCATCGTAAGTTTTATCTAGTACTTCGAGCAACCATAACTGTCTCCTAAATACTGTGTCATTGGTTGTCACATCAATCTGAGCCACTATTAAAAGACCCGACCCATAAAATACACACGTATACATGTCCAATGGTGTCGTACATCTGACGGGAAAGCAATGCTTATGAAGATACTATTTCTTATTTCAAAAAAACGTTGAAGAGTGTAACGAAGAAAACAAACTGAAGGCCTATGTGCATTGTTAGTTGGTTGTACCCACGATATGTCATTTTGTCATGAAGCTTTGATGAGTAATGTTCTGTTCTCTATAGGAGTAGGTAACTGACCACATTTCCGGTGATGTGCGTGAGGTCGTCAAGGGCAACCAGGTTTGTGTCGTGATACGCGTTACGTCTCCATTCCGTACTTGATGCGATCTGAAGCAAAGACATCCACACTGTCACTGTCAATCAAATGTATGTCAAATACATGTTTTGGATATTATGATTTCAAGATGAACATACCTACCCTGGCTATGTGAGTCTCCACAGAAAAAGCATCAGTGACAAACTGTTGCAATCGTTCCTGTGTCTGAGAGTTCAATGTTGTGTTGGAGTCTCGAACCACCAGACCAGCCACCCGACCCATGAATTTTTTGTAGTCAGCTCGGATCTGTAGCAATGACCACACCAGTAGCACTCAACAAACTAAAAATGAAAACCAATGTGTCAAGTAGCAAATTCACAATGTATATACATTACCCTTACATGGTTCTGTGAAGTACAACCAATGAACTGCCTTACCTTGGAGGAGGTAGGATCTGTGAAGTACAACCAGTGAACTGCCTTACCTTGGAGGAGGTAGGATCTGTGGACTGAAGTACAACCAGTGAGCTGCCATACCTTGGGGGAGGTTGGATCTGTGAAGTACAACCAGTGAACTGCCTTACCTTGGAGGAGGTAGGATCTGTGAAGTACAACCAGTGAACTGCCTTACCTTGGAGGAGGTAGGATCTGTGGACTGAAGTACAACCAGTGAGCTGCCATACCTTGGGGGAGGTTGGATCTGTGAAGTACAACCAGTGAACTGCCTTACCTTGGAGGAGGTAGGCTATGTGAAGTACAACCAGTGAACTGCCTTACCTTGGAGGAGGTAGGATCTGTGAAGTACAACCAGTGAACTGCCTTACCTTGGAGGAGGTAGGATCTGTGAAGTACAACCAATGAACTGCCTTACCTTGGAAGAGGTAGGATCTGTGAAGTACAACCAGTGAACTGCCTTACCTTGGAGGAGGTAGGCTATGTGAAGTACTACCAATGAAGTGCCTTACTTTGGGGAGGTAGGATCTGTGAAGTACAACCAGTGAAGTGCCTTACCTTGGAGGAGGTAGGATCTGTGAAGTACAACCAGTGAACTGCCTTACCTTGGAGGAGGTAGGATCTGTGAAGTACAACCAGTGAACTGACTTACCTTGGGGGAGGTAGGCTATGTGAAGTTCTACCAATGAACTGCCTTACTATGGGAAGGTAGGATCTGTGAAGTACAACCAGTGAAGTGCCTTACCTTTGAGGAGGTAGGATCTGGGAAGTAAAACCAGTGAACTGCCTTACCTTGGAGGAGGTAGGATCTGTGAAGTACAACCAGTGAACTGACTTACCTTGGGGGAGGTAGGCTATGTGAAGTTCTACCAATGAACTGCCTTACTATGGGAAGGTAGGATCTGTGAAGTACAACCAGTGAACTGCCTTACCTTGGGGGAGGTAGGCTATGTGAAGTTTTACTAATGAACTGCCTTACTTTGGGGAGGTAGGATCTGTGAAGTACAACCAGTGAACTGCCTTACCTTGGGGGAGGTAGGCTATGTGAAGTTTTACCAATGAACTGCCTTACTTTGGGGAGGTAGGATCTGTGAAGTACAACCAGTGAACTGACTTACCTTGGGGAGGTAGGATCTGTGAAGTACTACCAATGAACTGCCTTACCTCGGAGGAGGTAGGCTATGTGACTTACTACCAATGAACTGCCTTACCTTTGAGGAGGTATGATCGATGAAGTACAACTTACCGTGGAGAAGGCAAGTCTGTGAAGTATAACTAGCACATAGTCCAGTCTTGCCGAAGACATGGACTGTGTAGTAAAATCAGCACATAGACTAACCTTGGAAGAGGCGGGGTTGCGTAGTCCAACTATCACATAGATTACCCTTTGAGGAGGTGGGGTCTGTGTAGTACAATCAGAAAAAGACTAACCTTAGAGGAATCGGGGGTCTATGTAGTACAACAAGCACATAGACTAACCTAGAAGGAGGATCTGTATAGTACAAACAGCACATAGACTAACCTTGGAGGAGGCGGGGTCTCTGTAGTACAAACAGCACATAGTTTAGCATTTGAGGAGGCGGGATCTGTGTAGTACAAACAACATATAGAATAGCCTTGGAGGAGGCGGGGTCTGTGTAGTACAAACAGCACATAGACTAGCTTGGGAGGAGGCGGGGTCTGTGTAATACAACCAGCACATCAGAGTTACTTTGGAGGAGGCGGGATCTGTATAGTCCAACCAACGCAAACACTAGCATTGGAGGAGGCGGGGTCCATGTAGTACAAACAGCACATAGTTTAGCATTTGAGGAGGCGGGATCTGTGTAGTCCAAACAGCACATAGACTAGCAGTGGAGGAGGCGGTGTCTGTGTAGTACAACAAGCACATTATAGACTAACCTTGAAGGAGGCGGGGTCTGTGTAATAAAACCAGCACATCAGACTTACCTTGTAGGAGGCGGGGTCTGTATAGTCCAACCAACGCAAAGACTAGCATTGGCGGAGGCGGGGTCTATGTAGTACAACCAGCACATAGTTTAGCATTTGAGGAGGCGGGATCTGTGTAGTACAAACAACACATAGAATAGCATTGGAGGAGGCGGGATCTGTGTACTATAACCAGCACATAGACTAGCATTGTAGGAGGCGGGCTCTGTGTAGTACAACCAGCACATAGACTAACCTTGGAGGAGGCAGGGTCTGTATAGTACAACCAATGCTTAGACTTACCTTGAAGGAGGCGGGGTCTGTATAGTACAACCAGCACATAGACTAACCTTGGAGGAGGCAGGGTCTGAATAGTACAACCAATGCTTAGACTTACCTTGAAGGAGGCGGGGTCTGTATAGTACAACCAGCACAAAGACTTACCTTGAAGGAGGCGGGGTCTGTATAGTACAACCAGCACATAGACTAACCTTGAAGGAGGCGGGGTCTGTATAGTACAACCAGCACATAGACTAACCTTGAAGGAGGCGGGGTCTGTATGGTACAACCAGCACATCAGGCTAACCTTGAAGGAGGCAGGGTCTGTATAGTACAACCAATGCTTAGACTTACCTTGAAGGAGGCGGGGTCTATATAGTACAACCAGCACATAGACTAACCTTGGAGGAGGCGGGGTCTGTATAGTACAACCAGCACATCAGATTAACCTTGGAGGAGGCGGGGTCTGTATAGTACAACCAACGCTTAGATTAACATAGGAGGAGGCGGGGTCTTTGTGGTACAAGCGACGCGTAGACTAACCTTGGAGGAGGCGGGATCTGTGTAATACAACCAACGCTTAGACTAACCTTGGAGGAGGCGGGGTCTGTGTAGTACAACCAGCGCATTAGATGGCCCGTTCCTGCTGGGTGAATCTGTAATAGAAACTTTTTTTCATTTGGAGTCTCAGAGTGATTGGTTTTCTCATATATTAAACCAGAAGTATTAACAAACACAAAATCAGGAAAATGTAAAAGTATCACCAGTTTATGTAGAAATAGCCACCACATTATTGTCCGTTGTTTCAAGTAAGTAACGGGTCTTTATGAGCAATTTCACAAATCACATACTCGACAATAAAATCATGAAGATCCATCAGACCAATTAAATCGATATGATGAAGCTGTATGCTCGCTTAAAGATTACACATCTTTTATAATTAGTTTAAAGTGTCCTGCTTAAAATTGAGAATATTCAAGGATTGTTTTACATTATTTGTGCATCTATTGTTATATAACAGCAACAAATTGTATAAAATCGCTTATCGTACCACGCGTGCCGATTTTATACTAAAGTTGTAACTGTTATACATCGATAGAGGCACAACAAACGTAAAACACTCTTTATAATTTCAAGTCAACTTTATTTTCAAATATTTTCTGAATTGATTTAAGAAATCTTGAATATTTGAGTGCCAGCTTGTTACACCCAACAATACATGGCTGAATCAAAATTAATAAGTTTATTCACTAAATAGAAGATTTTTTAGACGATTTAATTTCGTTTTCATCGGCATTAATGCTAAATCTTTACTCAAATCCGCATTTAAGGAATAAACATATCATGCGACATGATGGCTACCGTTTGCAAAACGCTTCGAGCTATCAAACTTATGAACTTGTAGTTATTAAATCAAAAGTTCTCGGTGAAGGTAATGCTTTCTCTTAGTAGACGAAAGTATTATCTCTTTTACAACATATATGTGAAGATGATGAGATATGCAAGTGCGTAACCGGACTAGCCGTTACATCAGTTTGTTCTGTTAGATTGTGTGACGTCTGAAGAAAGAATTACAAGGTTATTTCTTCTGCATTCATGCTCTTGTCCAATCAGAATCACCGTAGAAACAAGCTCATTTTGTAATTATTTCCATATACTAGATTGTGAAGTGTAAAATGATTGTTTGCGAGGTTTAATCTCCTTAGTTGTCTTACAGCGCTGAAAAAGTCAGTGTCCCCGTCATTGGTTTTAAGAAGAGATGGTGCTAAGAAATATAACGTTTCAAAAGTTGTTTATCTATTTATTTTTTCAAATAGCAACATTTATTTGTTTCAAATATGTGAGTCACCGAACGACTAGAGGAGTAATCAGCATTTCGCCAGTTTGCGTTATTGCGGCATCTTTTGATTACGAATATCATGTAACAAAAAACTGCGATAATATTTATTTAAATTGGTAAAATATCACAAACACAAATTCATGAAAAAAAAGGCAAAGTACGTTAGGGTCAACTTACCTCTATAGAACGCTTCTTCCAATCCGTCCAATCTACTCCGACCCTTGGACTCCAGAGAGCGTCTGTCCAGAATTCAGTCTGTACCATTGTGAGTGCTGTGTTCAGGTCCCAGTTCGCCTCTTTCCACGTCCCAAGAACGTACCATCCGCCAAGCGGCTCCAGCACCTGCTTTAGGAAAGGTCTACCCTTCAACTTTTCATGCGTATAGTCATCCATGCAAGACTGAAACAGGTGTTTTATCTTTCTCTCCGAGGCCCACTCCGTGTTCCGCTTTACGGGACTCTCTATCAAAGTCTTCAGTTTATTCTTGTTCTTCAGATAAAGGTCCCGCAGCGGCGAGTGGTACCGGACTTGGGCGTCCAGAGGCCGCACGCTTCTATAATTTCCACAGGCGTATTGGTAAAAGTTTTCACAGGGGTTGGCACTGACGTTCATAAAATCCAAGGTGTGGCTAGTTATATCGAGACAGCTACGAGTAAAACAAGTCTGCGTGTACAGTCGTCCTTTCTTTGCCTCGGCCTGGGCTGTTGCTTCCTTTGTCTTGGAGACTGCGAACATGACGGCGAAGACGACACAAACAAGAAATACGCCTACCACGGCGCCAAGGAGTAGGACCTCCCGCACGCCGAGCGCAAAGCGGCGCATGATTTGCGTCATGACACCAGCACTGTTGTACTCCTTGAAGTTGTCCTCTACTTTACCTACCCCTTCCATTTTGTGACCACAAACAAAGCAGGCGCCCTGAAGCTCGTCTTGCCAGCTATCAGCATTAAACAGGTATAGTACGATCAGATGAGCGAGATAATGCAATTTCACGGGGCGGATAAGCGCGGCGTAGTGTGGAGCAGGAATGTCCACCTGCAGACAAGAGACAATACCTGACGGTCGTGTTGATGTGAGCTCTACGCACGTTAGACACGACACCCGACTCTTATACGTTCATCACTTACAATGCAAATCAGGTCTGACACTCGATTGATTTACATTCATTTGAATTGAAAATAAACTCAGGAGTGAATGTCATGTTTGGGTTAAACAAAATAATAAAGTAAATTTCACGCAAAAGTGACTTTTCAAAGATGTTTTTGCTGAATCCTCGAGAGAAATATATCATATGATTTAAGGGCTAAGAAAGTGAGATTCAGTTAACCGACACGACTTAAGCTTTTGTTTACTTGGATTCATCACGGGGATCCTGACACCAAGCTGAATCCATGCAATGGAAACATAAGCACTCTACTGCACCCAAGAAGTTCAGATCACAGCCTTCTGCTGACAAGACCATGGCGACTATTTTTGGGGGATTCAATGGCCGTGATACTATAGACCATAGACTATAAACCACTAAACACTACAGGAGCCTACTATGCGGACTTGTTGAAGCGATTGACAGCGGCGATCAAGAAGATGCGCAGTATATGACTGCTGGAGTTAAGCTTCTTCATAACAGCGCTCCAGTGCACAAAAGTCGTTTTGAACAGGCTGCACTTCAATTATATGACTTTGAACAAGTTAAACATACCCCTACTGTCCAGATCTTGCCTCAAGCGACTTCTATCTGTTTCGCAATTTGGAATGATAACTGCGTGGTACAAGATTTGGCGATGATGATGAACTCAAGGAAGCTACTGAGGCGTGACTGAAGGGCAATTCAGTAGACTACTACTACAAGGGCATAGACAGTCTGAACGACAAATGGGCAAAGTACATCGAGGTCCAGGGAGATTACATTGAAAAATAAAATCAATATCATAACCATTGGCTTCTGTTTCATATCCACTTCTATGATCTTATTGAATTCCCCTCGTGTGAATCATGAAGCATATAACTCCTTCTGTCCGTCAATAATTTGAGTCAACGTTGTTGAATTCCCTAATTTCATTCTGAGGCCATTAAACAAGTATTTGAGATGAAATCAGAGAGGAAATGCTATTTTCTTGATAACAATGACACCGTTCCAAACAAATCTCTTGACCATTTGAATGAATTGGTGGTAAATGTTCATTTTTCTTACACTAAACCATTGAATGATTAAATGAAATTTGAGGTAAATGTTCAATTATCCAACGTTAAACGGTATTATGAGACATTATTTTCAATCTCGCCAGTGGAGAAGAAATTGTGATTCATCATCGAACCAGACTTTTCCAAAGTTTCTTAGGTTCAGGTTCTTGACTTTCTGACACCACAGAAAGCGACTGCGTAATTGACGTTTCTTTAGAGCTGATAACTGGTCTTTTGGTGGAAATTTACTTTACATAATTGATTCCTGCAAGTTTATCTATAACACAATGATGATGTTATGGAAAGAAATGTTATAGTTACATTGATTTTGCTGCTTTAAAACGAATCCAAAATTCTTGAAATTGCTTTTGCGGTTCTATTTTTGAAGAATGTAGCTATTACTTCAGTTTTTAGTCCCTTCCTGGTGTCCAGCGTTAGTGCGTCCGTCTGTTAACATTTTCGATTTCTTCTTCAGATCCAATGGCCATAGAGAACTCACATCCTTTGAGTCTGTCGATTGCTATTCTAAATTATAGAATTGAAGACCGGTGGCCCAAAATGAGGGCGTGCGAGCAATGTCCTAAAAATTTTGGTTTCATCTTCTACTCCAGAACAACAAAGTCTAGTAGACTACTAGACTGAAATCTCGTGTATACGTATATCGGCCAGAGGGTATACAAGTTATAGATTTGGTGAATCTGTTGGCCCTAATGAAGGACTCGAGGGTCTATTTCGTTCTTCTTCTCCAGAACAAAAAGGTCTGTGAAAAGGCTGGAATTTTGTGTATATTTTCCTTGGCCAATGGATAATCTAAATTATAGTTTGGGTGACCCTGTGACCCTAACGAGGGCCTTTGGGGCATAGGATTAAAAACCTATTTTCATTTTCTTCAGAACTAAAATATCTAGAAGGTTCTAATTTTGTGTACAAATATAGGTATGTAATACTAGTAGATAATTGATATTCTACATTGAAGATTTGGTGACCCTAGCACCCCTTGTTGGGCCTGGGGAACCATGCCCTGAAAACCTCTTTCTATCTTCTTAGCTTAGAAGGCTGAGATCTTGTGTACAGGAACCACTGCACGATTCTACCAAAAATTCTTCTTTAACCGCCCCACTACAATGGGCAATGTGTGATTATTAAGTATAGACTCGGTAACTCTGTGACCGTTAATGAGGGCCATTTAGGGCATCCCCAAAAAACTATTATCCTCTCCTTCCCTATATAAGAGACATATAAGGCTGAAATCTAATGCACCACTACATTTGCGTTCACTTATGATTAGAAATTGTACATTTTGTCATTCAAAGGTTTTGGGGGGTATTATTGATAGATTATGAGACCCTTTTGCACCTCATGGTCAAGTACCTAATACGGTCAGTTCTGTTAGTGAAATAGCCCGGCCATTGTCATGTTCCTGTTAAGGCCAGTTCTGTTCGTGAAGGTCACTAATCAATGTCATGTTTCCAGTTCTGTTAGTGGGAGAGCCCGGTCATTGTCAAGTTACTGATAAGACTAGTTCTGTTAGTGAGAGAGCCCGGTCATTGTCAAGTTACTGATAAGACTAGTTCTGTTAGTGAGAGAGCCCGGTCATTGTCAAGTTCCTTATACGAACAGTTCTGTTAGTGAGAGAGCCCGATCATTGTCAAGTTCGTTATACGACCAGTTCTGTTAGTGAGAGAGTCCGATCATTGTCAAGTTTCCTATACGACCAGTTCTGTTAGTGAGAGAGCCCGATCATTGTCAAGTTACTGATAAGATTAGTTGCGTTAGTGGAAGTCTCCAATCATTGTCGAGTTCCTGATAAAACCAGTTAGCGAAAGTCACTGATCATTGGGAATAGGCCAGTCTTTGAGTCTGACTTTCTGTTCCTCCGACAATATGCCGATCCAGTCGAGAGAGATCGCTCTCATTGGCTGAAATTACGCATGCACGTGAGATTTGATTGACAGACTGAATCGCTGTATGGGTCTAAATGGAAGGTCGTCAGGGTCTTTAACAGAAATAATCGAGTCGTATTCATTAGAGATAGCATTTTAAATTGTTTTACGTTTTGTGTATCTAAGGAGTCCATGAAAATACGCAATTTTGGGCTCAAACTTAGTTAGGTAGTCTCTTTCAGAATCTGAAATGTCATTTGCATAGTTATTCAAAAGTCTAGAAATTCTGTTTGATATAACTGTGTCCTCTTTTACATTCGATTTTTATAATAAGCCTAATTATTCTCTAATGATACTATTAGATCTTTGTTTTAAGCCTTATCCATAATGACAATTGCGCCTCCGTTATCCGCCTCCTAATTAACTTAATCACTGTTATTTCTTAGATCATGTAAAACTTAACACTCATCCTTTATTAAGTTTAGTTTTGGTTGTTTTCATGTATGGGCACATTTTCAATTTAGTTTTCCTCTATATGTTCGTGTCTGCCACGAGGAGGTTCAAAGTTTGGTTTATTCTTCCGTCAGAACATTGACATTGTCTGTTTTTTCCTCAGCCTTCCCCTTCCGTTTCAAATATTCAGCAAGTCTGATCTAGTTTTCCTTTCTTAGTTCTAGTTCACTGGCTTTAGATGTCGAAGTATATATAAAGCCCTTTGAACGTAACTTCACTTCATCTCGACTCAAATCATGTGACGAAAGATTGAATATGATGAGTTGCTATTCTCCTATCCGCGCAGATTTTCTCTTTTCTCCCCCGATTTCGTTTCACATGTCTTGCATGGTCTATTCCCAAAAGTACATGTTGACAGTTCGACCGATGTAAGTTGTCTTACCTCACGGTTTTGAAGTCTCTCTCCATTCTATCTTTCAGCCTGCCCTTAATTTGTTAGAGATATCGTGTAACTTCCAAGTGGTTTACGACAAATTCTCCTTCCTACACGAGTCTGTTTGGGGATTTGCTCTTCGAAATTATTGATTTCCTCTACAAAACATTTTGGCGGGAGTTGTCGTGCTTTTACTTTTGTTTGACTTTTTTTGTGAAGGCGTGTTCTATATTTAAGTTAATCTAGTTAAAACTATATGTATTGATCTGTCAATACATCTAGAGATTTACTGATTGAGGTCATGTTCAGATGACCTTTGAACCGACTAATAAAACGAGCGCAGGAAGTCAGCTTTGAATCAATCAAAGTTTCTTTTGCATCTTTGTTAATGCCAGATGCTGACATTTACCCCACGTTTTTCTATGTGTATCCTTTAAATTTTATTTTGTGATTGTTTGACCTAATTTGTTGATTTACTTGAATGAACAATTTAACAAATATACAACACATAAATATTCCGTCAACATTATCTGCATAGAATTGAATCTGTCATCTTATTTTTCAACACAATTAACTGGGATACATCGGTAACATTCAGATTTTATAATCGAGGTGCTAAAGAACGGCGAACAGTCGCAATGACCAGCGATTCGAAGAGCTGGACCAGCTGTCTTTTGATTGGGAAATGTGCGAATAGGCGTGTAATTCTCTAGATGTTATAACGGACTTCTGTTATATTACAGCTAGTTTTAACTCGATTGATATTTAAGTCCTTTTTCGTGTGTGTAACCCTGGGTTTCTGGACAGTGTTTTTTTGTAAGTAACTTTGTCCCTACTTGTCTTTGTATGCACATAGCCACGATTCTTTCCCCTCCCATCTCTTGTGTGCTTTTTTCTTCATCTAATTTACAATTGTCAAACCATAGTTGGATTAAAGTGACAAAGAGTATGTTTCATGAATTTTAATTTGGCTTTAGTAAGAGCCAAAATATATTTTGACCTTTAACACCTTCACGTCACCTTTTACACCTTCACGTCACCTTTAACACCTTCACGTCACCTTTAACACCTTCACGTCACCTTCAACACCTTCACGTCACCTTCAACACCTTCACGTCACCTTCAACACCTTCACGTCACCTTCAACACCTTCACGTCACCTTCAACACATTCGTCACTTTTAACACCTTCACGTCACCTTCAACACCTTCACGTCACCTTCAACACCTTCACGTCACCTTCAACACCTTCACGTCACCTTCAACACCTTCACGTCACCTTTAACACCTTCACGTCACCTTTAACACCTTCACGTCACCTTCAACACCTTCACGTCACCTTCAACACCTTCACGTCACCTTCAACACCTTCACGTCACTTTTAACACCTTCACGTCACCTTCAACACCTTCACGTCACCTTTAACACCTTCACGTCACCTTCAACACCTTCACGTCACCTTTAACACCTTCACGTCACCTTCAACACCTTCACGTCACCTTTAACACCTTCACGTCACCTTCAACACCTTCACGTCACCTTCAACACCTTCACGTCACCTATAGCACCTTCTCAACAGTTAGACACATGGTGTGACGCTCATGGTGTGACGCTCATGGAGAATATCTATACAGTCAGACCTCGATAATCCGATCACTTCCATTTTTCATCAAAAACGTTCGGATAGTAAAATGTTCGGACTACTGAAATGAACCAAATCTACAGACAGACGATAACGTATTTAGAATATCAAAAGAGTTTTATTTCATATAAACATAACAACTGGGATACATATATCAGTAAAAACAATCAATGCATTAAACTAATGAAAGACAAACGCAAGTGTTGGGGGCAAGGTCAATTTAATTGACTGATAAAAAAGACAATATTACATTTAAAAACATGAGTCCTCTTAGAATGTAAATAAAACGTGTTATTATGATAAAATAAAAAACATAGGTAATTGGTAAATGTTTAAGAGATATAGTTATTTTTTAAAAATGGTGAATAACTGGGATGGTGGGTGGGTGCGTCCGTACGCTCTGCTTGCAAGTGAGGGACTGAGGCCTGGTAGAAGTCCGTGCGGTGCGTGCGTTTCACCGGCGCCGCTCGGTGGCTCCGGAGTTTGCCGATTTAAATAAAAATAAATATTAAATTTATTTAGTACCAAAATCATTTCTGGACATACATGCACAAAACATGTCAAAACATTCAACGAACTCACTCTCGTGTCAATCCACTGTCATTGATGTTTACCGATTCAATCAGTGTGGTGCTCGCTTGTCTAGAGGATTACCGAACGCTTTGATGAACCGTCGGATTAATGAAGCAGAGATAGCTGTAATTAACTAATCCGTTACAGCTAATTAGCGTTCGGATTCGGAGACTGAATCAACGGATTAATGAATCAACATTTAATGAGTTTATATAGAGATCTAGATTAGTTTGGTTACAGCTTGCTACCGTTCGGAGACTGCCAATCTAGTTAAAACTAGCTGTAAAATAATTCGTCCCGGAGTCCGTTGATATTGACGGATCAATACATCTAGTTTTAACTAGATTGGGACACTGCGAAATTTGGATTATCGGTGGCCGGACTATCGCGAGTTGACTGTATAAAAAACGATAATGATTGAATAACGAATAATGAATTTGTCTTATATATAAAAAGCCACTCGTCGAAAGATGGGAGAGCGCGACATGTACCATAGAGTACATATAGTTATGGCCGTCGATGTTACTTAGAAGTTGATTATAATGTGAGCATAATACATTTATTTGTGTCCTGTTTTTCTTGGACGCAAATCCATACAGTTAACATGCCCTGCATGAATGAGAACGTGTAAACGTAACTGCACCCATTCACTAAATGCTTATGCGAGTTCCCCAAAGACATAACGTATAGAGTAGAGTTAATCAATCGTTTTTTGTTAAATACAACTGTTACATGCTGGAGATTCGAAAATAGATAGCATGTAAAATAACATGAATTCCATCAGAAGGTATAGTTCTATCTCATCCTTATTTATGTCAGTATTTTCTTTCGAGACACTCATTGAACAAGTAATTGCGTCCTCATTTCAAAGTGATTCAAAGTGATTCAATGTCCGCTCTAATTATACATATTTTTACATAGAACTCATTCAATCAAATTCTTTATTGTAACCAATACCATACATTTTTATTCTCTAGTGGTGGATCTCTCACTGATAATACATACACGTATGTTTTGAATATGTTGTTTTCGATGACTTCATCCCGGGAAAACGAGTATAGGTACATGTATGGTCATATTCAGCAAAGGCAACTGAAAACGAAAGTTCGTTCAATGGGTTTCCGACTTATATTTTATTGTATCTTTTGGACTATATTGTATTTGCATTTTGGATTTTATATAAATCTATGTTAAAATACATATACAAAAATGATTTTTAACTGATGCAGGACACCTGTAGATCATTTCGCACGAATCTCGTGTAACGATGATGTTTGACATATCGTTGCAAAACTTTTGTTTTTAATTTGATATAACTTGAGAATCTAAATTTTACAAGTTCATTAGTTTCAGTTGATTGAACATTTCAAAACGTACCTTTGGGAGACAAATCAAACTGCACAAATAGTGATCATGGCATATAATCGTCAACTTCAACAGAAGAAGACAAATCATTTCTTCCCAACAATGAAGAATTATCACTGTCTATACAATAGAATCTGACTCTCATTAACGAAACTCCTGAGTTTATCTTTGATTTCATTTTGTTGTTCTCTCTTTCATTTTGTTGTTCTCTCTTTCATTTTGTTGTTCTCTCCCAGTGAATTTGCAAATGAAGTTCAAGTTTAAAAGGGTTTTGTAATGTAAGTAAAAGTAAAGTAAAGAGAGAGGTGGGTCAGGTTGTTGAACTGCGATGTGTGCAGGCCCGAGCATAGCCTTGGGTTCAGAGGGTCAGGACTCTTGACCCACGGAAGGCGATGAGTAGTCACTTCCTACCCCACTGGAAGTGGGGTGTATGCTGACCAAAGCAAGACTTGGCCTCATCAGTGTGACCAGTGCGAGAGAGGGCGGTGCAGGTCTACACTACAAGGCAACATGAACTCCCTACTGATTCTCGTGTGTGCGGCTTTGCTGACCTTTGGAGGTGAGTGATGCACCGATCAATCGAAAGAGATTCACCATATGTTCAGAACGCATGTATTTTTTAAAACAAATAATACGGTAGAAAACTTTCCTTCTAAGCTGCTAAGTTATTGGTATTCTTTAGGTTCCTCGTGATTTGTGTTTTATCTTTAATACCTGGTTCAGAGCCTTGGTCTCCAGGAATCTTTTCTAAACACGATATGATTCAAGTAATTAAAAGTGAAAAGCTTTCGTTTATAACATCCTTGATATCAAGTTATTTCGTAGTTTTTGCCAGAGCATCCATCTTTGATGTTATAGTCTATCAGCTAGTGAGACCACGTTAAGTGTCTAGATCTCCAGTTCTATTAGGACGCTAGTTGGTATAATACAGCATATCTAAATCAAATGAAGGGGTGTGTTCAAGAAGGACATATGTTTATTGAAAGAACATAGAATATGTGCCCTTCCTGCAACAATCTCATTAAAATAGAATCTAATATTGCTGCAATACGTGAGGCAAATTATAGATCTCACAAGGCCCCTTCACTCAAGCCGTCAGGCTCACCTTTGAAACCAATTTGACCTCTGAATCTCATTGGCTTGACGCATATAACTTTAAGAAATCACAATGCGCGTCCCTCGGCTACCTTAAGAGAAATAACCAGTATATTCGTACAGTGAAGTTGAAACTCTTATTATCTTTCCATTTTCCATATGACAAGTTGAACTAATTTGCATATGTCCTTTCATTCAATAACAACCCGACAAAATCGATATAGAATCTCAGTTTTATAACAAAACAAGGGTCAAGGGTCAATTCTATTAGCATATGTGTATTGAATATGACTTTATATAATGACCAAGAAACCTCTTTGTATTTGTGCCTGTTTTGGTGTTCTTTTATCAACAACTTAATGGTTATTTCTTTTCACGAAATCAAAGCCTTTTCAACGAATACTATAAACTAAAAGACGAAACGTTTATTCAAGTATCTTTTTCCAGAAATAGAATTTAGGAATCGACCAGTCTACTAAAGCATTACGTTGAGGTGTACAGAGATAACTTTACGAAAGACAACTTTTGTCCAACAAAACGAGCCAGGGTGAATTGAAAGCGACTTACAATTCTTTCATTAGGATATGTAGACAGTTCGACATTCAGAAAACGGTCGGAAATTTTCGTTTTGAGAGTGCCGAAAATTATAGACGCAGTAGCAAAATAAAATTTTCCAGCACCCTAGAATACGGGGTCAACTCGCTTTTTGGCTCATTTAGATAAAGTCACAGGCAAACCTGACGGCTTGCGTAACGGAGTCTGGTGAGATCTATACGCGTAACGTAGCGGAGATTTTATTTTAATGAGATTGATCCTGCAGTTGCCCCATGCTACACAAAATTATAGAAATAAGCAACAACGAGTTATTGTCCGTCATCATCTGTAACTTTAACCTCTAATATAGCTGGAAAACAATTAATAACTAGAGAAATTTGCTTTAAAGCACATCAGTCTTTTCGTGATTTACATTGTGAGTTTGAAGACTGACGTGAAATAATAGATTGATCACATGCAATGGATCGTCACAAAATCTGCAAATATAAGGTATGTCTTCACAAGACCTAAGTACCGGAAATAAATCGTGTTTCGGGTTGAGTCATGTATAAGAAAATATGTGCTGTTAACCCTACTAAAGATCAAACATCTTGTTTAAATATAAATACAACACCAACGAGCTTCTCGGATTAGTTTCAAGATACCTCCACACAAAATTTAGCATTAAGGGAACAACAGTTCTGGGGGAGATATCGAAAATGTGAACAGTAGGCGGACGACGCCTGATCGACGGACTCTTGACGACGGCTCGTGAAATTTGCAATTGTCTAATGAGGTATAAGTATACAATTGAAAATATCTTTTTGAGTCATGCATCGGCAATGTTCGGCAATTCATGCCATTAAAAATACATATACGATTTCTTAAGTCTTTTGAAGCCTCACATCTTAGTTCAGAATATGATAAGATGGGTAATATATTTGAATTTTAAAAGTCATTACGAATATGATAGGCGACCAGTAATTAACGTACTCAAGTTATTTAGAAAGTCCATCAACACAAGGTTACTACGTTGAGCAAGAAAAAGTGCAAAAACATGACATATAAAGAATATAAAAATACCAATGTATATGCATGTGTTTTCATTATTGTTTTGTATTTTCAATTTGATGCGAGGAGTTACGGTGTATCTGTCCTGAGTGGATTATTGTTATAAATTCTGAGCTTTAAGGAATTAAATTGATAACAATAATACACTCAGGACAGATAAAGCGTAATTCCGAGCTTCGAGTTGGTCATTCTTTTTCTTACTTAAGTCAATTTTAAGAATATTTACGGTACTTTTGGAAAATACCTTCGTGAAGGCGATTAAGTAAACTCGGTCATTTATTCTTGCGCGACGAACAACGATTATGTCATGGCGCAGTTAAATGTAGTCTCTGCAATTCATTACATGTTTGTGGATATTATATTAAGCAAGACAATCCTAAATTAAAATAGCAGCTATAGTAAAACAAACCACATATAAAACATTTTAGGTTTCATATTATTCCATATGACCATTTTGGAAACTTTAATACCCGGCATATTTGTGACCGCTTGGGTAAGAAATTGTAGATTTGGCCCTTAATAAAAGTCATAGTGGCACCGCCTGTCGTCTTGTTAAGTACTTTAAGCAATAAAAAGCTTAAATATTTGATACACATGTCTTGGTAAATGGATGTTGTCAATTGTAAATCAAGTTAGCTTGAGACGAATGATGAATGTATACATTAGATTTGTAAGAAAATGTATTCCAGGTTCTAGAAATTGTGTCTGATGTATATTCTAACTTCAGAATTTAGTATATAAATCCTGATGAGCTCCAATGCCAATGTGCCTATTTTTTTAAAATTTCTCTACCGTCTTTTTTCTTCTCAATTTTCGTTGACGGGAAATAGTAATTAATTATCGGTAAACATACATAAAAAGATAAACAGATCGTAAACGTGGTTACATAGTATTGGGTCTCCGGTTTGCACTATGTGACCAGCAAATAAGTTATCAATGTGGGTTTAATATACACCTCCCATCCCCAGAGTGAACCAGAAACTATATCGTTTAGCCAAAGAACCTCAATGCAAAAGATTCTGCTATTTTATTCAAAAATAATCTTTACCTGCAAAATTGCTTAGGTGTGTGTGTATTTGTGTGTGTTTGTGTGTGCGCGCGCGCGCGTGTGTGTATGTGTGACTTTCAGAAATCGCTTAATGATTACGTATGCATATCTACAAACGGTACAACAACCGAAACTACAAACGGTAGGCTACAACAAAATATCAACTTAGGATACAAACTGTAAAGCGAAATATCAACCTATGGTACATCCTACCGCAAAATATCAATTTGGGAAATTTCAAATAAAATTTTTTTGTTGAATGTTTGCAGTAGCGTCGGGTCAGATATACGACAAGCTGTTCAAACGGCTGATGAAGGGCTACCAGAAAGATGTCATGCCGCGGCGCTCCATCAACTCCACTAACGCTGTCAAGTTTAACCTCCAACTCATCGAACTGCAAGAGCTGGTTAGCACCACAACCAGATCTAATATTGCTGCAATACGTTAGGCAGATTAGACATCTCGCAAGGACTCTTTACTTAACCATCAGGTTCACTTTTGACACCAATTTAACTCTGAAATCTGATAACTTTAAGCAATCACAATGCGTGTCTCTCGGCGACCTTAAGGGAAATAATATACAGTATATTCGTAAATGATGTTTAAACTATTATTATCTTTCCATGTTACTTAGGACAAGTTGAAGTAATCTGCATTTGACCTTCGATTCAATAAAAATCCGACAAAATCGGGTATAGCATCTCAGTTTTTGACAAAACAAAGGTCAAGGGTCAATTATGAACATCGAATATGACTTAATATAATGACCAAGAAACCTCTTATAGGTATTTATGTTATCAACAAGTTAATCTTATCACGTTTCCTTCCCCCTTATCAGTAATGATGCTGCCTCCTTCACTTACTCAATTCCGTACGCTGTCGAACTCTCCACTTCTGTCCGATCATTTTCTTTTCCATTTCAGTTTTGTCTTTTAAGACATCACATTATCACTTTTTTTATTTGCATGTGAACCCATAACAATTTAGAATTTGACAGTTACCAGTTAACGTTGCTTGTTGGGCCTTTGTAATTTGAGGTATACAGCTGTGTGTTGCAGAGCTTCAACTTCCAGTATATGAAGACAGACGTGTGGATGTCTACTTCATGGCGCGATCCCCGTCTCACCTGGGACCCGGTCCTGTACAATGATATACAGAAAGTAGCCATTCCCCCTAACAGACTCTGGCTTCCAGACATCACCCTCTACAACGGGTATGGACCGTGCTCTTAACCTTCATACGATTACATGTTTCAAAAACTAATAGAATATATAATCTATAATCCCTGTTTATCTGGTTATTTAACAATACCAATACAATACTAAAACGGTTCATTCACTTCTCACTTTAAGCGCCCTGTCATCGAATAAACGCTTTAAACACTTCCTCCCCCCAGGGCATCCGGTGTGCGCGCGGCGACAGTACGGGCCATTGTTTACAGTGACGGAAACGTGTTCCTCATTCGGCCCGCCACAATCCGCTCCCGCTGTCCCGTCTACCCGGAGGGAGAGCCCTCTACCTGCACCTTCAAGTTCGGCTCCTGGGTCCACAGCGGCAACGAATTGGACCTGGATTTCCAGTCTGAGGACGCCCCAAAAGTTGACATGACGGACTATGTGCCCAGTCTCGATTACGAGATCGTCAACAACACAGCCGTCAGAAATGTGGTGTTTTATGACTGCTGCCCCGAGCCCTACATCGACCTGTCCTTCTCGCTTACGATCAGAGAGGTGCAGGATGACCTCAAGCGCAGGAGGAGGCGCAGGAGGCGCTAGGCGGGGCTGCGCTGGAGACGCACTGATATGGGGTACATCTTCCCGCCCGCTGTCATAACAGGCATAACAGCAGAATAAAGATACCAAGACTCAAAATCAATTGTGTATGGATTAAAATAAGAAACTATAATTGTATTCTGTAAGCATCATCTGCTTATAGATAAATCTGTATCGTATATTTATATATCGGAGTTTCAACGTCTCTGTATGGCCTGAACAATAAACCTCAGTAATTTCAAAATGTAATGAGTTCAATCTGTACCACATGTGGACTTTGATGACAAGATGTGATTCTTATTTTCTCACACCCTGATAACCTGAACGGAGTCCTGCTAAACGAAAAAAAGTCATATTAACTAGTTTACTAGTTCACTGGTTCAATTTCTATTTCGTGCAAGGGTTTCATTCCTTTATGATAATTACTTCTATGGGAACGTTTATCTAAATTTACTGTATATGAGATTTGAAAAAGGTAGGGATGAGTGTTCTACATCACGGATTTACAAAGTGACGTGATAAACCCTGTCGTACGACAAAGCTAGGGGGGAATAGGGTGTTTTGAATTTCAATGTTGAAGGCTACAATACACACAAAGTTCTGAAATGTGTTGCAAACGACAGAGAAAGGTTGATGAGAGTGATGCGAGCATCAAAATTTGCCTTGCTAAAGTTTTCAGATGACTTAAACTGCCTCAATAGTTTGCAGGTTGCCAGAATAACTTACCGTAAATACTCCAATTTCGGAAATTTAGAAAGAAACACTTGCAAAATTACTTTTAAAAATCGTGAATTGATGCCTTTTAAATCGGACAAATCAACCAATCAGAATCGATTATCCAGCATTGTCATGGTAGAATTGGGAATGCATCTCTTTAAGATATATAAATTATATGAAAATGTTTTGAAGGTGAGGCAATGTAATTCATAGATATGAATCTCCATCCGTGATGATATTCAACAAAAATGAGACATGGGCTCTGTAGCTCCTTGAGGTCGGACAAATGAAAGCTACACGTCACGTCTATGTTGTATAAATGTTGAGTTAAATAATGTTGTATACATTAATTCCATACAAAATTAGCCATTCAGGTAATTTAGTAATCCTTTTGACAAAACAAAGGTCAAGGGTCAATTATGAACATCGAATATGACTTATTCTTACTAGTTATATAACCTAACAAACACTATCAACTCCTAACTGCCCTCCTAGCTGTTTGAGATAAGTCTCCAAAATTAAGTTTGACTATTTGATGCGCGCCACTGTCCGTTTTTCGATCATAATTGCGACGTTCTACCTTCATATTGGCACTGTAAAAAAACAGTAAGCTTTAAAATGTGTATTTTTGGTAACAGTCGATACTTCGTAATCAAATGACACCATTGATTAAGTTTGGCATATAAAAATCCAACAACTCACGGAGTGGCTCTTTAAGAGCTTAAAGAAATAGAATGACACAGGTTAACTTACATTTAATATCAATGATTAGACGATAGTAATTTATTGCCTTTTTCTTGAATTTGTTTTACATACAATATATTAAATACAAATATCCAGCCACGTCACATGCAATATTTACGTCCATGAAATTAATCATTTCAGCATTACTTTTAAAGATATACTCTCTTTGGAACAAAAGATGCAAAGGCTCTCTTAGTTTTCAAAACTGAAACTTGAAGCGCCGGCCCGAAGGGCGAAGATTTTGTGCTCTGAACATGCACCTTGTGTGTGGATATAGCGCTTTATAAATACTCATTATTAGGTCTTCAAGACAAAGTCTGGAAGACCCATTGTTTTTATTGTTGTCCGCATTATTAATATTAGTTGTACTTTTTTGTGAACTTGATACAGCCAAAACGGCTGCTTCAAATTCGAGCAAATTTGGTATGCTGAGGAATAGACATGCGCTTAATCGGATCATGCGTTAAAGGCACAGTCCCACTCAAAGTTTAAAAAATTATCATGGGAATTTTTTTCAAAATGCACCTAGAGACCTGAAACTTGTTTTAAACGTTAGAAAATGACATTTGGAGCAAACATGTATATCATGCCGAATTCGTAGCATGCATAGTTTCGCTGCCATATTGCTTTTTTTACTTTTTTAAATTTCCGGACTCCATGCACCTTTGACAATCTTCTTCTCTGAAGATACTTGCATACTTAATGTAGCTGAAGCATTTTAGTTTTGAATTCTAGCTAAAGAAAGGCCCAACGTTAATAGTTTTGTTGCGGTGACCTTTCAAAGTTGACCAAAATTGTAAAATCTCCAACATGTAAGCATGTTCAAAGGGAGATAACCAAAAAAGTTAGACTCACAATTGCACCATTTTTTCAGGAATGTAAACCTGTATGTGGACTTGACGAAACTGTTAAAACATTGACAAAATACATCGCAAACAGTCATTTTCGTTCACAATTAAGGATCAAAATCGGGAAAAATCTTTTGACAAAACTTAACATGGGGTAATTTTTCAAAATGCATCTAGAGACTTGAAACTCTTTTGAATGAAGCGTCATAACAGTACAAACAAAAAAGTAAATCATGACGAATTCAATACTAGCATAGTTTTTTTCGCATTATCAACTTCTTTGCAATAATCACAGTTTATTATGACACTTGGTCACATGAATAAGTTCCTGTTTACCGCTAAGACAGAAAAGCAGATGAAGGTCAAACACTGTGTGAAGTCAAAGATGAAGTCTTGAAGACCTAAGTAGTAAGTACTGCCTGGGCAGTCCTAGTTATTATAATTATATTATTATTTTTATCAAAATCATTGTTATTCCCAATGTAAATAATAAGATGACATGACAGAGGGGTTAATTTTGAAAGATCGGAGTTTACGCATAAGATGAAGACGTTGATGACATTTGAAGATCACTTTCTTATATGGTTTTCGTGACTTGATTTATTTGCTGCTAAATTCATGACAATCAAAACTGGACACATTTCTTTCATTTATCACGGTTAACATCAGCATTTAACAAGCATATGAAAAAGAAAAATTATTAAAGTCATAGTCCCATTTTTGTAAGGCAACTAAACTGAACTAATTATTCTTCACGAACAAAATCTGATCGCTAACACAAATATTTCCTGTCGCGTTTGCAAAGATTTTCATTTTTATGCCCGTTTTACAGTTTTGGATGAAGTAGCTTATTGGCGTATGCCGTTTCAGACCGATGAGGCCTACCGAATCAAGTGCAATCCCATCGCGAGTGCGAAACACCGGAAATCTAGTAATTGCAGCGCCGATACTTATGACAGACGCATTCTTCATTGAGTTTACCACCTTTTTGTTATTTCTGTATTTGAAAAAGCGTAAGCTCTTAGCTATTTAAATTGGATATTCAACTGGGAAATTTTATGTGTTCTTCGTCACGGCCTTAGCGAAATGACGTGGTAAGGACTAACGTTCTCCAAACACGTAATATTAGGGTAGGGAAGGGTAGTTTGAACTTAAATATTGAGGGCTTGAATTCCTGCAGAGTTCTGAAAATTATTGCAAACGTCAGGGAAAATATTTCTGTGAGTGGTGAACTATTTGTCCGGCATGCATTACAATTTGCCTTACAAAAATGAGACAATGACTTTAACTGCATTTAATCTTTATGATATCACACAAAACCAGGCAAAGCGCAGTTTAAACTCCAACTTAGAATTTAACGAAAGCATGCATTCAGCATAAATACGTCAGGGGTATGAATACGTTGTCGTCGCCGTTCTCATTTCATTTCCTTCACCAAAAAAAAACCTCGGAGAAGAAAATATTTACGATTGGAAATGATAACAGATACACGAGATTCAACAGAAAAAAGTTGGCGTGTAATAAAAGCAATACTGGTATGAACATGTTTCAACAATAAAGTTGTACCTGTAAGTGACTGCGTTTTAGACCGACTGACATTTACAGTGTTGGATTTTGCATTTACTGTACGTTTAAAAAACAGGCGCGATCAGGGCCATTGTCAACACTGACAGTGCATTCCGCATCAGCTAATAGGTTGATCATTTCACTGACTTGACGATGCCGATTTTCAGAAATTTGAGACGGAATGTTGTTGCCAGACACATTTTGAACTATGCATGTAACGTTGTAAAATATCGTCTCCCCGATATGTTGTGTTTTGAAACCTGACACTTTGTTTTGATCACGTAACTTTGGTCATGTGACCTTCTAAAAACAGTTCCGGCAGCACGTGATGTTATATGTAATAACATTGTAGATTTATTAAACGGCGGTGTTTCCAACGGGAGAGTAATTAACACCCTTGTCGAGAACCTTGTTGGGCAATGAAACAGCTGAGAGATATAAAGGTCACGTACCCGACCCGTAACACAATTATAGATGGATGTTAGTGTTTTAAGCATCTTAGGTGATACGCCTTAGAAATTGAAAATTACCCATGATTTATCCCTGATTATAAAACAGCCTTTTTACAATCAACAAAACACAGCGTAAACTTTCCCCTTTTTTCATACATGTGTCCCAGTGTATTCGTTGGTAAATTATTAACGAAATTATATTTCAAATTATTCATTTGAAATCTACATGTATGTATTGTTCTCTCCAAGTCATACCTCCGGGTGGCGTGAGTTTGCTGTAGCTAACGCAGTCCTTGGTACGTAAATTGCAGCTGAGCGACGAGGAACCTTGATATCATCATGTCTAGGTCTACATTCTTCACTAGAAATATGTCCATGTGATGCACAGTGATGTCCCCCTTCTAAACTTTTAATCCAACCTAATCATCTTATTGCCACTTATACAAGAAACAATCCATACCAAACATATAATAAAAAGATTAATATATTAGCATATAGTGAAATATACAAGTACAAAGGTGCATAAGGAAGAGTTTTATATATTTGTCAACTTCTTTATTGAACCAAGTAAAATGAAAAATTAAGAATAACCAAAGAAGCAAAAGGCACCACCCAAGCACTAGATCTAACCACATACCAGGTTTAGTAAAATTATACTCCTTAGATTTTTTATATAAAGGTTGAAGAATTACCCTACCCCCATATGCACAATGTTTAAATTGTTTCCATGAAAACCAGAAAAAAATTTCATAATAACCAAAATAGCAAAAGGCACCACGCCACCACTGAACATATTGAATGGTTTTTGAGATATGGTCCGGAAACGAAAGCATTTCGGAATTGCGGAATTACTGAATTTCGGACGGAACTACGAAGCTTGATTCTTTTAGTGTTAATTTGCAATCGCAAATGTAGGTAAAGCATTGAATCAGTATAATGTGAGATGTGTGTAGCTTCATGTGTAATTTGCACAATTCATTCACATACATTTAGGAATTTTCTGTCGTCATAACATTCTTGTATGACGTTTGCAAGTTTAAATATAAATAATAATAATATATGAGATATATTGCTTATATCAAAGTTTCAAACTTGAAACTCTTCCCTGGAAAATGAGATCCGTGTGGTTAGCGAGTTCGGCTTCGGATGAAGAGATCCGGGTTTCAAATGTCGCTCGGCAACTTCTTCTGCAGTAGAGAACGGTAATACATGGAGTACGGTTTGGATTGAAAGCTGTTTCGCTAGTTCCAGCCGAAGCCCGCAGGTTTCATCGCAATACATGGCCAGTAGTGCTGCATGCTTTACTAGCAGCCGTGATACAAGTGAAAGAACTTTGAATTCATCTCAACTCACTGGGAAAAAAACCCTCCTAGAACGCAAAATAGGTACAATTATGTTTGTCTTGAAAATATGAGACCCCATCGCATGCATTGTTGTACTCACGTGATATGCTATTAACATACGAGTAACTTTACCCCAGAAGCAAATTTCCACCCAGTCAGGAGGCCGTGCAAAAGTGTATTTACTCATGAGCAAATTTATTCAAAGAGTTAATTGGTTATACAAACGAAAAGCAAATACTCCCTTGCGTATTCACGCTTTTATCGAAATCGAAAGCTTTAGAAATTAATATTTTTAAAAACATGAGCACATATATACTATTTTATATTTGGCACTTCTTGTTCTTTATCTTGACATTACAAGAAAATACTAAAGATTTTAATATCATTTCTTGAAATTTAAATGGGATATATATGTTAATTTCAATATCTTATTTGAATTCAAGACTAAATTCGAAGAATATATATAGAGACAGACCTACAACTATCTATATATATATATTAAGTTTACAGAATATTCAAACGATTCATCTAAAATGTATGCCTAATATGATAACAATTGTATATATACAAAAGTTAAGCACCAACACCCCCCCCCCCCCCCAAATGAAAAGCTGAAGTATCGTTATATGTTGAAACCAAATATTAACTATCAAAGAGTGATATATTGGTGAGACATATATCGACATTTTCACATTTTTTTTCAGTGTATTGGTGTCCTGTTGACATAAAATCAACCAGTTTTTTTTTATCTATGAGACAATCATTGTTATATAGATGTAGGTTTAATATCACTTTATCCAGGCGTTTCTCACATCAACTTAAATTTACAGCATTTCTATACATTTCATGTTTTACAAAACAAAACATACAAAACGGTAGACTCATTTTGAATCTAACTTGGATCCTTTGGTTCAGTTTTAGTTGAATGAACATACAAATCTGTTGTTAGAAATTGTTCTGTTCCTAGCTGTTTAGTTGCCTCATCAAGAGATGCTTCCTTAGAGTCCGACTCACTGAGGTCTGAGGAGCAAAGACACAGAGTATGAGTAACACTAGTGCTGCTTCCAGTGTTCGGCGAGTCCATGCATTGTGTGTTTTGTACCTTTCTCATATCGGTACTGGAGGGCTCCACGTTCTCAGTAGGTATTTGTTTCAACTGTGGTTGAGGAGCACTTGCCACCTCATCTGATGATTTGCATTTGTCTGAGAATTCCTCACCTCCCCTTCCATTTTCCACACCCGTTACGACTCCCTCAACTCCTTGACCTCTACCTACTCCATCTGGGAAGCTGTGTTCCTCCAGCTCGGTGGAGGAGAGACTAGAGACATCGAGGTCCAGCCCTGGAACTACCTGCATGATTCCCATGCAGAACGTGGAACCGCCACCAGACACTGGCGATACGACGGAACTGTCTTGTTGACATCTGGGACCTGTTGTACTTGGCGAGCTCATTCTTTCTTCATCACCTATATAGTTAGTGATCTGCTGATTGCCCATACTGAGATCATATTCAGGATCAATAAACTCATTCTTTATGAGAACCATCGGTCTGACTCTTTCGTCTGTATCATGAGATGTGTAGGTATGCACGTCAGTTGTGCCTGCCTCAGTGTTTGCGCTTGTTTTATACTCCTTATAAAGATCCATGTCAGACTGCACAGCGTTCCTTTCTGCAGCGCCCTCTTCGAACACCCGCTCGAAGTCAACCAGTGTGGGAACTGCCCTCGGAGATCCACCTTCAACAGTATGTGTCTGTGTGCATATGTCCACCTTCCTCTGCCCAGTGTCCCGAGGCCTCTGATCGACAAGGACGAGAAGTGGAGTGTGCACAGCAGCCTCCTGTACACCCGCCATTACACCGTTCCGAGCTGCCTGCGCCAAGAACTCACGACAACACGCACTCAGGTGCTCAATGCGCAGCATCAGTGATATCTTCAACAGGGGCTTGACATTGAAGGTGTTCAACTTGAGGACTCCGTCATAGATGTAGGTGAGAAACTGGAACACAACATCTAGCTTGATGTCAGGCGGCATCTTCAATCGGAGTTCAGTGTTGGGATTTAAATGGTCAAACGAGGCTCGGAGGTAGGAACTGGCTGCAAACAGCACCATTCTGTGGGCCTGAAAGGCAAGAAATAAACATGCATTGGAAATGTTTAACTTAACATAGTACACAATATAGCATTTGAATTTTCATGTAGGAAAATTAACAAAACCTTTAAACTGCCTAAAAATGAATCAAAGTAATCCTTCGATCTCAACTACTTTATTGTTTCACGTTATATACCGTTAAAATGCTTTTACAACCCAACCTTTTAAAAACCCTTATGTAAAATGCAATTCTTTCATCCATCACTAAAGTTACTGACCTGTAATTTCATTCCCCCGACTAATATTGCTGCATCCAAAAACTTTCCTGACTTCCATAGTGCAGATAACTCGGTCATTATGTGTGAACTATGGTCGGGGTTGAAGAAGGTTCGTTCCAGTGACTCTCGCTCAGAGTTGTTGTGGGCTGGTGTCTGCAGGGATGTTGGTTTCTGCAGAGATGTCGGTGTGCGATGTTCACGAGACACACGGTGGTAGACTGCTGTGGGCACTCCACGTGGCGGTCTCATAGTGCTAGTGTAGGACTGCTGCCCCGCTAGTTGGGTGACGGACCCGACCGACTGTCTGGCTACTTTTTGTTGCCCCTCTCCATCCGACATCACTCTGTCTCCTTCGAGTCGGGAGCGCTTAAGGGCGGGTGCTGACACGATTGTTGAAGTAGTGGTGGCAAGACGTGACATGTAGGGTCGGGGCACGATAACTCCTCTCCCCCGACTGCGAGGGCCAACTGAAACATTGACTGGCTTGCTAAAGAAAACTGTTGCTAACAGCGAATAACTGCTCCTATCAAGCAATAACCATTGGCGGCCATTTTAGTGTGAACATCTTTTAATCATTTGAAGAAGGGGGAATGGATCAGCATGTGCAAGCTGATAATTGTTTGTTTGACCATTCTTCTGCTAAAAAAAACATTATCTTGCTGTTTATAGCATTTACTTTCGTTTTCTTGACATCACTTTACATGTCTACAAAACGTGCTACTGCACTTACCTGAGTCACTCCAGCAAGTATTAAGTTTGTAATAAAAGAATTCGCTCAACTAACAATAATCTTTAAGGAAAAGGAAGAGGACCTCTAGTCCAAGATATTGGCTGTCAATTACGACGCACGTACCAGGACAAATACATTTCATGAGCGTCGTAATTAAGTGATCAATATCCAATAAGTGTGCACCGAAATTTGCATTAAAGATATAAAGGGGACAACTATGATAACAATTGTTAGCTCTTAGGATGAAGATGGAGAATGCAATCGTGAAATATAATCAACTCGTCCTCTCGGGAATGGTTTATTTTTCACGAATCCACTCCTCCTCCATCTGTTGAATGGTTACAAAGTGTACATCAAAGAGAGGTAACTACATAGAGTTGGCTACCTATGATGCACAGTTTAGAACACAGTTTAGAACACAGTTTGTGATGATACAGATGAACTAGCATTGGGTGCAGATATATTTGATTGAAGTTTGATTGTAACAGCACCATGGCTATAGCAGTATGGTTTGAGATACTGAAACTAGTGGTAGGGTGGATCAGTGGCTCAGCCGCTGTACGCTCGCCATCACTTACACTCATTCTGTTTGGGTACCGTAAACGTAGCGGGGGAGTGCACCAACGTGGATTCAGGAGACGACATTGTATGAAGGCGAGTAATAGGCTGTCCTGGTGTCTTCCGCAAACATAAAGAGATCATGCCTCCTTTACTTCTTACAGACGGACCGTTTTGAGTATTTCGGAGTTTGAGTGCAATGTCCCTTCTGAAACGTGATGCACTGATACTGCTGATATGCATATCACTTTCCAATGTTCTCCCAAGCACAGAGTCAGGTTGCACATTAGAACAAGTCTTCAGTTTGAAGGATTCTACAGACTTATGCGCACAGGAAGTTGGACTTCTTCTTGAGTATTCCGGTGTCTCCAGTTTGACGAGGCTAAGTGTCTCTTTGAGCTGGTGGGATGTGGAGCACTCCCCCGGGTGGTTGTGATCGTCCCCCACCTTAGTCAGGTGCCCGTCCGCCGTCACCAGGGTGGCGCAACAGCTACGGGTACAGCATCGCCAGTAAACCTTGTGGCCAAGGGCTCGCACGTTGTAGTAGCGGTAGCCGCGGTAGAGAACTGCAGTTTTTCCTCGCCGCGTGGTGATGAACTGGATGCAGTCGGCCGACTCCATGATCCCCGACCGTAAGGTCAGCCTGGCAAACAAGCACGACCTTTATCAATGCTAACCAAAGCAAACAGGCTTTGCGAGACGACGAGCGCCTCAATGTGCGTATCATGAAGCTCAAGGGAGACAACTTTAGCTTCAAAGTCTCAAATCCAATAAAGTGCACTTCATGCGAGTACTCAAACTCTGAACATTTCATGTCCGATAACTCGCATCAAAAGGAAAGGGATGTCGAAAATATAAAGAGGCATTAATCCCATGTAAAAATTTGAAAAAAATATCTTAAATATCTTATGTTGTTCAATGAGGCACCCACCTTGGAGTCTGTGCTGGGTGAGTGTGGGGGGGTTGAAGGCAGGTGCGTTTTGACCCGATGGTGGCGCGGCCTGGGATAAGGACTCCTGCAACAGGGTCAGCGAAGGCTTGGTGTCCTGGCCGTCATGGTCAGGGGCTTCTGTTTGTCCTGTAACATATAAAAATTCCTCCATACAGCCAGTAGCAGATATGTTAGTGTTTCAGTGTTAATAGTCCTTACAGGCAAGCAGGGCTTATGGTTTGAAAAATCAACCAACTTTCCTGAAACATTAACAAGCGCTGCAAAGGGCAGACACTTAATTAATCTACATCGAACAAGACAGGCGGGCTTACTGTCCTCTTTTTAAACAAACACCATACCCTGACTGTGTATAAAAGATTACCAATAACTTCATTTTGTTGTTGAATAGCCATTGGTAATTCTCTTAACCACTCAATTTACACGAGTAATGAACTTCGTTACCCATGTCGGTTTACAGTGATGAACATTTGCTTCTCAGAAAAATAGAGCATTGGCTCTGTAGCTTATCACACAATATTTGAGCCTTCCGGGGTTTTTTGTTCAGGTGAACAAGTAGGACATGGCACCCATGCCCTTATAAGGGGTAACTGTGTCACCAAAATCTACCAGTTGCTCCCTTCTTGGTCAATGTGTCGAGAAAATAGCTTTTTACGACATTCCCTATTAGGAGCTAAAGAGTCACTGAATCTACAATTTATAATCCTCATTGGTTAACATCCCTGTACACAAGATTTAAGTTCTCTAGAGCCAGTGGATCAGTGTGCTAGCCGGGACCACAAGTAAAAGTAATTGACTCGCTTTGTATTTTACTAAGAAACCTGTAGTATTAGGTGTGATTGCTCCTTCAGTTGTTGCATGTTGTGCCTAGCATCTCCTCAAGTAGGATTGTTTAAGAACATTTAAAAGTTCTTTTATAAAATACTGTCATGTCTTGAAGGTGAGGTGTGCTGATAACTTAACTGATTACTGTATCTTATCTGTTCAAAAGATTTCCCCCTTCTTGGCCCTTTTGTTTTGGTGAAGTAATTAAAGCACGTTTTGAGGTTACGGCCCCAGTGCCCTCATCAAGGGCTACAGGATCACAAAATCTACAATCTATAATACCCATTGGCCAAGGCAACTGTACCCGTCAATGTGGATTGACTTTCAAAGCTACATTGTTATCGTCGTTCAACCATGGCGATTATTGATTATGAAATCTTTGAAACACATGACATAAACACATAGGAAGCGTGTTCACGAAGTCTATCTTCAAATGATCAAGATGCAAAATTATACCCACAGCATTAATACAATTTTAGCAATTGCCTCTACAAGAAGAATTATTTTGAGTTTTTATATATACACTTACACCCCTAAATATTGGTATCATATAATAATAATGCGTAAAAAGGTAATACCGATTTGGCCTACACAGATGAATTCTTCAACCGGACAAAGTACCGAGAAGGCATCCAGAATTTAGAAATGTTCAGTTTCACAAACTAACTACAGGTCATTGTCGTGAATTGTTTAAATAGTTAAGATTCAGTAAACGAATTACAAATCATTCCACATTGTGGTCTTACTTGGTTCAGTTCTTTAAGAAACACCGCGATGTCGCAATGCCCTAAACTTAGACAGCCGAAATGAGCAAGCGCGGTCCGGGGTCTTACAAGTTACATGAGGGTGTTCACCGGGCGGTCAATAGTCAGCAGACTGATTGTAGCATTACTTCAGGTTGCCTGCAAATCGTTACGGAAGAAGCAAGCTTAATGATCCTAGCCCATTCGAGTGTACAGTCGACTTAAAGCACCAGTTGGACAATTATGAAAAATAAAAGATTATTGACTAGAGGAAAGGTGACTGTTTGAGAGTTACCATACCTGGCGTGGTGGGTTGGGTGTTTGTGAGCATTAAAACTGGCGTGGTGGAGGGTGGGTGTTTGTGAGCACTAAAACTGGCGTGGTGGAGTGTGGGTAGTTGTGAGCACTATAACTGGCGTGATTGAGGGTGGGTGGTTGTGAGCACTATACCTGGTGTGGTGGAAGGTGCATGGTTGTGAGCACTGTACCTGGTGTGGGGAAAGTTGGATTGATTTGAGCAATGTACCTGATGTGGTGGACGACCGGTGATTGTGAGCACTATACCTGATGTGGTGGGGTGGATGGTTGTGAGCACTATTACTGGCTTGGTGGATGGTCATAAGTACTACACCTGTCATGGTGGAGGGTAAATGATTGTGAGCGTTATCCTTGTCGTGTCGGACGTTGGGTTGTTGTGAGCACTAAACCTGTCGTGGTGGAAGGTGGTGGATGGTTGTGAGCACTATAACTTATGTGGTGGAGGGTGGGTGGTTGTGAGCACTATACCTAGTGTGGTGGAGGGTGGGTGATTGTGAGTACTTTACCTGGCGTGGTGGAAGGTGACTGGATGTGAGCTCTATACCTGGTGTGGTGGGGGGTGGGTGGTTGTGAGCACTTTACCTGGCGTGATGGAAGGTGGATGGTTGTGAGTACTATATCGGGTGCGGTGGAGGGTGGTTTATTGTGAGTACTATACCTTGTGTGGTGGAGGGTGGGTGGTTATGTAGGGTTTTCACCACCAAGTTCATGCAGTCACGATTCGTTAGAACAGCCCCTCGACAGTCGTAATGTCTGCGTACGCACCTCCAGCGAATTTGGTCGACGGTACAGGAGTGTTTTGTGTACAGATACCCGTTATGACTGAGCTTCAAGAAGCCTTTACTGTTAGAAATTATTCTTGGTTTTGAATCCATTCTCTGGTATTTCCTCGTCACAATACAGAGACAGAATACACCGACACGAGAGCCACCTGAACGCAAAGCGAAAGCACGTTTCTCTGCACTTTAAGTGGGCTAAGAAAACGATCTGAGTAAACGATTTGCCCGGGCCAGACCAGCTAGTCAACCACGTGACTTGGGCTGGGAGAATGGAATTGGGACCTCCTGGTTGCTTAAGTACATAGTCTCTACATGCTGTATTTCAATGTTTCTTTTATCAAAATTCAGTTCCATTTTTCTGTTTTATATCTGTCGCCTTATCGAAAAGCGAAAATTCAATTAGCCCCTCCCCTCGAGACCCTCATGGCCCAGTTTACCAGCGAATGTAGCTCGGTACACACGCACAGCTACAACAAGCCGCTTGGTTGAGATGACGGTCGATATCAACGACCATAGCCATCCTTGAATTATGCTGATATGAAACTCCAAGTAACGTTAAAAAATGTATGTTTGCTTTACTAGTACTATACCGATGTTACTGGTAGTTGCGACTTTGAAGGATACTTACTGTCTGGCGCTGTTGTACTCGCAGGACGCGGGGGATACTGTGGCGGGTGTGCGTGCCCGCCCGTCACACAGGTGACGGTATCGAGGACGGTGATAGCCTTGCCCAGACACCCTACGCGCTTGCACCTCCAGTACTCTCGGCTTCCCCGCTCTCGGTAGCGTCTGTACTCATACCCGCCAAACACAAGGCCCCGGCAGTTCTTGGACGTCCGCACGAACCACGGCACCCGGCCTGTAGCCATTCCCAGCTACACTCTGTAGCGCACTGAGTAGCTCGGTCACGTGACATTAGCAGCGAAGGGTTGTGAGTTCCATATGCTTGTTAAACATCATCGACAACGACTTCTCTGATGAATTCGAGTATGCATTACGGTACGGTTCCAAAGAATACGTGTGTGCGTGTGTGTGTGTGTGTGTGTGTGTGTGTGTGTGCGTGCGTGCGTGCGTGTAAGTTCACTCGCTCACATTTAGATTCGGCTCCGATGACAAAAAGGTTTTTAATCTTGTTTGCCCTCAGTGTTTCAATGGTGGTTTCTTTAACCTGTGCTTCGTTCTCATAATAAAAAGCTTTTATCTAAGTGGCATTGAAATGACGAAATCGCCATGGGGTCGATACAAAATGCTACAGTTTTGGAGATTGTTTAGTTGTTCACACCGGCCGCTCCACTAACATTTATGAATGCTTATATGCCAGTTTAAACAACTCATGTGTGTCTATAAGGGTTTCTTGCACAACATTACCTTTTCAGCACATTTCTACAGATGTTTAGTTGATAGGCAGTGTAAGCGGTCATGTAGTTTCCGTTTTTCAAGTTAAAGCGTGTCAGCCACCCGTTCGTTTAGGAGAACACGCAATTCCCATGCTGTCGCCAATGTTCTCGGCCGTGGCTTGCAACCGGCTGTCCGTCACAGTTGCACCAGAGTCCGCCAGTTGCGTGTACTGCGAGAAGAGCGCAGACTCCACGTCTGAGTTGCATGGCGAGCGATTCGCACCTTATATACGCTTGGCTGAATAGAGCTGTCTACCCAGCGTTCGCGCATTCTTAAAATGTCCCCGACAGTCCTTCGTACCATAGGCAGGTCCAAGCGTTCCGTGAAGATGTGCGCGATATTTCTCTTATGAGATAGAGAAGTTGCGGCTATATTTGAAAATAGCTTGGGTTTGTTGACATAAGTCATTTGAAGCAGTATCGGTAACGATATCACTAATCGGCGACGGTGATAACAGTTGCCTATTAAAGAAATTTCGGGTTATTTTAGCTAATTTTGGAATTACAGTTATTTAATCGGGTATCCATTAAACATTAAACTCTGTTATCATGCTTCTTCAGATTTTTCTTTTACCTTGTAAGCGAATTTTTAAAAATCAAGCCACCAATATATCATTAATCATCATTTTCTGTGTGATTATATTGGAAAAGATCTAGAAATGATTTTGCAAAATTTATTTAAATAATGTCAAATTAGCTAAAAACAACCCGAGATGGCTTATGCAGGTAATGGTAAATGCTGTAGGCCAATTCGTAGACGAGACGGGTTAGTACTAGTAAACCCCGATGGATTCTTAGTCGTGCGTAGGTATAAGAATAAAAACAATAATATAGTCGCAAGCGACGACAAACGGAGTCAGCGCATTAAAAGAACATTCATCACGCACATAGTGATGGTAGCAGTCCTCCCTGAAAGTTTCATGAAAATTGGCCGACGCAATTAGCTACGACAGCATGTTTCATCTGACCTAATGTGTGATTATTGCAAAGAAGTTGATAACGTGAAAAAAATATGCTACTCAATCAATTACAATCATCTTACGTTACCAATCAAAAACCTAAGTGAAACTAAATTCGTATCAGGTCATATATCACCAATATCCTAAGATATATAGGATATAGTTGAATCGATCCAATTTTAGTTCATAGGAAATGAAATAGAGGAATCGTAACAAATATGCTTATGTTGTAGGTTAAGTGCATTAGTTAAAACAATTACTTTAATAACTCCATGTTTTACACTTTACAATCATCATTTACTACAATTCTGATCATTTCAGAATATGTGCTGTTTTTGCTCCTTACTGATTTGTGCTCATGCTGTTTCATATATTGCTGCTATTTGTCACGCTCAAAATGAAACTTGAAATCGACCAACTTTGACGGCCTGTATCTCCATTGTCAGGAACACGATTGAATTAAATGTTAATATCCTTGACAGAATATTCTTTAGCCTGTCTTTTGAGGTAATACACAACGTTGTATGGTTTGTTGTTTGTTAGTTAGGACGTTACAAGAACACAATGTAAACGCCTCGTTTTCTGAATTTGCAAACTTTGACTTTCACGCATGACCAGAAATGACTGCTCGCGAGCGATTTTTTTCTTGATTCGTAGAGACATTAGTCACATCTAACTCTCATGCAAAAATCATGAAATTCGACGGGTAGGTTTTTGAGTAATCAGCCTTTGAAATTTGCGGTTTTTGAAAATTCTGCAAATTGGAATGGTCGCTGTAGAAAAAGTGTTGTGAATTTTTAGATTTTGAGACAATGTTGTTATAGGCCAATGCTTTAACTACATATAATGTAAGTATCGGATCTCTACTGCAAGTATTAGCAGAGAAGTGATCCCTCAAATGTGCATGGGGTCTTGAACTTGCAAAAAGTGTGAAAATTCAAGATGGCGCCGAAATCACGTGACTTACGAATTCGCCACTATTTACTTTTTTGCTTGCAATTTAATTCCACATCTTTTGAAACAAGTTGCAAGCCTCTAAGTCAATTTTGAAATTTTTTCTAATGTTAATTTTCAAAACTTTGAGTGGCACTGAGCCTTTAATGCAAAGTCCGAATTGGCTGAAAAGTTTCATGTCGCGAGTTCCTTGTAAGGGCTATAAGATCGTAAAGTTTGGTTGTATTTGAGATAGTAGTTTTTGCTGAATCTTGTTCACAAAAATCGTGGAATAATAATAAACACGCCAATAACAATAAGGATTCAGCAAAATTGCTGAATCCTTAATAAAGACATTGTATGTAACAATACTGTTGATCAAAATATAGCACACACAAATTTTGAACGTGTTTATAATGGTTTAATATGATTTTTACAATAACTTACTACATTCGTGTTTGTTATTACTAAATCTGTTTAAGTTTTTAAATAAACAAATAAATCAGGTAAGTACACTTATATTCTAATTTATAAATATACAATCAATCTGCAATTATCGGAAGATGAGTCGCGGATGGGGAAGATAAGTCGACCAACTCCCTAGGAACGATCTTGGAGAAGCATGCAAACATGCAAAGGATTTTAAAGGAACAGTGAGCGTCTGAACTTTGTCGTGGCCCGTCAGAAAATAGTTTAGTTTGGTATCTTTACTTTCAATATCGACCAAAAAGGTAAGTCATGAAGAATCAAACCACCTCACAATCCTGTTTTACTAAGGCTGTTAATCTACCCACAACCTACTATACCAAATAAAAAGACAAACTATTCCACAACCTGAAGGGGTTTTTTTAAATCTACAAAGGATTGACATTGTGAAATAGTTCGCCGACGCGATAAAAAAAAAAATACAAGTTTAAACCGAACCAAATAGTAAATATATTCATAAGATTAAAAACTCTGACGAAAATCTATGTTTTGAAATATGTGCATCATTAGGTCATTGATAAAAAAAAATGAAAGGTACTTTTGAATAACCTAGTGAATACATTCTTTCAATATAAAGAATTTCTACTTGAAATGATGGTAATTAGGAAAATTTGCATAAAGTTTGAAAATTAAGTCGTAGATGATAAATGTCCTTAAAGGGTAGACTTAAATTATCTAGTGAATTCATATGTTGAATAACAAGATTTTCTGACAAAAACTACTGAACATATACTAGATATATGTAAGACATTTAAAATGCCCATAAAGTGTGCTATTAAGATCATAGTTGATACGTGTCATCAAGAGGAATAATGCAGTCGATCGATAAAAAATATTTGAAAAAGTGTTGAAGAATTAATTCATTACTAAAAAGTATGGTAATCCAGTCAAAGTTGATAAATTTATTCAAAAGGCACATAGATATATTCCAGTGATTGTAATTAAGAATATGAGGAGCGTCCTACCAATGCAAACGGACTAGCATTTAAATGCTAAGTTGCAGCAACATGCATGTTTATAACTTGTGTTCCAACACGAGAAATATTACGTTCAACATTAACAACTTAACCATAGTCGAAAGAACATGGAAACATTGAAAATGTATATGAGCGGTTTCAAAGACAGTTCCCTTCTGGAATGACGCGCCTGATGACAGAGCGGGTGTCCCTAGGTTGCATTGAAGCGTAGAGTGACGCACTCCTTGTGGAGTTTCCTAACTCTGCCGTACTTCTCTGGTGTTGACAAAACTATCAGAACTATCAGCGAAATCGAAATTCTGCTGTAATCACATTAATCGATAAAAAGTCAATATCATATTAATGCAACATGTTTAAAATTGAATTCATAGTTGTGCGATTAAATGTTCTCTACACTAATGCCTGTGACATTACACAAACTATCACTCTCACACTCCAACCATCCAAAAGGTCGATACACCAGAATTTAATATTCATTTGAATTGGATTCTTTACAGGTGTGAGTCTCAGACCGTTGAGTTCGATGTATTTTGATATAGTATTGTCATGTAGTATTGTGATGAAGAATGTTTTGGTATTTGTGAACCAATTACGACACATACTTACACCGGTTTACCAACGACACTACCGATTGTTCTTACAGGTCTATTGCCCATCTAAGTGTTGACAAAGGAACTCACTGTGGGAGGACAAGCCCGCTCGCTCATCGGGAAGCCTGGTGTCTTGTGTGCTGGAGACTTGAGGCTTGTAGGGGAGTGGATCTGGATGGTCAGGGGTTGGTCCACGTCCTCCCACGAAGTGCTAAAACACCCTCTCTCTATATTACAAACATCTTTATTTTTTCATAGAAAACAAATACGCAATCAAGCAAAACCATAAGAGGGATGGGAACGCCTGCCACGCTGTCCCTGCGACAGTAGCGACTGTTGCTGATACACACGCTGGTACTCATGCACTTCCTACATGCAGCGCTTCACCATTGTAATCAGGACACCCATACAAAACTGCCCAATTGAAAACCGTCGAAAAGTCAACATCAAACACAGTAACAGAAATATTAATAAGTTCCATCGACAACGAAACATTAATATTTGCAACGCAAAACGTTGGCCAAATAAAAGCCTAGCGGACTAGATTGACCTTTACATGTACCTGTATTTTATTTCGGGAAATCATGATCGTATAGCGTACATAATGGTAGTTTAAATGATACATATGACGATGAAAGAATGAACTGTAAACTAAACAAGTGTACTCGCACGTGTGAAAACGTTCGATTTCAAATAAAACAATAACAAGTATTTGTCAGAAATGTGACCATGTTCAATCATGACCATGTTATTGGTAGCATTAAAAAATGAGCTAAATGACGGACATGCATCAGAATTTCTACAGATAATTCTATTGAGCCTTTGATGTTTGATTCAATTGTTTTTATAGTGGATCTCTAGTGGATAATGCTCAATGATTGGGAGCAATTTTCTACTAGATCTAGTGGATAATGCTCAATGTATGGAAACACTTTTCTAGTAGATCTAGTGGATACTGCTCATTGTATGGAAGTATTTTTCTACTAGATATAGTGGATACTGCTCATTGTATGGGAGCACCTTTTTACTAGATCTAGTGGATACTGCACATTGTATGGGAGCACCTTTTCACTAGATCTAGTGGATACTGCTCATTGTATGGAAGTATTTTTCTACTAGATATAGTGGATACTGCTCAATGTATGGGAGCACCTTTTTACTAGATCTAGTGGATACTGCACATTATATGGGAGCACCTTTTTACTAGATCTAGTGGATACTGCTCATTGTATGGGAGCACTCTTCTAGTAGATTTAGTGGATATACTGCTCATTGTATGGGACCACTTTTCTACTCGATCTAGTGGATACTGCACATTGTATGGGAGCACCTTTTCACTAGATCTAGTGGATACTGCTCATTGTATGGAAGTATTTTTCTACTAGATATAGTGGATACTGCTCAATGTATGGGAGCACCTTTTTACTAGATCTAGTGGATACTGCACATTATATGGGAGCACCTTTTTACTAGATCTAGTGGATACTGCTCATTGTATGGGAGCACTCTTCTAGTAGATTTAGTGGATATACTGCTCATTGTATGGGACCACTTTTCTACTCGATCTAGTGGATACTGCACATTGTATGGAAGTATTTTTCTACTAATCTAATGGATACAGCACATTGCATGGAAATAATTTTCTACTAGATCTAGTTGATAGTGCACATTGTATGGAAGTATTTTTCTACTAATCTAATGGATACTGCACATTGCATGGAAATAATTTTCTACTAGATCTAGTTGATAGTGCACATGGTATGGACGAACTTTACCACCACCTCTACTGGATACTGAATATTGTATGGAAGCACTGTTCTAGTAGATCTAGTGGGTAAACTGCACATTGAATGGGAGCACTTTTCTACTACATCAAGTGGATACTGCTCATTGTCTTGGAGCACTTTTCTACTACATCAAGTGGATACTGCTCATTGTATTGGAGCACTTTTCTACTACATCAAGTGGATACTGCTCATTGTATTGGAGCACTTTTCTACTACATCAAGTGGATACTGCTCATTGTATTGGAGCACTTTTCTACTACATCAAGTGGATACTGCTCATTGTATTGGAGCACTTTTCTACTAGATCTAGTGGATAGTGCACATTTTATGAAAACGCTTTTCTATTACATCTAGTGGATACTGCACATTGTATTGGAGCACTTTTCTACTACATCTAGTGGATACTGCAAATTGTATGGGATCACTTTTCTACTAGATAGTAATAACTGTTAATCAGTAAGATAAATGTTTTGCATAAAGGTACATTGCTAGTCGCCAATTAACCAAAAGTTAAGTTCATGGCGTGCACCGCACATGCACCTGCAGTTGTTAGTTAGGCTTTTCACTACAGCTGTTTTAAGTCACACGAAAACCAACCACGTTAACATCGCACAACTGTTGATAACTGAATTGTTCAATAAAGACCAGCGGACTCATTTAAGCTTACCTTAGAACAGACGAAGTGAAATGCTTTGATGCTGTGCACGCTCAGTTTATGACTAGGTTTACCACATGACGCCAACCATCTTAGACAATCCTGTAGTCTTGTTTTGGGTTTAGGGAAGGCATAGAAAGAAATAGGACTTGTTTGTTTGTGCAAATAACGCGAATCTCCTCGGCAATCTCCCCACACGCAGGTTTTGTTCTTCACCATGTCCTCCTCTATCGAAAGCGTCCCGTCTCCAACCTCACTACAGGCTCGGTCTCCACCTTACTATATACTTGGCTGGGAAATTCAAAGTCAGCAGGTGCGAGCTGATCTACAGCACCTCGTCACGTGGCTAACAGCTACACTATCAGTGTTATAACGAGGCATGTTTAGTTTTCCCGAGGTAAATTGGTTATTTAATTGACGGTTACACATACAAGTTATGAAACATAAAGAATTATGAGTATATAAATTATTTTTTTCGTGTGTGATTAAAATAATATAATGTAATATTTGAAGGAAACGTAAATCTGTAAACTGGAATGAGGGTTTCGATTTTTTAAACAACAACATTGTCTCGTTTTCGTCGTTTGTTGATAACTCTTCGTTCATCTAATTGTACTGCTGTTCTCCTTCTTAGTAAAGAGGAATCGACATGGATACTTTTATCGTGCAGCGTGCAGGCCTACCTTTGAACAGACATATGTGTCCTTGGTGATTTTGCTGGGGTTAAGTTGTTGCTTGGGTCTTCCACAGAGTGAGAGCCAGCGCAGGCACTTGTCCAGTGACCTGGTTGGTTTAGGGAAGGGCAGAAACACTGCACCGGCTAGTCTCTCGGGGTATCGAGTGTCCGAGCGACACCGGAGATAGGCGCAACGCTTCACCATTTTCCTCGGTCACTTGTCCGATCATCTGCACCGCAGCGATCTCATTGGTGGGGCTCTCGACTGATGGTCTCTTGTTCAGCTCAGCCAAATAAAAGCGCAACAAACCGTTTGTTCTGTCGCGTGAGGCTTTGACATGAATTGAAACGTGAATTTGTTTTATGATTGTGACGTGTAAATAAATCCCGTGGTTGAACAAGAAAGGCCTTAAGATATGAAAAGTTGGAGGCATGCTCATTAAGGGCTGGATTACTCGCTATGTATGACTCACGTGTACTCGACTGCGAAGAAATCAAAGCGAGATCGAGTCTGCCCTGTCGGCCTAGTATGCTGCTGTCTATTCCTAAATAATTGCAGCAGATACAATTTTGATTATACGAGGGGGGTCAATAAGTTCATAGAAGTGAGTATTGATACACACCTGACGACGTCATCGTTGATGTCATTATTGAAATAGACCATCTGACGACATTTTACAGACATAAACAACCCTTCCCGACCATTTACCTGAGATTTACAGCCTGTTGAACACAAGTACCCCCCTGTAATCATAGAAAGTTCTAAAACTGAGCATCGTGCGGTTATCAAGTTTCTCATGAGAGAAGGGGTGAATTAAATGCCACTTAAATGCACAAGATCGACACCATGCAGAGAATTGAATACAGTCGCGAACTCTTGGACATCTACGATGCTGATCACGATAACTATCATGCCCGTCTGGTAACTGGAGATGAAACTCGAATTCATCACTTGGATCCTGACACCAAGCAAAAATCCATGCAATTGAAGCGTAAGCCCTCTCCTGCACCCAAGAACGTCGGAACTCAGCCTTATGCTGGCAAGATCGATCATGGCGACCGTTTTCTTGGATTCAACGGGCGTGATAATTACAGACTATAAACCACCAAAACTTCAATAACATGAGCCTTCTCTGATGACTTGTTGAAGCAATTAAGAGCGGCGATCGAGAAGAGGCGCGACATGTTGACTGATGGAGTTATGCCGCTTCTTCATGACAACGCTCCAGTGCACAAGAGTCGTATTACAAAGGCTGCACCTCAACAATGTAGCTTTGAACAACCTAACCATCCCCCTACAGTCCAGATCTGGCCCCAAGCGACTTTTGTAATCACTCTTGTGGGGTACAAGATTTGGCGATGATGATGAACTCAACGCGTGGCTGAGGGGCCAGACAGAAGACTTGTACCACAAGGGCATAAACGGTCTCAGAGACAACTGGGCAAAGTGTATCGAGATCAAGGGAGATTATTTGGAAAAATAAAATCAATACACAACCATTGGCTCTTGTTTTATATCCTCTTCAATTAACTTATTGACCGCCCCTCGTAAGCTTATTTTGAAGCAGATAGCAGATAGAGTTCATAACACAAAAGCGAGACGAAACAAGTTATGATGTGTCTGTGACTTGTCATTGAAGATTTAAAATCCTTTTTTTTTTAAAAGGTGAAAACTGCAATCTCTATTATCTAATAAGCAATCTCAAGTTTTTTTACATTCAAATGCGTGTTTTTCAGGCACAATATTTTTATGTTACATTAGCACACATAATTGCAAATTTATCATACATAAAGTTATTAAAATGCATTTATTTTAATCCTTTAAACGAAAGTTAATTAAATATCTACTTCTTTAATATAAAATAGTCAACACCTACATATGTGCCAATTGAAACACACATTGTTGGTTTTTGATATCTTAGTATCAAAAATTAAGAGATAAGTGGTACATTCACACTGGTTAGCCTTGTAAAAGTCATTTTGACGTGAGTAGCTTTAAACCCAAATACCTTTTCTTCCATATTCAATAATACAGGCAAAAAAGGTATTGACAATGACATGGTAATACAGAAATAACATTATATCATGGGCAATGACAAAGTGTGCTTATTGTAATATACAATAGACTACCATGTTTTCTTTCTAAGTCCAAGTTGACCAGTATTCAAAAAACATTTGTTCAGTGCCCGATTATAGGAACACGTATCTTGAGATATCTTAATATCGAACAATTTCTTTCTTTAATTAGTCAATATTTGGCCTTAATGCGGCAGAAAATACATATTATTTAGCTTATCAATCACGAAGGTGATTATTTGTGTACGGGTATCATTTCAACGTGACAGTCGAACATAATGTATGATTTGATCTCGCTGGGCATGTACGCGCACGGACTTTCACTGTACAAATCGCGTTTCATATCAGTTATCGCGAACAGATCATTGGTTTGGTTTGTTTATGAAGACATTGTCTTTTAACTGTATCATATCATCTATATAAGATAGGTATATTCGTGGGGTAGGTCTTCCTCCCGAACAATGGTTTTGTTCCTTTTACAATGTTTTATTTCATTACGGTTTTTTCTACCATTTCTTGTTTCTCTGTGTTTAATCTGGAAGTGTTTTTTAAAAAAAGCAGGCAAAATGAAATTAATATATTTACCAAATGACAATTGTCTACATGGCTATAAATACACAATCCGTAAGTGTAATTATAAATGACTGAAACGCTAAAGATATTGTGTCAAAACTGCAGGGGCTTAAACAACAATGTTAAGCGTAAAAGGGTATTCATTTTCTTAAAAAGAAAGAAAGGTAACATTTATTGTCTACAAGATGTGCATTTAACTTCTGACCAAGTTCAGAAAATCAAAGAAGAATGGGGGTATAAAGAATGTTACATTACTTGTTTAAGAATCAACTCGCGAACCTTCGGAACGGCTATCCTATTTAACAATAACTTTGAGTTCGAAATACTTGAAAATAAGATAGATGAGTTTGGAAACTTTGTAGCTCTTAAGATATTGGTTAACGAGATAACGTATACAATAATAAGCATATATGGACTAAATGAAGACAACCCTGACTTCTTTCAGAACATCATAGATATAACTGTGGATTATGATAGCGATGAAACATCAATCTGCAGAGATTTTGATTTTATTATTAATTTTTAAAAACTTAGACAAACTATAAACATTTAAACAATCCCACATAAAAAGGTTTTTGAAATGATCGATAAATTTGATTTGAAAGATCCGTGGCGTGAACGTGTGATACGAAGCGTTTTACCAGGCGGCAACCCACCCCACTTAAACAAACGAGACTAGATTTTTTTTATTTCGCATGGATTGCTTTCTTCAGTCAATGATAGTGATATTCCACCAAGTATCAATTCTGATCACTCAATAATCTCCCTTTCTTTAACACCTGCTACTTTAGCTAGAGGAAAAGGCTTGAATATTTAACAATTCATTACTGCGAGTCAGAACTTAGATAGAGCTCATTAAGGATACAATCAAAAACACACTAGATCAGTATAAAACTTCGGAAAACCACCTTAATAAATATGTAATTGACGATCAGTTACTCTGAGAAACTTTACTTCTAATGATTAGAGGAAAAAGAATTTAATACTCTTCAACTAAAAAAAAAAACTTATGAAAGGGAAAAGAATCTCGAATCTAATCTAAATGAATTGATAACGTCACAATTTTAAACGAAAATAAGAAAAGTAGCCTCGAAGGTAAGAGCCACTCCGTGAGTTGTGAGTCAATTATGCCAAACTTAATCAATGGTGTCATTTGATCGCGAAGTATCGACTATTACCAAAAAGACACATTTTAAAGCTTATTGGTTTTTTACAGCGACAATATGAAGGTAGAACGTCGCAATTATGATCGAAAACCGGACAATGGCGCGCGTCAAATCGTCAAACGTAATTTTGGAGATTTATCTAAAACAGTCAGGAGGGCACTTACGAGTTGATAGCGTTTGTTAGGTTATTTAACGAGTATCCATGTATATTGGACGTGATATCTACACCTCTGTGCATTTATAAAGCTGGGTTTTTTTTAATTTTCATGGAAAACCAGTATTTGTGATATATATATATATATATATATATATATATATATATATATATATATATATATATATATATATATATATATATATATATATATATATATATATATATATATATATATATATATATATACATATATATATGAAAAAAGTTCACCAATTTGAAATTGATCTTCAGCTCCCAGGCGTCTTTTGGACATGAACAGTTAAGTTGTTTTGATTTTATATCACCACATATGACACTAAGGTTCGTGTCAAAGGTAAATAAGATGTTATGAAAGTCACGTCGTGGCTCTTTAATTAGTTAACATGTGCTCTTAAAAATATGAACAATGATAAGAGTCCAGGACTAGATGGTTTTACAACTGGATTTCTCTAGTTCTTTTGGAAGGACTTAGGAGAATTTCTTCTAAATTCCTTGAATTATGGCTATAAAAACGTAAAACTGTCAATCTCTCAAAAACAAGGATTGATAACGTGTATTCCCAAAGCTGATAAACCAAAGAAATTCTTACAAAATTGGCGCCCGATCTCACCCCTGAATACTTCATACATCCGCAATTGCCAACAGAATTAAAAAGATACTACCTAGTATAATAAATGAAGATCAAAAGTGTTTTGTCACAGATACATAAGCGAGGTAACTAGACTTATTTACGATTTAATGGAACAGACTGAAACTTGCCAGATACCAGGCTTACTTCTTCTCATTGACTTTAAAAAGGCTTTTGACTCAGTAGATAGAATATACCTTAGGAATGTCTTAAAGTTTTTTAATTTTGAACCAAGCATACTTTCTATTATGACATAGAATCAAGAGTACTTGTTAATGGATTTGCGTCCTCCGCTTAGATGAATATTTGGTCTGCACGTACGTTAACCCCTTTTGGAAGGAATAATGTCTTAAAATCGCTTTCGCTACCAAAGCTTAATCCTCTTTTCTCATCTCTACCAACTCCGGAACAGAGTACGATCCAGAAAAATTGTTTTAGTTTCATTTTGAGAAAGAAACCCGATAAGATAAAAAGAGATGTATTGATGTTAAACCCGGAGCATGGGCGGGGTAAAGGCTACGTATATTAAAAAGATTATATCAGCACAAAAATCAAAATGGATGAAAAGGATATGTAACCACGACCTTAAATAGACGTTTATCTTTACTGATCAACTTAAAGTCAAAACTCCGTTCTTATTAGCTGATAGTTATGGAAGCGCATTGCTCCCAGCAGTGAGAAAAATATACTAAAGTTCTAATTAGATGATACTTTTATCTAATAAGATGATATATTCATCTAATTAGATGATTCTTTTATCTAATAAGATGATACTTTTATCTAATAAGATGATATATTCATCTAATTAGATGATACTTTCATCTAATTAAATGAATTAGATCATACTTTCATAATTTCAGATGCTAGTTCATCTAATTAGATTGTTTCATCTAATAAGATCATAGTTTCATCTATTAGATCATAGTTTCATCTAATTAGATCATAGTTTCATCATTCTGTTCAATATCTTATTAGATGATACTTTCATCTAATTAGATCATACTTTCATAATTTCAAATGCTAGTTCATCTAATTAGATTAATGTATCATCTAATTAGATTAATGTATCATCTAATTAGATGAAGGTATCATCTAATTACATAAACAATATCATCTAATTACATAAACGTATCATCTAATGAGATTAAAATATCATCTAATTAGTTGAAACTACCATCTAATTAGATGAAACTATAATGTTAACGCAATCATTTTATTAGTCAAACAGTATATCTATAGGTGTAGCATAAACCCAAATACTAATACCACTGAAACAGTAACCATTAAATCTGCCAGTATTAATGATTCAAAGTGATTAATGATTAATGCCAGGTGTAATGAACAGAAAAACTACCTTTTTGGAATTGAAGAATTGAAGAGGGTAAACACGCTCTTTCATTGAAAACAAATACACGAATTATAGTTTAAATGGAAAAAGACTTAGGTATGCCAAAATGTTATGAATCTATCTTTTTGGTGAAATTTTCAATGCAACTACGTATACCTGAAACTGAACTGGAAAACACATGTTGGACCTTTGGTACATGATTCAAGGCATGAGTCAGTTTCAGTTTCCACTTCTAGTTAGGAAGGAGAATGGAGTAGACAAGAAGAGGACACAGCACAGGGACTTATTACTTCCAATAAATTTTTTTGTCCCATCAAGACAAAAGACAAACAGCATCAAAGACTTGGAAACGCAAGTCCTGTCCACATAGTCCCCACATATGTCCATACCACTTGTAACCATTACGTTGTATTTGATCATCATCTCTTAAGAACGCTTCATATAGAGATATGATGTCATAGGATTTATTGTTTATCACATTTTCCCTGAAGAAAGAATCATCATTTTTCTTCGTTGACCAGCCCTCAGAATTCCAGTGGCACAGTCGGAGATCCTAGTTGGTTCCTTTCCTCTTCACAATGGTGTTTCCTCTGACGTGGTAGTTGTCCTGCCTACCCAGCTCCTTCACAACAGTCATGAGACTCTGTTGTGTCTGCAGTTCGGACCTAGTCATGCAGTTCTCAATATACACATTCTCATATTGTTTGACATTCTTTAGTTTGATCTTTTCTTTCATTACTAATGATTTGTCTGACAGTTTTGTAACGATTACACCCTTCTTTTCCCTGAACTCTTCTTTCTTTCCGCACTAATAACCTTTATGTTTTGCAGTTAAGACCGTCTTTTATCAGAGCACTGACTTTATTGATGGTGACATTATTGTCATTTTCTTCATTTTTAGACATTGGGAGATTTTTTTATAGCAATCATATTGTCCAGGAGGAGTTAGCAGGAGTACGGGCTTGGAGTCCATTTACTGCAGCTTTGACACTTCTGTCGTCTGCTATTTGTTTCTCTTCTATTGCCTTTACTTTGTCTGCTAAATCGTTGATTTTGATATCAATCTCCTTTTTCACTTTTGATACTTCAACACCGACAATTGGAAAATGGAAAATTTTGTCTTCTTTATGTACATATCACTTATAACAGCCCTATAAGGATCTCATTTTTGTTGTCTATGGTGGACCTAACATAAAAATGTTGATTGAGTTTGCTGTCTGCAACTGAATGACTATCGCTGTTAAGATGAGTCAAACAATGTAACATGGACACTATCATTATACCATCAAAAGCCTAGAGTATCATACAATGCATTTCAATTAACACGTGGCTCTCTGGAATACATCTCTGTTCCAATGCCTGTTGTTCTTGTTGCTAATGAGAGTCATAGTTCGACTCTTGTGGATGGGAAGCTAGAGCAATTGCGCTCATCCTAGAGAGTTGGTCGACATCAAGGCCCCGCAACGTGACAGCTTTGAGGATGATAAAGATGGTTGTTGTGGTGTGTGGTGTGTGGTGTATAGTGACGTTATTGCCGATGATGCTCTCTCTGAAAACTATTTTTTTGATAAAATGCTGATGTCCAAAAAGCAGCTGAATCAAACAGTCATATGGAGATTGAAAATGAATAATTTGTAAGAATGTACTCCTATACTACATGACTGTGATGTGTGTAATGACGGAATTAGTACATATGTGGAATCTTTCTTCTTTTTACCCTTTAAATCTATCCCTTTAAATCCCCAATGATTTGGAAGTAAAACAACACATTCATAATACAAAATTGTGAGTTTTTTCCAAGGCTGAGTTGGTGTATTTCAGTGATAGTAGATTAACGGTAGGTCTCTAAGTTTGCTTTCGGACACTTACTTTGTGTGTTATAAGTATACATAAGTACACAAAAGGGTTACAAGTACTCATAATTCTACTCTCAGTGCAAATAATGTAAAACAAAATGATATACATTAACTGTAGAGAAGAGGAAATAGTTTTTTTTCCAAGGCTGAGTTGGTGTATTTCAATGATAGTAGATTAACGGTAGGTCCCTTGGTTTGCTTTTGGACACTTAATTTGTGTGTTATAAGTACACATAAGTACACAAAAGGGTTACAAGTACTCATAATTCTACTCTCCGTGCAAATAATGTAAAATAAAATGATATACATTAACTGTAGAAAAGAGAAAATAGAATTGTTGATTATTACCTCATTCTGTGACATGAACAATTGGAATAACTTTTAATGTGATGGAAATCTATAATAATATTCAGGGATTGTAATTAGTCACTTTAAAATGGACACTCAAGACAAAAGTGGAATTCATCTTCAACAGTAGGAATAATGCAGAGAGGACACAGGCGCTTAAGACCAAGTTGTCACTGTATTCAATCATTAACATATGACTCGAGCTTCGAAATTTACTAAAAATGATACGGTATTCTTAACAGTGAATGTGATTGACGTAAAATTCATAAGAAATAATTGCATGGTTAACTGTTAAGAAAGTTAAGTTTAGAGATGCATGAAATATTCTCCTTCCATGACTGGTTATCGTTGTCAATACATCTGTTTAAATACCGACATAAAAACTTTAACATTTCCAACATTCTGGTAAAACCAAACATATCCAATACCATACCGGCTTAGAAGACCTTTCACTTTCAATGCCCAACATTGGCGGCCTTTCTCTGGGACACTATGTTGATACCTGTATGCCACTCTGTCAAGTTAGACAGCATACCAACAGGAAGAAGTCTAAAGAAGACTAGCCTCTATTTACAACATGTATATAGAGGATATTTGACATTTCTAGTCAAATACCATGCAAGTAGAAATCTTTATTTCCAAGAATGGTGCGGCCAAAAGTCTTATTATATACTTTTCTACTTCGAAAGATAAGGCATACATTGTATTTAATAAGAAATGTCAAATTGTCTATTTAAACAAACTTCCCAAAATGTCATAACATCCATTTTTAGATTGAAGTAACCAAATCGCTTTGTGTTTCTGTCACTTCATAATGTCATCCAATTAATTCATGACGTAGATGATTAAATGCATTTTACTTTAACTTATTTCACCATTAAAAATATAATATACAAGTATTTTATCTTTATTTTGAAATATGATAATATTTCATAACCATGAAAGGCACCGTTTTACAAAATGAAAAAATCAGAAAAATTTAGTCGGTGAATTGTTGCAAGAACAAGATTTTGCTTGCTGTTAAGTCCTTCTCATTGCGACCATAGTTTTGATAGGTCACTCTCCACTCTACACTCATGGCATATCGTCTAGGTCATGTTATGGGTGAACTGTGTAGGTCATCTGAAGGTTGACTATGGAGGTCATGTTGTGGTGAACTGTGTAGGTCATCTGAGGGTTGATTATGGAGGTCATGTGATGGGTGAACTGTGTAGTCATCTGAAGGTTGACTATGGAGGTCATGTGATGGGTGAACTGTGAAGGTCATCTGAAGGTTGACTATGGAGGTCATGTTATGGGTGAACTGTGAAGGTCATCTGAAGGTTGATTATGGAGGTCATGTTATGGGTGAACTGTGTAGGTCATCTGAAGGTTGACTATGGAGGTCATGTTGTGGTGAACTGTGTAGGTCATCTGAGGGTTGACTATGGAGGTCATTTATGGGTGAACTGTGTAGGTCATCTGAGGGTTGACTATGGAGGTCATGTTATGGGTGAACTGTGTAGCTCATTTGAGGGTTGACTATGGAGGTCATGTTATGGGTGAACTGTGCAGGTCATCTGAAGGTTTATTATGGAGGTCATGTTATGGGTGAACTGTGTAGTCATCTGAAGGTTGACTATGGAGGTCATGTTATGGGTGAACTGTGTAGGTCATCTGAAGGTTGACTATGGAGGTCATGTTATGGGTGAACTGTGCAGGTCATCTGAAGGTTGACTATGGAGGTCATGTTATGGGTGAACTGTGCAGGTCATCTGAAGGTTGACTATGGAGGTCATGTTATGGGTGAACTGTGCAGGTCATCTGAAGGTTGACTATGGAGGTCATGTTATGGGTGAACTGTGCAGGTCATCTGAAGGTTGACTATGGAGGTCATGTTATGGGTGAACTGTGCAGGTCATCTGAAGGTTTATTATGGAGGTCATGTTATGGGTGAACTGTGTAGGTCATCTGAAGGTTGACTATGGAGGTCATGTGATGTGTGAACTGTGTAGGTCATCTGAAGGTTGACTATGGAGGTCATGTTATGGGTGAACTGTGCAGGTCATCTGATTGGGTAACTATGGAGGTCCTCTGGTTGGTGAATTATGGAGGTCCTCGGAATGATGGACTGTGTAGGTCATCTGATGGGGTAACTATGGAGGTCCTCTGGTTGGTTAATTATGGAGGCCCTCGGAATGATGGACTGTGTAGGTCATCTGATGGGGTAACTATGGAGGTCCTCTGATTGGTGAATTATGGAGGTCCTCGGAATGATGGACTGTGTAGGTCATCTGATATGTTTACTTTAGAGGTCCTCTGGTTGGTGTATTCTGGAGGTCCTCGGAATGATGTACTGTGTAGGTCATCTGATGGGGTAACTATGGAGGTCCTCTGATTGGTGAAATGTGCAGATAATCTGATGGGTGAACAGCAAAGATCTAAGACAAGATGGTCGACATGAGGTGCATATGATTTTACATGTTCTATGTGCAGGATGCGAACCTTCCAGTGCCCCCCATGGTGAGAGGTTAATAGAGTCTGTATCCTCTCACACACATCTCCTGCCCAGCGCCTCCAGGCAGGGCGAACAGTGCTGTTACAGGTGATAAGACCTTCAACATGCTCTGAGACTGAGCCATCAGTGGACTCACATGCACCTCCCCCTTCCACCTCCTCAGACTGGCCACTCAATGCTGGGGACACTTGGTGAGCGTCAGACGAGGGCCTTGAGTCCACATTATGATGTATGTGCAGCAACCCCCCACTACGGGCACGAAGAGCTGCACACGCTACAGACCAACCCGGCTGTGAGGAAGGAATGAGACCCAGGTTGACTCGGTCAGCCACATCCTGGGGACATACCTGAAACACGAAGGTAGTAGCATGAGTATAACCTGGGTGAAAATAACACAAGAGTCATCAGAATGATAATAAGAAAACAGGGCTCTGCAGCTCATTAGCCTTTGCATTGCTAATGTTCAAGACTAATTTACACACCCGTTAACAAAGTGAAATACATCACCAACGTTGTTCAGTGTCAGTGATTAGACAAGAAGACTTCACACATAATTGAAAGAAAGTTCATTTGGAAAGGCAAACCTGATAAAATTAAAAGAGATGTTATGTCACTGCCTCCTGAAGTAGGGGGAATTAGTGTCCCTGACTTAAATAAAGTTATTGCATCACAAAAATTGGGTTGGGTGAAGAGACTGATATTTGATAAGGCAATTTGGTCAAGATTAGTTCAGGAATATATCATAGACATAGACATGCTTCTTTTAGCTGATTTCAAATATATTACACAGAAAATTGTTACGAATGTTCATAACAAATTCTGGAAAGAGGTTCTTTCCTTGTGGTCATTATATCTGAATTGTTGTGATAATGAGTCTAAAAGTCATGAAGAAATAATGACTGAGTCTATTTCGTACAATAATGACATTAGGTAATGACACTATCTATATCCAGCAATGGCATAAAAAAGGAATTATTTATTTTCGCAGATATGATCGATGAAGAGGGTAAATTATATGAATATGAAAATTTTGTAAAAAAATATGACCTTAAAACAGATGTGTTGACATATATGGGTGTAAAGAAATCAATATCATCTTTTTTGCAAAATAGGAAAGTAGATATCAACTTCATTTATAGACCCTTTCGGCCCTTTAAAATATCAACAATTAATAAGCAACAAGGTTGTTCAGCATTCTATAAGACTTTATTAAACCCAAAATTGACAAAACTAAAAAACATATCAGAAGAAATGGGAAGAATATTTGAGAGAGAAATATCAACCAAATGGCAAAAAGATGTACACAAAGTAGTGAATTGAGAAGGTTTCAGTTTTATACATAACATATTAAGTACAAATAAACTACTGTATAAAATAGGATATGTAGATTCTGAAGCTTGTTCTTCATATAATGAATTTGAGGAAACTATTGCACATGTACTATTTGTCTGTCAGTATGCAAAAGTAATATGGAGACAACTATCAGAATGGATTGCAGACTATGTAGAGGGAAGAACTTGCCTCAGTAAAGAAAACATTCTATTTGGATTTAAAGGAAAGAACAACAACCCCCTAAATTTCATTGAAAAAACAGCGCCGTGCTTTGGAACGAAGATGGAGAAAGTCTGGTTTGGAAGTGCACCGACAAATGTTCAAGGCAGCCAGAAACCGTGTCACGATCGAAGTGAAGAAGGCAAAAGCAGCATATTGCCTTTCATCCATTCAGTCTGTGAAATCTAGTAGAGAGATGTACCAGTTTCTGAACTGTTTGGTTGGTAAATGCAAGGGATCTGTTTTGCCACTTACTTCAGACAATGATGAACTTGCTGATAGATTCAACAACTTCTTTATTGATAAAATCTGCAAAATCAGAAATGAACTGGATTCGCTGGATATGCCTGATGCTGTTCAGTATATGCCTCATTCCTTGAATGAAGCACAATACATCAGTTCATTTGCACCTTTTACAGAAGCGGAGGTTCTTACACTCATAGAATCAGCAAAACCGACTTTCTGTATGTTGGACCCGGCACCAACACGATTTGTTTTGGATTTTCGTGATCATTTGTTGCCAGTGATAACTAAAATAATAAACAGCAGTGTTTCCTCTGGTAAGGTTCCAAATTGCCTAAAAGATGCTGTTGTAAAGCCATTGTTAAAGAAGCCCGGACTTGATTCCGAGATGCTATCCAATTACAGACCAGTTTCAAATCTATCATACATATCAAAGTTGCTTGAAAAGGCAATCAAGGTTCGCCTGGTCGAATACCTGACATACAATGAACTCTATGACAAACATCAATCAGCATATAGATCTGACCACTCAACGGAGACTGCGCTGTTACATGTAACGGACAGACTTCTTGCTGCTGCAGATGCTGGGAATGTTACTGTGTTGACGCTGCTGGATCTTTCCGCAGCGTTCGACACCATTGATCATGCTCAACTGATAGAATGTCTAAAGACTGAATTTGGACTTCATGATACTGTTTTAAGTTGGTTTGTATCCTACCTCAAAGACAGGAAGCAATCTGTGATCATACGAAACGCAAAGTCTGTCACACATCAACTTTGTTATGGAGTGCCACAAGGATCTGTGCTCGGACCTATACTTTTCACACTCTACATGAAGAACCTGGGTAGGGTGATCCAACACCATGCTGTTATGTATGAATCTTATGCAGATGACACTCAGTTGTTCCGTTCAAGCAGCCCTGATAAGCTTCCATTGGACATTGCGTCTATGGTAGATTGCATTGCAGATTCCAAGACATGGATGATGAACAGGAAGCTCAGATTGAACGACTGCAAGACTGAAGTTCTGCTTTCTGGAGCGCCAAACAGCCGCTTAAAGGTGGATGCCACCTCACTTGTAGTTGGAAATGAAACGGTTCCTTTCAGTGACTCTGTGAAGGATCTTGGTGTCTTCTTGGACTCGACACTATCGATGGAGACACATGTCAACTATATATGCAAGTCCTGCTATTTCCAGATTAGGAATATTGCCACAATCCGCGATATGCTCACATATGATACTACCCACCACCTTGTTCGTGCTCTTGTGTTGTCTCGCCTGGATTATTGTTGCAGTCTCTTGGTCAACATTCGCCAAGACCTTGTATATAAGTTGCAAAAAGTCCAGAATGCTGCTGCAAGGCTGATCTGCAGAGGAAGAAAGCACACTCACGTGACACCACTCCTGATGAGTTTGCATTGGCTTCCTGTACGCCAGAGAATTGAGTATAAAATACTCAGTCTGACCTACAAGTGCCTCAACGACAAAGCACCTCACTATCTGAAAGACCTTCTCATTCACTACGTCCCAGCACGACCATTAAGATCTGGTTCAAACTATCAGCTGAATGTTCCTAAGGTCAGATTGAAGACATATGGACACAGACGATTCTCCTACATGGCCCCTATCCTATGGAACTCCTTGCCACTTGACATTCGCCAAGCACCATCTGTGGAATCCTTCCATTCTCATCTCAAAACTGTGCTTTTCAAGAAAGCCTACGGGCTTCAATAAACAGTCACTCTTTTCCATTCATCATCCAGCGCCTAGAGAAATCGCTTAGTGATTTGATTTGCGCGCTATATAAGAACACATATTATTATTATTATTATTAAACGCAATTCTTATTATTAGAAAATCATTTCTTTATAAATGCAATATTAGACAAATGAAACCAAACTTCAAACATTTAAAACATGAAATATTAGAATGCTACCAAGCAAAAAAATCAATTGCTTTTTCAAACTGCAACCCTACAAGATTCTATACCTTCTGGTCTTCTCTCCATTTGCTTTTCAGAAATTAATAATGCTGTGATGTTGTATTGTTACGTTTGTTAGACATATTCCAATGAAAGACCTGCCAATGTAACGCCTGCTTATATGCCTATGAATGTATATGGAAATGCACTAAAAAAATGGAAATAAAAAAAAAAATTAATAATATTTGAAAGAAAGTTGATAAAACCATATTACATTACCCCTTAAATCATGATCTAAACTAGAAATAAGTGTCTTCAGAACAAGCAGCTGACATGGTCGAGCTATATCGCCCACAACTGGCACAATGTTTTTAGGTATTATATCTCTTATCACTTTAAGATTTTTCTTAAAATTAATGTATCCTAAATATCATTTTGCTGAATCATATATCATTTACAAGGTTGTGAAGAATAAGACATGAACTTGAGCTCATTTGAATCCTAATAACCATATCAACATGATTAGATTTACCAGTTTACAAAGCTTTCAAAACTGTCTAGCCTTTCTTATTTGCAACCCTGACACACTATATGAACCTTTGCCACACCGTTATTTTGGAGGTAGGATTAAGAAATTCAAACAAATTTGCAGAGGTTTCAATTCTTTGAAGAGGATAGTCCCTGTTGTACTGCTGCATAAAGTCTGTATATATTGGCTTTATTTGGGTTTGGACTATATTTTGAATAAAAAATATATAATAAAAAACTAATAAAAACGTGTTTTTGTATTTTTCACCACCTTAACAGGGCCCCAAACCCTTGTGGTAAAATACCGCAAAGGGCAGGTAACTTATCATTCTAGCAAAGCCAAACAAAGGTGAGGTGGGTGGCTGTACTCGCCCAGTCACCTGCCTGACTGTACTGGCAACCTAAGGCGACTAATCCGCCTGCAACAATGATAACTAGAAATATGTGCATGTGATGCACAGTGATGTCCCCCTTCCCAACTTTAAATCCAACCTAATCATCTTATTGCAACTTATACCAGAAACAATCCATACCAAACATATAATAAAGACGTTAATATATTAGCATCAATGAACTTGACATAATAATGACTCGTGAAATATACAAGTTCAATGGTGCATAAGGAAGAGTTTTATATATTTGTCAACTTCTTTATTGAAGGGAATGTGACATTTGATACTCACACAGTCATCAAATATTATAATTAGCATCTACAGCCCCCAATATGCACTAAGTTCAAATTGTTTCCATGGAAACCAAGTAAAATGAAAATTAGGAATAACCAAGCACTAGATCTAACCACATACCAGGTTTAGTAAAATAATACTCATTAGATTTTTTAGATGGAGGTTAGAAAATTACCCTACCCCCATATGCACAAAGTTCAAATTGTTTCCATTGAAACCAGAAAAAAAATAAATTTGGTAACCAAAGTACCAAAAGGCACTACTCCATCACTAGATCTAACCACATGCCAAGTTTTGGAAAAAAAATATTGAACGTTTTTTGAGATAAGGCCCAAAAACAAAATAATCCCCCCTATATAAGTTCAAATTGTTTCCATGGATACCAGAAAAAAATAAATTCAGAATAACAAAAATAGCAAAAGGCACCACATCAGCACTAGACCTAACCACATACCAAGTTTCGTAAAAAAAACCCATTTTGAATGTTTTTTTACATATTGTCCGGAAACGAAAACATTTCAGAATTACAGAATGAAGGACGGAACTGAATACACGATGTCTCCCGCAAAGCTTTGCAGGGGACATAAAAAATGAACATCCCCCTTTGTGAGGGTGCGACACACATCTAGGATGTGAGGTAATGCTGTCCTCCCCCGTGATGCTGCTGGCTTAAACTTTGCCAAATGAAATGATGCTGACTCTGTCCTTCAGAAAGAAAGTTAAGTCAAGATTAGCAGAGATCGCATGTATATAGCCTACCCGCCTATCAGAAGTGACCACCACAGAGATTTTGGAGTGTTTTGCTCAGACCCAAACGATCTGGCCTATGACGCTTTTGCGATAGACTTGACGACATGGTTTTCTGGGCGGTCCTGTCGTTTCCCCTAGTCCATTGGGTTCTGTCGCAGTTTGGCAGCCACCCACCCAGACTCCTGGTGTTGCTGGCTCCATCGTAGATGGCTCAGAGTAAGGTGTCCGTCAGTACTCAGGAATCTAGTACTAGTATCTAGGTACTATTACAATGTCTACTTTACCTTCTGACTTTCCGACAAGTCTCCTCAAAGGAGTTGAACGACCACTTTAGCAAGGGTCAAGTTGTCTGAAGGGCGGCACCCTGGGATTCTGGACCCAGAGGTCCTTGTTACTGAGTATCAGTAAGTTGAATCTGTTGCAGACAGTCTCGCCGTAAATAATTCAGGACATCGTATATCATATAAACATGGCGACCATCCTCCGCTTCAAATGAAAAGTCTTCTTTCAGAAACATAAGGAAGCAATTTGCTTGTTTGTAAAAGTGTTTCTGAACATCCTTTATGGTAAAAAAATTTTACGTTTCAGTTATTACAATCATTACAAAACGGATCATTTCATATTTCACTCAACCAAATCTCTCAGTTGCACAGATGTATGCAATCTGGTCCGTCTAGCGGTCGATTACCTCTGTATAGAGACATATGTTGGTCAAGTCAGTCATGATAATAATCATATAGTGTCCTTCACTTTGACCGAGAGTAGACCTTACATGCCTGACAACGATATCAACCTTCCTACCAGACATGACTAACATTTCCAGGTCCGAACTTTTGGGGTTTTAGCACTTTCATTGATATCTCAGCACTTTTGATAATCTTTAAGCTATTCAGCTATGTCCTAAAGTAACCATCTAGAATGTTAGTCAACTATCATCCAGCTCTTGTCTACATTTCGTTAAATTGATACTAAGTAGTTATAAATGTCTCTGTAAACAAATTTGTTTACAACTCTTCCACGGAATAGGATTTCTTCTGCTTTTAGTCAATTACCCATTTCTCTACATAACAGCTTAACAAGCCAAGATGGCTGTACACACAATTTCAGCCCAATAGAAGGTGTAACACATGAGGTTTTAATCAGGAGAATGAATTAGAAATAGAGCAATAAGCTCTGTAGCTCATAAGTCTTGGAGTGATTCAACATCTGAGGAGGAACACTTGAATAAGAAACAAAGGTTAATAATATTCAAGGAATCATCACCAAAATGCAATAATAATCTGCTCAAATTTGTAGATGCCTAGTATCAATTTTTCCTGTACAATAATCAAAGGAGGGTTTGAGGATGGACACCCTCCCTTGCCCATATTTTTAGTGGGTTAGGACCAAATGTACAAACTTGGGTCTTCCTGTAAAAAAGATAATATTCTGAAAATTTGGACTTCTTATGCCAACTTGTCAACTTGGTATCACAGCACAAAACATAAGCTTTGAAGGTGATGCAGTTTTAGAGAAGTTAAAAAAGAACGTAGTACCTGTCTGTTGTCCCCGTGAAGCACAAGACAGCGCTCAGCCACCTGGTTTAGGTGCAGATTGCGTGTAAGAGCCTGCACAGCAGCTGGGTTCCACTCACATGCAATGACATGCGAGGCGCCTGCATGCAGAAGGTAGGGCAGTGTGAAGTAGCCAATACCTGTTGGTTGTCAATACAATAATATGGGTTTTAGTTTCAGAGATTTTCTCTTTTTAAGCAGATCAAAAGATGCCTGTTTTGCAACTTGTCAGCTTTTCAACTATGGCCTTGTCTTGAAAAGCCTAAAATTGAACCATTTACTCAGTAGCTCACTGATCATTGCATAATTTAAGAGATCTAAGGTTGAGGCTTGACATGAAACAATACATAGATTATCTTACAGAATAAATCATTGCCAAACATGCAATAATAATCTGCTAGTTGAGATATGTCTTCATAATATCTTACAATTGAAAGAGTGAGAGTTAAATCAATAAATGTTAGTTTCCATTCTACAAAGGTGATAGTCCAAAATTTTTTAGCTTCTGACATGGAGGATTCGAAGGGGGTAAAAGTTTCCACATAAACAAGAAGTTACTTCCAAATCTGATCTTCCTATGTCACTTATATTAAGAGGAGAAGTTGTTTAAAGGTTTTATGAAAATGCCTGTCACATCCTTATTTGATGGGCGTCAGGCCCAAATCTACAAACAGTGATCCTTTAAGCGGCACCATGACACTACTTAAGACCAATAGCGATTATGACATAGTCCAGAACAAACCCAAGAGAATCAGCGTCAGAAGAAAATGCGTAACATAAAGGTGAGTTCTGAACTGGAACAGACGGAGATCAAAGGTCCTGTGTTTACTGACTTTCTCTGCCTGTTGCTAAGTCTTGACATTGAAACTCAGAACATTTCTGGACTCGCATATTAAGAGGTGAATTTTTCAACTGAATAAGAATACTATTTGACTAGTTTTGGGCCTCCATCCCCACCTCAATGTGAAAGAAGACTGTTTATTGAGAAAAGTTGTAAATGACTTACAGGTTATCAAAGACAGAGCTTTCACTGTGAGTGAATAAAATGGTATTGCTAAGGCTCTGAAGACTCATACCACCCTGAGTGATGGTTCACCTTTGCGCTCACCCAATGCCTCAACCCATCTGCTGGGAATCCTTACCATCATCAACATAACATCAAATTTCTTCAATTTCAAGCAAATAACTGTGAGAGTGAGAGCACCTGCATAAAGGTCCAGAACAGTTTCTCCACTGCAGTTGAAGCTTGCAATACGCAGTTTTTCTGTGATGTTCCCAGCACTGAACATGCAGCGGGTCACATCGTAGGTGTACCTGCAACATCGATCTCTTGTCATCATCACCATGAGCAGCTTCACAGAACACAAGAAATCATAGTCATCAACATACCCCACCTGATTGGATCTAATAACCAGACTTTTCAGATGTTCTAAATCTAAAACCTACTGTGCGTTGGGCAATAACGAGAATACTTAAGACAGAGGCCTAGAGTTTGGTGTACCTGTCTTTATGTCCCTGCTCAAACAGCATACTGAAAAATGGAACAAGGGCTTTTTTTTAAAATGGCATAAAGTTATTAATAACATGAAGCCAAACACAGTTTTCAAAAGTATATCTTTAAGTGTTTCTTAGAAGAGCTGTTCCCTTTGAAGATACCTCAAAATATAACAAGTAAAAAAGTGAGCGCGGCTTACTAATATCCCCAACCGTATAAGGCTTATCCAATTGAATTACTGAAAGTTACTAGGGTATTTGTGAGAGAATGACCAGTACTGAATTACATTTATGGTTTAATCTTGTGATTCTTGGCATTTATGAATATGATCATATATCTGAAAAGAAAAAAACCGACAAACATGGTATATCTATGCATATATGTTACACGAAACAGAATGCATCAACATTGTTTGACAATTCAGAACACATTGTTTATATTAAAAGTATAATTCTTTTACCTTTAAAAAGCAAGTTCCTAATGCTCTAGAAAACAAGTTGAAAGCAAGCAAGAAAGCAATTGCTCTTTTACATAGTCCAAAAATGGTTGGTAAATAGAACTGCCAGATTTCCTAAAGACGACATTATTATTCATAGGTATCTTATCAACCCTAATCCTACTTCCTTCAGGGCGCTCAACTGTACCTTCACCATCTAACTAACTGTTCTATTCATCTAACTATATCATTTCATCAGGTGTTATATAAATATACACATATTTATTTGCAACAGTCTTTTTTATATTCTATCTGGTAACAAAATTATCTGATACAGCTCCCAAAAGTAATTACAAATACATATAATTGCCAAATTTTTAACAAAGCTGGAGAGGTTTCACATTTCTAGAAGAGGATCCTCCTTAATTAGCATAATTATATGTTTAATTTGCATTATGACATGTTGTAACTATTTTTGAATAAAAATTTACACTCACAAAAAAGTGTTATCATATGTCTTACTGCCCATCGATTAGCCTCTAGCGGCTGCTGTGTAAACCAAGGGCAGGTAACTCTAACTCCTAAATTATCAGTCTAGAAACATCCAGACAGAATACTGGAAAGGTAGGTGGCCATATTACAAGGATGATCCTCTTCAAAGAATCTGAAACCTCTCATGGTTTGTTCGATTCTTTTTCAGAAGGAATCCTCCTTGGGGCACTTAATTAGCATAAAACAGACTCCCAAATATATCTTCATTAAGGGGCATTTTAGAAGCTGGATTGATGAAGAAGACTGAGTTCATAGGATAGTCAACTTCTTTATTGGGTGGATTGAGACGTTTCGGTGTAGAACTTGCTTGATAACGGTGTTAGTATCTACACCAAAACGTCGCAATAGATGCAATAAAGAAGTTGACTATTCATAACAACTCGTTCTTCTTAACCCAAAGGATGCCTAATTCTGTCTACTAAATACAATACCAAGACAAATTGAAACCCACTTGATCACATGATCTCTGGGCGTCACAATGAGGGGATATACTATCTGGCTAATCAGCCCATGTAGCACTTTTACAGTCTCACCTTTATGTCCCCTACCCACCTGCCAGACGAGACCGCAAGCAATAAGGCTGTCTTCCACGTCAACCATAGATGGATCCATTAAGCCCTGCCCCTTCAGGTTTTCGACCATTCATATGTTTTACCTACCCTCCCGCACGCAATCACTTCTTTGGACATCAATAGGCCCTCAAAAAGCAACCCTCCATGATGGCCGGAGCCGAGATGTTTCTATACAGGGCTAACGCCCGGATCTCTTTGGGGTTCTTAGTTGTAGAATGAGGTTTGCCAGTGCATTGTTAGTCGCCATTATGGTCTGCCGTAGCTGGACGGCGATGGTGTTCCTGTTGACCTCACCTTAAACAGCAGAGGAGAAAGGAATTTCCAATCTCTTCCGTGATCTCCTCTTTGGGGAGGATTGACTGATGTATTTCTTTATGGCTCTCACAGGGCACATGGAAAGCTCTTCTACTTCTGAACTGTCCACTACCGAAGACAGTGGCGGAATCACTTCCTATCTGATACATAGAAGCCCTAGATAAACCGCCCAATAATCAACTTGTTCAAACTGGACTTAAGTGACGTCTAGAGCCTGAACCTCACTCACTCTAGCTGCTGTAGCCAGTAGCGAAGGAAGCCTCAGCTAGGGGCTCATACAGCGAACCCCGCAGGTGATGAATTACCATATCCAGGTCCTAGACAGGAAGCGTCCTGGAGAACTTGAGATCCTGTTTGACGGCAAGCACCGAGTTCAGGATCTCCGACAAAAAGATGGAAATGGTACCCCCCTTCAAATGCTTTTTCCTACATAAGTAAAGCAGGAATTCTGCCGCAAACTGCAGTGAAGCCCTGACCGGATCCTGAGACTGATCCTGACAAAAGTGATCAAAGGAGAGCCACTTATTGACATACAGCGACCTGTTGAAATGGTCCTAGCCACCCGGGACGAATATCTCTTGGCCTTCAGAGTCTTCTGCAGATGATCCATACAGACAAATGAAACCATCCTGGGTCGGGGTGAGGAAAAATCGACTGTGTTGATGGATCAGCAGATGAGGCCACAGAGGAAGATGCGACAAGGCCTTGTAGCTCTGGATACCACACCCTCGTTGGCCTCGTTGGCCAATAAAGCGCGACCAAAAGCAGGTCGCCTTGATCTTTGCCATGACCTTTGGCAGAAGGGTGTGAAACGCATAAGCGTCAAGCCCCTCCCTTGACATCAACAGGGTGTGGACGCCCACGTTGCTGGATCGGAAAGACGTTTACCGGCAGACGAGTGTTGAACTTTGTCGCGAACAGGTGGAGTTGTCAGATGCTACGAGCAACCGAGACCCGCAAAGAGTTGGGAGCCAGTGGAATATCGCCAGTATGTTGCAACTTCTCTGCGTTAAATAACCCTTAAACGACGTTTGGGGTCAAATATGACCCCAGTGCCATTTCAAATTTGTAATAATGTTTCCTCAATCATCTATGTTGTGGAGTTTCTTGATTCCCCTGAGTCTTTAACCGGTCTTTCTCTTTGTATTTGTACCTGAATTTCTTGTTCTAGATTAACTCCTTCATTTCTCCAAATATGAATTAAGAAGTTTAAGTGCCTGTGCTTTCAACAGTGTATGAATCGTTCAAATCATCCATTTCATAATCTGATTTATTCTTAACATCAGATGGTACCAAAGATGAATTGTTAGAGAGTCATATGCAATTCTATCAGGCTGCGTGGGAGATAGATCAGAATATGACCTAACTTTTACTGAATATTTATTACACACATGTTCTGAATATCTTTATGAGATCATTTTGGTTATTTGAAACAAGTGTTTGAAACAGTTGAAAGTTATTATAAGATGGTTGGAAGGTTTAAGAAGCTACTGTGGCCGGGCCATGATGTGTTGGTGTTACCTGATCCCATTGTCAACCTGCTCCACCCAGCCATCTTCCCCACACAACAGAGACACTTGTGGAGTGCGGAAGCCATCACTAGACACTTTGGACTTCCTTGCCAGTCGAGACCCATCCAGACACTGACTCACAGTCTCCCACAGAACATCCCCTAACCAACATTACCAAGTTCAGTTTTGGAGAATACAAGCATCAACAGACTTTACATAAAAACAAAGTGCAACTTTAACAGACAATTAAACAACCATTCTAGTTAAAACTAGCGGTAATGAGCTGTCATTACTATAAGTCATGAGGATTGTTATTACATCTGGATAGTTACTGATTGAGGACATGTTCAGGTGATCTTTGATGAACTTTGAAACGAACAATAAAATGAGGGTAGGAAGTCAGCTTTGAACCAAACAAAGATAAGCTTGTTTTCAATCTTGATTACTGTTACATGAGGTCGTTTACCCTACATTTGTCTATATTTATCCTTAAAACTTTTTTCTATGACTTTTTGACCTAATTTGTTTATTTACTTTTGCACAAATGACTAAATAAACAACACACAAATATTTTCCCAACAATATCTGCACAGAATTGATACTGCACTTATATTTTTTAATGTGATTCACTGCAATACATCAGTAACAATCAAATTTTGTATTATAGGTGCTCAAGAACGGCGAGATATTCCCAACGACCAGCGATTCGAAGTGCTGGGCCAGCTGTCTTTTGATTGGCTGATGTTTGCACCTGTTCGACACAGAATAGGTGTGTAATTCTCTAGATGTAATAACAGACCTTGGGACTTTTTACAGCTAGTTTCAGCTAGATTGTAAAACAACATAAAGCAGATCTATAAAATAGATCCATTGGCTCTGTAGCTCATCAGGCTATCTATAATTGATTTCATAAATGGTCACTGGGTCACCATATGAGCTGCGACAGGATTACCAAATATATTTATTATAATACTCATCAGCTTAGGATTCTGTACATAAGTTTTTAGATTTTTAGGCCTTTGAAAAAGAAGATGAAAATATTTGTTTAGGATGTGGTCCCTGTGGCCCTTAAAATGGTTCACAGGAAATACCAAATCTATAAATTAGAATCCTGGCCAGCTAAGGAGTCTATAAACTAGACCTGTGTATCCTGGCCTTAGTGGCAAGACGCTAATCCCGATTCTAGTTTCATTAGGCTAGACGATATATCATGGAATTATTGCCAAGGAACCTACGAGACGATTATCATCACGATACAGTGGTTGCGATACACTACGTATCCCGATTCTGTACAGTTTATGAAAGAACTATAGAAAGGACATAGAACAGTAATGTTATTTCTTAGATACCAAATTGTCATAGATATTACATGAAGGGAAATCACAAAATTAAAGTGACTGTGAAATTACATACAAAATATCAGAAATCTCATAAAATTTCTCTTTCTGTTTCTGTTCTAATCACTGTTTTCTCTGAAATAGAAGAAAAACCTTTTTAGCTTTATAGTTATTTGTTTGAAACAAATTATGTTAACAGTATCGTGATATATTGTCTCTTTTGGCGATGTATTGTGGACCCTCACGATATAAATATCCTGATATATTGTCTAAACATGTTTTGTATCGATGCACTCATATCGCGTAGTAGACGATGCAAACATCGATACTATCGATGAATCGTTACACCACTACTATAAACAAAGTTTCAGCTTTCTAGGCCTCTTGCTTCTTGAGAAGAAGATGAACTTTTGTTTTCATAGTGTTGCCCCTGTGGTTCTTTATATTAGGGGTGACAAGGTCGCAAAATCTATAAATTTAAAAACTGACTTTGTCAAGGTGTCTGTATACAAGATTTCAGATTTACTGAGTCAATGGTTCTGGAGAGGAAGATTAAATCATGAAAAGTTTACAGATGGACGGATGGACCGACAGCGCCAGACAACATGATGAGCTAAACATGTAAAAGGAACTTCATGAAGTTATGTCACAAACATCAGGTGACTCTGCTTCATCAGATACTGTAAATTATTGAATTTATGCCAAAAACTTAATTAAAAGGGTGAATAAGTCTGTAAAGGTCATGCATTATTAAAAGGATGCATTTTAGTCTGACAAAGCCTACTTCACAAAGAGTATAGAAAACAGAAATCTCTTGGAAAGATTTTGAAATTACACACACCCAGTCACATCCTCAACAACCTTTAAGTTGCATATATGAATAGTTCAGGATGGCTTTAGTTTCATCTGCATTAACTCGTGGGAAGGTGCAGACAGCACACTATCTAATGAATGCTGTCATTCTCTGTGGCAAACCCTGGATGATTATTGTATATGAGTAGTGTCGCAATTAAAAAACATTTGTTCTCAAATATCTGAGAGTACCCTCATTGCACATTATGTATATTCCAAACCAAGTTGTAAAATTTTATTATCTTTATACCATCATGGCGGACTCCTTCAACTCCTTCTTCATCTCCAAGATTGATACTATCAGGGAAGGACTTTCAGTTAAGGAGGTTGATAAGTCTTTCAGTGAGCCAGTCTTCAAAGGTGATCCACTAACAGAGTTTGTGCCCTTCAGGCCTAAGGAGATTGAATCATTTATCCGCTCCTCGAAGCCGACGACCTGTGAAACTGATCCAGTACTAACAAAACTTCTATTGCAACATCAGGATTTGTTGTTGCCGAGTATAACACAAATCGTCAACTCAAGCCTGGAGAGTGGTATATTTCCAAGAAGATTCAAGCAAGCTGTTGTGAAGCCTCTTCTGAAAAAAACCTGATCTTGACCCTCAGAATCTCCAAAACTTTCGACCCGTTTCAAATTTAAACTTTATTTCAAAGATAATTGAAAAGGCTGTGCATGCTAGATTGAAAGACCATCTCTCTAAACATCACTTGTTTGACGACTTCCAATCTGCATACCGTCAATACTATAGCACAGAGACTGCCTTACTTCATGTGACCAATGAGCTCCGTTGTGCTGTTGATGACGGGAAGATTGCTGCGCTGGTCTTATTAGATCTCTCCGCAGCGTTTGATACAATCGACCACCAGCGACTTTTGTCAAGGTTAAAAAATCAGTACGGGCTTGAGAGCAGTGTCCACCACTGGTTGACTTCCTATTTATCTGACCGAGAGCAATCTGTAGTTGTTGGGGATGACAGATTACACGTTACCAAAATCACATGCGGTGTGCCGCAGGGATCAGTCCTTGGTCCAGTCCTGTTTGTGTTATATACCCGGTATGTCGGTATCATTTCCTCTAACCACACAGTTAATCATCAAGCCTATGCTGATGACACTCAGCTCCTGAAGGACTTCATCCTGTCAGATCTTTCCACATCTCTACAATGCATCTCTGATTGCACCCAGGATATCAAATGCTGGATGACCGCAAATATGCTTAAACTCAATGACACAAAAACAGAAGCAATACTCGTAGGTAAAAAGCATCAACTCGGAAAGGTCAAAACAGATTTCTTGACAGTCGCAGATGCAGATATAGCCTTTTCTGATGTTGTTAAAGATCTGGGGGTATACATCGACTCATCCTTGGCCTTTAATGCTCATGTTAATCGTTTGAGCAAAACCTGTTTTTTCCATTTGAGGTCAATTGGTAACATCCGACCATACCTTACAACTGCTGCAACAAAAGCCCTTGTGCGAGCTCTTGTTACAACTAGGCTCGATTACTGCAACAGCATCCTAACAGGCCTGAGCTCCAATCTCCTTGACAAACTCTAGAAGATACAGAATACTTCAGCTCGCATCAGAATTGATTTTAAGGTCCTTTGTCTGACATACAAATGCCTAAACGGCTTGGCTCTCTCCTACTTGTCAGATATGCTTCACCTGTATGTTCCTGCACGCAACCTGCGATCAAACTCACAAAATCTTCTGGTCGTACCTTCTTACAGACTAAAATCCTTCGGAAACCGAGCTTTCTCTCACTACGCTCCTGTGCTATGGAACTCACTCCCTCAAAGTGTTAAAAGCTCAGACAATATTGACACTTTTAAGTCAAGACTGAAAACCCATCTCTTTGCTGAATATTACTTCTAACATCATCAATTTGACTGTAAATAGTATCCTGTATATAGCGTGTAGCCCTTTGAGCATGCCCTAGGGTGTGGAAAAGGCGCGTTATAAGTGTGCATTTATTATTATTATTATCATATGTTACACTCCCTAGATCGCATAATTGTTTGATTGTAAAGAAACTTATCACACTTAATCCCTTTGATGTGAAGAAGTGCCCGTTGTATATTTCAGTCTCTAATTTTCTTAGTTTATACAAATTTTTCACAGTTCTTCAATCAAATAGTGGTTTAACCTCACTGTTCCACATTTCCCTAAATTGGGGACGGATAAGGAGGGGATTAACTTTGGGTTGTCACAACATCGTCAAGTTATAGCCCATATCAAGTAATGAAGGTCCCAAAGTGAACACAGTTCACATTGTTAGTGTCAGTTAGTGTCAGTTCATAATTGTGAAAAAGTGTTCACTTTCTTATTAAAACATTATGTTGGGTAATCAGTAAATATCATATTGATTGAAAACAGCTCATGATTAATAATATATATAACTTGAGGTAAGAGTCTATCAGTATCATTTCAAAATGGATCAGGCACGATACATTCCTAATGCTCAAGGTGGTCAGAATTTAGTGCTTGGGGGATACAGATCAACACACGTAATGGAAATGTCACCAAACAGAGGAACCAGCATAACCATCCAACAGAAGAGGGCAATATTGCCATACAAGAGCTATTAGAAAACATGAAGACCCGAGTCCGTTCAGAAAGCAAGTCTGTTCCATCACTGTACAAGGAGGAATTAATAGGTAATTCAAATTTCTTTTTCATATTCAGATATACAATATTCAGGGAACAAGTGTCCACTGGCATATCTGGATGCCGTATCTAGATTCGTTGGATGTTAGACAATGTGATATGATGTATGTTGAATGTCGAAAAATCAATAATAAACACCATAAAGATACTGCAATAATATATTTTTCATTTTAACCTGAACCTGAAAAGACATGATACTGCATTACTGTTATCTGTATTTGTGTTCAGACTATATACAGATACAGACTATAGTCTGGGACCCTATTGTGATGTACTTGTGCACGCCCCAGTGCTCCCTAATCCTCTAACAATAGAATGTGGAACAGTGAGGTGATGCCCAAATAGTAACTTGACCCTCTCATAACTGTGATTCTAAATGTCAGAATGTCATGAAATTTGACACAGGTCAACACTATAATGTGTTGACATGCGTTTTGTATGCTTTAATTAATTATTTGCTTAATCTATGTAGATTTCCCATTATTCAAGATAGTTTTTCTGTCATATTTTTGAAACTTGACACATTCAATCACTATGATGTACAGATGCACATTTTGTGTCTCCTGTATCAAATTTTCCAATATATTAGCTATAATCTCTGATTATTGGCCAATACACATATAGAATATATAACCATGATCCCTCAATGCCCTTAACATTACTGATAAAAATCATTTTTTTCATGCGAGAAGGTAGCAGGTCTATGACAGCTCATTAGCAAAACCCACTCTGCATGAAGTTATTTTGTTAGGCCAAAGGCACAGTGCCCTGTAGCCAGAAGTAAACACTGCCTCTTACTTTGCTTATCTACATGCCAATAATTACACATTGTTATGTGCACTGTCAATTACTACAAAAGAAACATATATTCTAAGGTGGCCATTTTCATTACAAAGTTTTACCAATGGTGATTTGAAAAGGAAATCGTTTGTTGTAAACATGCATACATGTTCTTCCCCATTGGTGGATCGCTCACTGATATCAAATACAGCTTGAATATGTTGTTTGCTTTGAAAACATCCCAGGTAAATGTATATAGGTATGGTCAAGTTTTAGAAAGCGACTCCTATAACTGAAACGGAAAGTTTGTTTAATATGGTACCAATATATAGTATGTATTTGCTTTTTGGATGTTGTTGTCCTTGCTATTTGGGCTGTTGTATTTAACCTTTATATACACATATACAGAAATTAACTTTTGCCTTCTACGCAGTCTATTGACAAAACATGACATAAGGTGTGCAAGAGACAGTCATGCTTCAATGATTTTTCAAAGCATTCACTGGTCTAACTCAGAGTTATTCTGAACATTTTATTAAAATTTAGATAATTATTTCAGAAGTTATGAGTTACATTTGGAACATTTTAAGGTATTGATACCCTGAACCCACACATCAAATTGGTTAATCTATCTTGAAGGGTTTCTAAAATAATGCTGTCCCCATTGAAGGTACTCTCAAGCAGAGTAAAAAAAACGGATTACAGGCAATAACTCTTGTACAAGTTATGTTGAGCTTATCATTTTTCCAAACTCCATTAAGGTATTTTGAAATGCTGAAGTCACACACTACATCCGATAATTCCATCTTAAATGGTTTCTGAAATAAGCTGTTCCCTTTATCTCGGATAGATGGAGCTCAAACCTATACCCTCCTTCCAGGTCACGGCAAGGGATAAACAGACTAAGCATACAGTGGAAACATGTTACCCCTCCCAAAAAAAAATCAAAACATTTTCCTCCTTTGGTGAGGTTTGGTTTTCTGCGACTCGCAGGGTGTAATTATGATTGATTGTGTGAAGATGAGTTCTATAATCATTAGTGCATTAACAAAAATGATGTTGAAATTACGGGAGAGGATCAAAGAGAAATAAAGGGGTAAACCGCGCTAAGGTGTGTGGCTCTTTCGGGACATATCGCTCAGGTTGCAGTCTGTGTTACACAGGACTATGGGTTTAGATTCATCTTCAACCTGCCTGATCACAAGAGCTTGCGCCCTAACATTTCTTTCTGTTTAATCATTCAAAATAGAGTGTCTAATGCGAACGCATTGGAACGTCATTGCGGAAATAGAGGTTTTTTAGGGTCACATGACAAAAGTGGTTTTTAAATGAGTTGAAGATATTAGAGAAAAGCTGGACCAAATGCATTCAGGTCAGAGGTCATTACTTCGAAAAATAAGTCATTAAAAAAATTAAGTTTCTTCAGTTTTCATGTTCAGGCAAGAAAATTTTGGGACACACCTAGTGTACTCTGTGTCATTGAGCTAGGCTCTACAGTTATTAAATATACACTTCAGCAAGGTGCCCTTTTGATGCATAATTGATCCTCTAAAATAAAAAGTTGATTGAAAGGTTATTGATAAAGGATCAAATCTTGTTATTTTAATCACCATTTAAGATGAGAGGTGAGGTGAGGTGATTTGGGGTTTAACCCCGCTTTGAAGAGTATTTCACTTATATTGCGGCTGCTAGTATTATTGTAGGGAGAAATCCCACAACCTGTTGCGAGGGATAATAAAAATGAACATTAATTGTTACAATCACAACTTGATATTCAGCTTCAGTATATCTGTCTTCATGGAACAAGTACACATTTCCTGAACATAGTAGGTCTTTTGGACACATTGTCAACAAAGGGAACATTATGGAATAAGCCAATGGAAAAGAACCTGTTTCCAGTAGTGGAAGGTTGTTTTCAAGAATTTTACTAATGACTAGGAAATCAATAAATAAGGAAAACAAAGTCTTTGTAAGGAAAAGTGCAAGTAGGGAAGTAAGGAAACAATATTTGAAATCTGTAATGAAGTGATCAACCTATCTGAGACCAGATTGGGCTGGTGAAGCTCGTCTCTGGAACAAGAATGAGGTCTCCATGTTTCTCCCAGCGCACAGGCAGCTCTGACAACAACTCAGGGGACATAACTCTTCCTCTCTCCAACAGCAGCTCCCTGACTCTCTTCCTCAGTCTGGTGTGGGGTGTTTCTTTCACAGCTCTTTTTGATGGGGGAAGATCCACAGTTTCAACCTAGACAAGCAGACAGAGTTAGACATATTCCCGACCAGTGAAAAAAATAGAACCATATCAGGCTATCTTTAATTCATTTTAAATATGGTCACAGGGTCACCATATCAGCTGCCACAGGATCGCAAAAATACAAAAAAGTAGTCAATTTAGATATATATCTACGTTCTGCTAGTGGTTTCTTATTCGTTTCGTCATAGAGTGCCTTGTGGCTTGTTCCGCGAACTGCTCCACATATTGATCTTAACGCATCCAAGTTCAGCTTTTCTAGTAAGTTACATTGCTCTTGAGTACAATTATCCCAAATATGCCCACAATAATCAAATATTGGTATTATGAAAGATTTATAAATAATTTCTAGACTTTTTCGCGATAGCCGATATTTCAGACTTCTTAAACAGTTAATCAGGGGACTAACTTTTTTGATCATAGAGTTTATATGGACATCCCAGTAACAGTTGCTTTGAAGGGTCAAGCCTAGATGCTTATGACTTTCTACTTCTTCAATCGTTTCACCGTTCATTATTAGATTAGGTTTAATGCTCCTATTTATTTTTCTGCTAAACAGTATTGACTTAGTTTTTTTAGGATTAAAAGAAACCTTCCACTTTTTGGCCCAGTTTGCAATCAATGACAGATCATTATTTAAACAGTTTGCGGCTAAATTAGGGTCATCAATTATGACATACAGAGAAGTGTCATCTGCGAAAAGTCGGATGTTACTGTCAATATCATCTACAATATCATTAATGTATATGATGAATAATAGGGGTCCCAAAACAGAGCCTTGAGGGACGCCTGCTAATACATGTTTGGGATTTGATGCGTGCCACAGGATCGCAAAAATACATTAATTATAATCCTCAACAACTTAGAAGTCTGTATACAAGATTTTAGCTTTCTTTGCCTTTGCTAAGGAGTCTAGGTTAGGTCTTGTAGGCCTCATGCTTCTGCAAAAGCAGATGAAAATAGGTTTTTAGGGCGTGGCGTGTCCCCATATCTATGTATTAAACACTACACTAGGAGTCTGTACACAAGATTTAAGATTTCCTGAGTTAACGGTCCTGGACCTGTTTTTTCCAAGCTCTCTTGGTGCTAAGATAGTCAGAAGTACCATACATTAACATGGGCCTACGACTATTTTAGCACTAAGAGAGCTTTGAAAATCTAGGCCCTGGAGAAGAAGGTGAAATACGGAAAAGTACACGGATGGATGGACAGACAGACACCATGCCATGCAAAAGCCTATCAGGCCAGATGAGCTAAAAATTGAAATGTATATAAGATAGTTTTTTTTGTATTGGAAAGTGTTATTAGCTATTCAAATTATTGGCGATATATTCCACCTACTCCTCACCTGTCAGTGAGTTGCACTTCACGCAATTAACCTGTAACATTGCACTAAGGCTTTCAATGACATTCATATGAGAGCGTGAATGATATTCTGCTTTTTTTAAAGTTACTATCGATGGATGCTACAGACATGAAATTTGATAAAACCTACTGTGGATTTAGATTTTTTAAAGGGGATAATCTTTGAATAAAAATTTGTAAATAGCATAGAAAAATATATAAATATAAACTTTTTAGAATATGTTCTTGTATGTCTGACCACCCTAAGTAGAGTCCGATTCCTAGCAGTTGCTATGAAGCAAAGGGCAGATATTTCTTATCTCATCACTTACCATTCTAATCAATAATATTGCTGAAATATACTCTAAAATCTTAGACGACTTACACTTTAGAAATTTACTTCTAAATATATTTTTAACTTGCAATGCAATTGGTCAGTCTGATGATCGTTTTGAAAATTTGGTTGTATTTGTATTAAGGAAAACACAAGTGCATCTCACTCACATTGGGATATGAAACCTTTTAGTCTCAACAGCATTTAATTGCATCGATGACCATAAACATAGCATACGTCAGACAAAGACATCAGGCGAGCTAGAGACATATTCAAAAAGAAAAAGAGAAAGTTGTAAGAGGCAATAAACTCATTTTATTCAATTTCCCTTTCATTACTCTATTTGATAATATTGTGACTGGCAGATTTCATGCGGGACCTGTAAATATTGGGGTCGTCGGACACAGTGACTGGCTGTTAAAAAAACCAGCGGAAACACTGAAATGGCCCCCCATCCAAGACTTAATAAATAAATAGCAATTGCTTTGCATCAATCTGATTCGCTGAACACGGTAATAGAAGTTCAGTTCATACCTCCATAAACTTAATTTCGTGACGTCACATCATTTTAAGCCACGCCCATCGACGGAACTATTTGTAAACAAGTTACGTTTTTCTAAAAATGGCAACACTTTGTGCAATGCCACTTCTTGAAAGTAGGTAAATAAAAAATTAACATAAGTCAGTATGAAATAATTATTGTTGTCAAAGGTTCTAAAGGTAGTCCTTTTCATAATAAACAAGAGAGCTCTATCAGAAATTACAACCAATCGTGTTCCACCCCACAGAAGGCATATGTCATTGTTCAATGCTCTCGCGGCCGTTGCAGGGAGGTTGGCAAAGTAATGTCGTTAAGTTCATGAACAGAGTTAAGCTTGGCTCCTCAACAAGTTTAAGAACTGTGTGCTGTTTAATCAGATTTTGTTAGATCGAGATCATAACACCACTAGTATATGGCATCTACGAGGGTAAATTCAGCTGGTTTCCTCTCCGAGTTCTACGTTCGCGATTTGTGTTTACAACTGTGAGAACTAGCAATGTCAAGGCCACGTGTGACAGACGTCCGATAAGTTCATGGCCACGTGCGTTGTAGATTTTCATTGGCTGATAAATGTTTTGTAGGCGGGGCTAGGGATCTGATGATGTTTTGATTGACATTTTATCTCTTTCATGCTGTTCAGCGTTGAATTCATTCGCGTATAGCGCAGCTCTATTTGGTGCAAATATGTATATTTAGAGCAATAAAATGTTTTAAAAACAACTAGTATGTATATATTTATTTATAAGAATTGACTTCAACATTTATTAAGTTCATGGAGGTATAAACTTAAAAACCGATGTGCAAACTCGACGTAAATCCGCTACGCGGATTCACACAGTTTGCACATCGGTTTTTAAGTTTATACCTCCATGAACTTAATAAATGTTGAAGTCAATTCTTAATTGATGGAATGGGTTCATTATAGGAATTAGGCTGAGGTTAAGCATACAAATCTAGCATGTTGGTCCATGTTCCATAATTTACGCTATTTAAAGAAATGTTGAACTCTGATCACAAAACAACCACGTGATCAGAAGTGTGGTGCCATCTGATGATTTTTAAAGAGAAGGTGATTGTTGAAAAAAGAATCGGACAGGCTAACTAGAAATTCCAACACCACTCAGGGAGGGTAGGTTGATATGTTAAGCCTATTTCCAAAAATGACCCTCATTTATCAATAAATCTTGATGGGGGGCATTTTATCCATAAGTCAATTTAGCATCTTTAAAGAAGATAGAATCACCTTCAAATTCAAATTTTATATTGGTACAAATTAAAAAAACATATCTCTCAGATATTTTTAACCCAGCAGTCAATCCAACAGTCAACCAAGCAGTCAACCCAGGACCACCTCAGAGAAGGAGTGACCCTCCACCTCTCTGAAATAATATTTCTAAAAGTTCTTTGCCAACGACAAGTTGGCTGTATCAAGCATGTCTTTCAATTAGCAAACTCAACGGTCTGGCAATAAGTCACACCATGTACTGACCTGACTTGCCCCCTTACACCCATTCACTGACCTGACATGCCCCCTTACACCCATTCACTGACCTGACATGCCCCCTTACACCCATTCACTGACCTGACATGCCCCCTTACACCCATTCACTGACCTGACATGCCCCTTTTCTGCTCTGTTTACTGACATGACATTATTATCTTTCCTCTGTTCACTGACCTGAAATTCTCCTTCACTGTTCAAGAGGTTGATCTGCTGCGAACTGAGTGAGGTCACTGCCAGCGGAATTGCTATCTTACTCTCAGATATCATCTTCACACGCCTTCCTTGGTCTAACAGTCCATATTTCTCAAGTTGTCTCCTGTTTAAAAAAGAAGCTCTTCAATCTCCTTTGAAAACAATTGCTTTTCATATTATTTACAAGTTATGATGTATGTCAAGTTAAAGAAACAGCAGTTTTATTTACAAAAATGGCTATTCAGACTTTCATTTAGTGAGCGTTGTTATATTTATTTGCGAGTCAAGAAATAAATTTGTGTTTTAATGGACTACATTCTAATCACACACTTAAAATAAGTTTCACATAGGAATTTAAGCAAATTTAACCATTGTCTCTGTTGCTCATCAGTATATGCACAACTCATTACATACAGAAGGTTGATGACTTTACATATGAAATGATTTAAACATATTTATTCATGATATATATATATATACACATGAATGGATTGGCCAACAAGCTCCGAAGAACTTATATCAAGGCCGCTCCGATACAGTTACATAAAAATAAATACAAACTCATATTAGTGACACATGTCCGATTCACAGCTTAGCTTTAAAGATAGTGGTTTAACATGAATATCATGTTGTTTGCGTGGCAGTCATTACATATTCAAGTGCTTAAAAGGAGTCAAATCGATCAGAAATATTGAAAACATTATTGTACCCTACCAACTCTTAAGAGTAAGAGTGGAATGGAGTAGTCAGCTGTGTATGTCCGCACATCAAACTTAGTAACAGCGCACCAGTTGATTTTGATAACCTCATTTTCAAGGTTGCTCTGTGAATTTAACCATTTAAAAAAATAAATGTTGTTAACGCGATATCTCATGAACTGCAACATGAGTCTTCAAATTTGGTATCAGACTTCATTGGAGGGATAACCAGACACCAGTCAATCTGGCTGACTGTGATTTCATTTTTCATGGTCATTTTGAAGACTTTGACAGTTTTTTAGATATCTAAGTTTAATCTGTTTGTTTTTAGTTGTCTTTTTTTATGTTTACTTGTTCTTTATGTCCACTCAAAGCAGCTGACTGGAACAAGTTGTGCAGATGCTGTAATTGGATGTGGCAATCTTGAGCAGCGGTTGTTACAGGTGGTCAGGTCAATCAGCGACTCTTCCTGTGGCGTGGAAGCATTGTCTGAGGCAAGCAATGGTTGATGGGTGGACATTCAAGTCTCTGGTAATGGCTTCCTGTGAAGAAGATCCAGCATGCCAATAGCTCGGTTCCTGTTTTCTTGTGTGAGGCGTCTTCTTGATGAATGTTGAAATTCTGATGTGTGTTTAAAGGGCAGGGAATGTATGTACAAAACGTGTGACATGAGACTGCTTAAAAAAAATTGAAAAGGAGACAAGTGACAAAGTTCTTTACCGAGAACTGATATTGGGTTCAAACCCAGAAATCCACAAAAAGAGATCTATCACAAGTTTCACCTACCGGTATGTGCCATAAGATAGGAAAGCTCAAGAAAATGTTTACCAGAAATATTTCATGCATTAGGCATTGCCTTTAAATGGCTTTGAGCGTTCTTAAGTAACACTGATATTTATCTATGTTTTCTACAACTTACTAATGAAATATTTCCAGAACAAGACAACAAATTCTACAAGATTAGTCATGTTGAAACTTAACCTTTAGTATTGTAATGATGTAGACCCTGAGTTTATGCTGTTTTCATAAGGGTAATAACAATTGAATCAAAGATGAGAAAGTCACTACTCTGTAAAACTCTAGTGTGTGTCCATCAGTTTAGCTCATTTCTTGATTGCAGCAGATGACATTGTCTAGTTTGTGACAGATACTTGTCTTTGTAGTATTAAGACTTAAGATGCATAAATTTCATTGTCCTGCCCTCAAGAAAAAGGCGTGGCAAGGATGCATCTTTAGAGGGGTTAACCAAAACCAACAATAACTGGCATGGGAATCTCAAACTCCAGAGTACATGTTACATGTTTTAGGACTAAAGATTGCAGATTTTGCTTTGACCCTGATCAAATATGGCATAGCATGGTATCTACCCTCAAATCTTCTGTCATCATTTTGTTTTCAGTAACCATTTCAATAACCATCTTTAAAACCTTTGTAAGTTGTTTAATATGATCATATTGTTTTGATATTGAGGATTCAAATGAGCCAATGTTCATGTCTGTAGCTCAAGTACATGTTAGCTGCAAGTTGAGGGCATGCAGCTGGAAACCTGACATCTTGCAACTTACCTTGTGTGTTGGCAGCGGTTAAAGAATCCTACATCTCATACTTTGCTATATTAGTGCTATATTCTTCAAATCATATATCTATTGAGTGTTCCTGGGGGTATTGTGAGGAGGGATGGAGGGAGAGTATGTTGTTTTGGTTGATATTAGTTTGGGATGGGTGGCCAACAAAGGGGGGTTGGCAAGATCGACATTTTTGTAGCAATGTTTTAAACTGATCTAGTAACAAAGTTAACACAGTCCAGGGTCTCCTTTCACAAAGCCTAAGGTAACCTAAGTGCAATGTTAAAGAATTGGAGCTAAGGTTAACCTTGGTAAATGTAGTTTTGTGAAAGTAGGCCAAGAACTCAAAAAGCGTAAGTCCTAGTGGTGCATAATGGGCTTGTCATTTTCTTCCTACATTTTGTTTTGGTCATTTCCATGAAAATGCAACTTAAAATTTCATTTATGGTCCAGAAGTCATAAATTGTAAGGCCTAGCTTATTGAAACTTGCTCTAACGGACAATCATCATGTGTTATGGTGTTTTTTCAAATTGGGTTTTCAACTTATTCCTACTTTACCTTTGGCAGTTTCCATGGAAACATTACTTATAATTTTGTTTCCAAACCACAAATAAATATAACATACGGTCAAGTTCATTAAAACTTGGTGTGTAGAACAATCATCGTGTTTAGTGTTGCCTTTTGGGTTTTGACGTCTTCTGAATTTGTTCCTGCTGTTTCCAACACCAGTCACAATACTCTTCCCAAGGTTGAACCTGAAGACATTAACTCTAAGCTGGCGACATGTATCAACAGAGCTCTCACTATCTTTTGTATTTTGTGTGTAAATCTGTGCTGAGGAATGAAAGTTGTAAATTTAAACAACACTGTAAGGATTGATATGATACATATGGACGTCATTTGCCTGCTGTACATCTGTGATGAGCTGCTGTCGCTGAAGAGTACGACCTCTGATTGGAATAAAGAACTTATTGACTTGCCCATTGAATGTGAAAGTGAATCCGATAGTGCTCCGCGTAATTCTTCATCAGGTAGGAAAGTCAGCAGGAAAAGAGGTAAGCAAGGAGGAGTCCGTCTGCGTATAAGGACGAAGAAATGTAGACTCCAGTTTCCTACCATTCTTTTATCGAACTTAGGAACAAACTGTCCGACCTGATGCATGTGTGCAATACATGTTCGAGTATAGAGACAGTTGTATTTAGTGTTTTACCCAATCCTGGATCAATAACACAATTGATGACAGCACCCTTGCACTTCCAGGATTTGACGCCCTCATAAGATGAGACAGGTAGAGGATATGGTGAAGGTCAGTTGGGGTGGTGTATGCATTTATATGAATGAGCAGTGGTGCAAGAACCACGTTATCAGAGACCCTCGTACTTACCTCGCAAATTCGGACACGTATATTTGTCGTTCTTGTATACATTCCTCCAAGTGCCAACTACAACCATGCTGCTTCAATTGTCCAACATCATATCCAGAAACTTGATTTTATTACTCCCAATGCCCCAAAATATGTTCTTGGTGACTTCACCGGCTCAACGTTTTCCCGACCTATGAGCAGTATGTAATGGGTGCTACTCGGAAAGAAAAAACAATCGACCTTTGTTACGGAAAATCAAACAGGCAGGCAAAGCGACTGCCAAACCTCCACTTGGAGTTTCTGATCACAACTCTTGGTTTTTGAGAGCAACGTATAGCAGGGGCGTAGGTACAGGGGAGGCTTGGGGGCCCCACTTTTTTTTCGAAATGTTTTTTTTTTTTCAAAATGACTATTTTCCCCTTTCTACTACATATTTCCCAATAACTGGTCTAGTATTGTTACAAAACAGTTACTATATGCACTACTTTGAGGGTAGTTCTAAAACTACTCTGAGGGTAACATCCAATCAAACAAGGAATTAAACTGACTGACAGTATTATGTCCTAATTGATGATAAGATGGGATAAGCAGCCAGCAAGTTTCCTTTTTTCTTTTTTTTTTTTTTTGGTTACAAAATTTTAATTCAAGCCCCCCCCAAATTTGCTCCTACGCCCCTGTATAGACAGATACTGAAGACTCAGAAGGAGCATACTAAAAGTGTGATATCATGGGATCCCGAGTCTATACAGTGTTTCTTATTCTTGTAGTAAATGGAATGTTACATTCAACACACGTGAAACCTTCAATAGATGTTCCAATTACCCAAGTCTCGTTATTGACTATCACACTGTGGCACAGAGTAATATTTACAAAATTAAAATAACAAAATAGATAATATAAAGAGTAAATAAAGACTTCAAAACAGTTAACATGGAAGCAATATATAACTTAATATTAGATATATTTTTTTACTTTTTTGGTTACCTTTGGATTCGGTTTATTCATATATTACGCCTTTTGCAAATGTAAATATACTGGAGCACTGGAGATTGAAATAATTTGACGCGATAATAGGGTTACCTCGATATAATAGGGTCACTGCCCCCACCAAACAGCCTAAAATTGGCCGAGGAAGAAAACAAAAAGAGATAAGAAAACTGTGTGTTCTATGTCAAACCTGATTGTTTGAGCTTCTTTTCTGTCTATTATCAATGCTTGTGACATTTTTTGGGAGACTTGAAACTAAAAGCAGTTTAATAATGCCACCTTGCCGGACAAACAAATGGGCGCTGCCATCTTTGTGGTTTAAGATGGAATATGGTGAATTCGTACCCAAAACGAACTCGTACCAACAAATTTCGACGAACTCGTCCCCCGACTTTTCGTTTTGATTTATAGATTATTCAAAATGAAAAATATTTTTAATTTTACATTTTAACATATTTTATCTGATAGCGGATATATAAAACGTATGAGGACCAACTGCACGTACACACTAGTTCCTCTGTTTTATTCGAGTTTTCATTTTTCATACTAACTCATGCACGTGCCCATGAACACCTGATACGATACTATTTTGAAATTAATGTTAGTTGGGTTTTTTTCTTTTCAAATGAAAGGCTTTAAGCGAAGACGCTCTTCGAAATTAAAATTTTACAACACAAGTCAATTACAAATGTAGGCTATGAAGCGAAGCATGGGTTCGAACCTGAGACCTATTGGTTTCCGGTCGAGTGAACTATCCACATTAGACCACAGAAGCCAGTTGAATGAATGGGATGTTTTTTTAGGACCAGTTAATCACGGTTCATTGATTGCTTGAAGTAGATATTAGATTTAGTAATACTTAATATATTATAATTCCTATTAACCTCTTGTGTAAAATGTAGATAAATTTTAACATATACTAATTGTTATCGGCTTTCTGTAAACTGGGATCATATTTTTTTTGGTGGAAGTTCTTGGATCGAATGACCGAGTTCGGTTTGAGTAAAAATTTCATGTGGGGACGAGTTCGTTTTGGGTACGAATTTACCTACAGCCTTTCATTTCCACCTTACAATCAAGTCAGAAAATTTAATTCGTCTGCTCAAGGATTTATATAGGTCTATATGTAGCAGCGTTAGGAGGGTTTTCTTAAGAATAACCACAAAACCACTGGGGGTGTTCCTTCATGGACTTTATTACATTTGTATGCAATAGTTTTAGCCTGAAACATGTAAAAATAACAATACAAGTCTCCATTCAAGATATACTATACGTGACATGTTAAAGACAATGATACTTTGAATTAATCTCACAATTACTGAATAAGCAATATGGTAAACAGATACATATACCATCGACACACAGTAAATACTCAAATTGCTTATCTCAAGTAAATCATGATATAATGAATAAATACACATATCCATATCTAACGTTAATGAAAATAGCTACAAATATATAATACTGATAAACTTCATTAGTGCATTAGTTACAATGATACATATGCAATACACTACATTAGATAATATAAATCATGACCTCAGACATGATAGATAAACATAGCAATATGAATTGATAAGCGACAATGACATAACGTACCCGGTGGGTTTAACCCGTGCTCCTGCATACAGTCGTAAATGCCACCGCCGTAGCCTACGCCATCTGCAGGGTGAATAAATACCTTATGCAGATGTTGATATATACAAATGATTAAAAGAGTAACTACGGTAAAAGTATTGTACAACCACACCTATAACCAATCACACTTAGCACATTCACTCACACATTCTCTTATGATAAAGATACTGGAATTGATACTGCTTGATATGTTAATTATAAAGAAACTAAACTTACTGATTTGTTTTATACTCAAATATTAAATATACCTAAGATAACTATAAAATATAATATAATAGGGATAGGATACCCACAGAACTCACTGTACTGTGAGATCAATCTTTGAAGATAAACATAAAGTAAATAGAACTCAGTACTGTACTGTGAGATCAATCTGTAGAAGTAAATTAATACCTTTAATTTAAAATGCATTGATAACTTACTCTATGAAATATATATGATATGAACTACAAGTCTAGAATTATCTAAATAACTCGCACAACTGCAAGATTCTAACTGCATATATAAAACTATCATAACGCACTGTACTGTGAGTTATCAACACACACTCCTCCGACACACTAGTCTCTGTTGCAATGGTTCTTGCTGTCCTCTGTCTTGGTCGGGACTTAGGTGGTACAACCTGGGTCTTCTGAGGATCGGCTGGCAAAGACCCGATGGGCAGGAGAATGTTCTGATGAGGGTCCGAGAACTTCCATCCCCGTGCTCTTTCTTCACAACAAACACCGGGATGTTGGTGTTTGGTTGAGAAACAACCACGTACGGATCTTCCTCCCACTTATCAGAAAGTTTGTGCTTCCCATCAAAAGCTAAGATCTTTACCAGCACCCGCTCTCCAGGCTGTACCGTAGCACCTCTGACCTTGACATTATAGCCTGCCTTCTGCTGTTCCTGAGAATCCTTGGATGCTCTGGTGGCAATCTTGTAGGATTCTTCAAGTCTTGTCCTCAAGGCTTGAACATATGATGTCAAACTGTTTGGCTCTCTGTTCAGCTCAATTCCAAAGGCTAGATCAAGGGGAAGTCCAGGTTCTCGTCCAAACATGAGAAGGAAAGGGGAGTAGCCCGTTGATTCATGTCTTGTTGCGTTGTAAGCATGTACGAGTGGCGCAACAAACGACTTCCAATCCTGTTTCTGTTCTGGCTTGAGTGTCCCTAACATATCGAGCAAGATCCTGTTGAAACGCTCAGTCATGCCGTTTCCCATCGGATGGTAAGGTGTAGTCCTCGACTGGGCTATTCCGAGCGTGGCACATAGTTCCTTTATCATCCTGCTCATGAAATAGGCTCCTTGGTCGCTGTGAATCCTCATAGGCATTCCATAGTGCATCTCAAAGTTATTACAGAAAACTTCGGCTGTGGTCTTAGCTGTTAGATTCTTGGTAGGAATTGCCAAGGCATACCTCGTAAAGTGGTCTGTGATGACTAGGATGTGCTGGAATCCACCCTTTGAAGTATCTAAGGTAAGGAAGTCCATACAGACTAACTCCAAAGGCTGCGAGGTGGTGATGGAGCTCTGATGTTGGTAGGTGTCTTGCGCCTCAAACATCTATGGCAGGTCTTGATCCAGTCCTCTGTATCCGCTTGCATCCCTGGCCAGTAGAACCGATCTCGGAGCAATGAAATAGTCCTATCACGTCCCGGATGTCCAACATCGTTGTGAAGGCCTTTCCATGCATCCTCGATGAATCTCGACGGAAGGACTAACTGGAATTTGATCTCTCCATCCACATTGATTCGCCGATGTAACATCCCTCGTTCCAGTACAAGCGAGTTAAAAGAGCGAAACAATGATGTGTTGGCTGATGTATTGGGAAATTCCTGTCTCTGTGGTTTCCTCTTCATCCTCACAGCTTGTATCCATGGCGTCAGAGTGGTATCTTCAGCTTGAGCCATGCGCCAATCACAGTCATGTGATGCAGTGGACAGTTCATCATCAACCGATGTCGCAGAGAGGCAAAGAGATCCAATGTAGGGTTGGGCATGTAGTACCCCACATATGGCCTTGACCAAATCCATGGATTGCTGTTCTGACGAGAGCTTCTGGTACTGTGGAAGCCTTGACAAGGTATCATCATCTGTATTCCTTAATCCTGGCCTATAGAAGATGTCAAAGTCATAGGCCCCGAGTGCTGCTAGCCATTTAACCTGTTGTATCCAATTTTGCACTTGTGAGGACATAGGTATAAGAGGGTTATTATCAGTTAAGACTGTGAACTTGGCTCCATACAGATAGTCGTGGAACTTATCGCACACTGCCCACTTCAAAGCAAGGAATTCCAGACGATGTGCAGAGTAGTTCCTTTCTGGCTTGGTTAGTCCTTGGCTTGCATAACTGATAACCTTCTTGATGCCACCTTGTTCTTGGTATAATACAGCGCCGATTCCGCTTGCTCATGTTCATCATTCCAGTGCCAAGGTTCCTCTGGAGGATGCCCAAGCGGCGTTAAACAATAACTCACTCCTCTGGAGGTTTCTTTGACTTCTTGTATTTCCCATGAGGCATGAATGCTAAGAGTGGCTTGGCTATCTTGGCAAAGTCCTTCAAGAATTTCCGATAATAACCAGCAAATCCAAGAAACTGGCGTACTGGCGTGGACTAGTTGGACGTGGCCAATTCAGTACTCGTTCAACTTTTTCTGGATCTGCCATTATGCCTTCTTCGGATACGATGTGACCAAGGAACTTGATTTTCTTCTTGAAGAAGGAACAATTCTCAGGTGAAAGCTTGAGGCCAGTTTCTCTGATACGTTGGAATACTTGCTTCAACCTGTCTAAGTGTTCTTAAGGAGACGATGAGAAGATGATAATATCGTCGAGCTAGATCAAGCAGATCGTTGGTAAGTGGCTGAGATGTTACAAAGTCCAAAAGGCATTCTAATATACTCATAAAATCCTAAGGGTCCAACTGTAAATGCCGTTCTTTCCTTATGAGTTTCCTCTATTCCTCTCGACTTCATATCGAGCGTGCTGTAGTACTTTGATCCTGCAAGTGCTTCGAACATCTCTTGAATCCTTGGAATCGCATAATTGTCCTTAATTGTCCGTTGGTTGAGCTGACGAAAATCCACACAAAGTCTCAACTTGCCTGTCTTCTTCCTTACTAGGACAACGTTGGATGACCAAGGAGAGTGTGAACTTCTGATGACAGCACAGAGTAGGAGTTGATGCAGATGTTCCTTGACTTCCTCATACATAGCAGGTGCTATACGTCGGTATCGCTGCTTAAAAGGCATGTCATCCTTGAGTTCAATCCGGTGCCTGACTGCTTCTGTGTGGCCTAAGTCTGTGTCACCGGTTGAGAAGATATCCAAATAGTCAGTGATGACTTGTCTCCCTTGTTGTAACTCCTCATCTGTGACTGCTGATTTGTTAAAATCCAGTAAATCTAAACGAATGAATTTGAAAGGAGTGGAGTGAAATTCTAAATTTACAGAAATTTCGCAAAAGTGACTAATGATTGAGAACACTTATATACTTTTCCGGCCCGAATACTGATTTACAACGGGAATAATGACTCAGAAAATTGGATGAATTAACTGTTTCAGACCAATTCTGAATAAATAATCAGAATCAAGAATACAACAAAGTCATGTGATCTGAAAAATACTTCAAGTGAGTCAAGTCAATGTGCGAATTTTGACGCACTAACTTGCAATGAACTTTCCTATTTTGAACCTTTAACCCAACAAGAAGTTGAGAAGATTATTAGGTCATCTAAGAAAACAACTTGTTCTCTGGATCCTATTCCCACAAATATGTTGATAGATTACTTAGATATACTTCTTCCTTTCATTACAAATTTGGTGAATTTAAGTTTATCTACAGGAGTTTTTCCAGACTCCCTTAAATCTGCAATTGTGAAACCTCTTCTCAAGAAAAGTGACCTAGATCCTGACAGTCTAAGTAGCTATAGACCTGTGTCTAATGTTTCATTTATCTCAAAAATCATCGAAAAGGCAGTCAATATAAGACTCAAAGATCATCTCAAAGAATATGGGCTTATGGATGAGTTTCAATCTGCATACCGTGACAATCACAGTACAGAAACCGCTTTACTGCGAGTTATGAATGAATTGAGAAGTCAAGTGGATGATGGGAATATTGCTTCGTTAACACTCTTAGATCTTTCGGCAGCATTTGACACAGTGGATCACAATCTGCTACTCTCTAAACTTCAGCTAGAGATGGGTATAACAAATGTTGCGCTTGACTGGATTGAGTCTTATCTGAAAAATAGATCACAAACCGTGGTCATTAATCAGGTTGAATCTAAACACTATTCACTATCGTGTGGAGTTCCTCAAGGATCCGTCCTTGGCCCTGTGCTGTTTGTGCCTTATACTACTAGTCTTGGTAGAGTGATAGAGAATAATAACATTCAACACCAATGTTATGCTGATGACAGTCAACTGATTGACAGCTTCAAGCCAGAAAATGTCCAAATAGCTTTGCGACGAACAACTGATTGCACATCTGATATCAAGTCCTGGATGTCTTTGAATAAACTGAAGCTAAATGATGAGAAAACAGAGGCTTTGTTAATAGGCACTAAGCGTAATTTGCGTAACATTCCGTTTAGCTCTGTTGAAGTCGGAAGTGCTGAAATTCCTTTCGCTGACCGAGCTAAAAACCTTGGCGTCATCATTGATTCAGAACTAACAATGGAACCACAAATAGATAAACTTTGTAAAACTTGTTATTACTATCTCCGTTGCATCGGTCAAATACGTCATCTTATTACAAGAGATGCTGCAAAAATACTAGTACAAATGCTTGTTCATTCTAGACTTGATTATAGTAACAGTTTGCTGATAGGAATCAGTAAACGTCAACTATACAAACTTCAGAAAGTTCAGAACACTGCAGCAAGAATAGTGACTAGAACTTCTAAATCATGTCACATAACACCTGTACTCAAGGATCTGAACTGGCTTCCAATTGAAGCAAGAATCAAGTTTAAAGTCCTCTGCATGGCATACAAATGTCAAAATAATTCTGCACCACTATACCTTTCAAAGATGTTAAATGACTACATCCCTGCAAAAACTCTTCGTTCACAGAATTTGAACTTTCTCAAGATACCAAACTCTAATCATACCAGTTATGGACAGAAATCATTCAGTTATGCTGCTCCCCGACTTTGGAATCAACTTCCTCATGTCCTCAAGATATCGCCTTCATTGACTGTTTTTAAATCAAAACTCAAAACTTATCTTTTTTCAAGCTATTATTCCTAGATTTTTCCCACTGACGTAATTATCTGACTTTGTGTACTATATTTATTCATATGTTATAACTCATACTTTTCTCTTTGATTTTATTCATGCCAATACTTCACATCATTACCCTTTATTCTAACATGTATATGCGCTTTGAGCATGCACCTTGTGTATGGATATAGCGCTTTATAAATACTCATTATTATTATTATTATTATGTTACCCGCAATTGACTTTGATTCTGATTGGTTGATTTGAAAAGATTACATTATGTTGAATGACAATGAATACCCGCAAATAAGCTAAGGCGAATCACCGCGAATTGATACATCATCTCCACTTGTGCCAGCCCGAATAAAGATTTATCATCCAAAACTGTGTTCTACGGGAGATATCGCTTGTGGAAGATCAAGCGATATCTCCTAGGAGATATCGTTTTGACAGTACATTTTGAACAATGCCCTCTTACAGTCAATTACATGACATCACAATTGGTTTTTTCCATCAAGTAATGACATCACAATGCTATGACGTCATAAACATGACGTGTCATAAACATGACGTCACAATGCTATGTCACCACTGTACTGAGAGTCTTAGAGTAGTGCAGTGTTGAGAAATATACATTTTTCATGGAATTGAAATGAAAAATGATTTTGGATGATAAATAGAATCTCACCCTCGTGTCTTCTGATATCAATTATATCAACACTCGTTGATAAAAGTAAAAATATCCTCGGCAAGCCTCGGATATTTGAAACTTTTATCAACTTGTGTTGATATATTTGATATCAGAAGACACTTGGGTGAAATTCTCTATTTAATTTTCCAGTTTCTTAGAAAATTCGTGCCGTACTCCCATTTGACAGTTGTCTTTTGTCATTTTTTAGATTGTGTCTACCGGAAGATATTACAAATAAGTTTTATTATGATTTATTTTTGAAGAATGAAAATATTTTCAACTGGCTTACTTAGTCCAAGTTTGCCGCAAAGTTTCATGCGGCCGCCTTCTTTCGAATGCCGTTCCAATGGTATGACGTCACAAAGGCTAACCTTTTTGACGTCACAATGTTTGCGTCGCTGTCACACTGGTCTTGGGCTAGTTTAGCCTTTTGTACTAAGGGTTTTACGATATTTTCTGTGAGCTTTGTAATTGTTGATTTCGGTCTCAAATTTAAACAAGTATGTTGTAAAATCTCGCTGTTACGAATTTCACTTTTTGGTATCATCAGTACGATGTTTGTAATGTAAATTATGTCCGGCGGGAATTCAGATTAGTTAGACCTTATCACACCTCTTACAGAAAAAGAAGAGTTGCAAAGTCCTTTGCACACAAAAATAAGTACGCAAAAATAGAGTTCGCTCTTAAACTTCTAATAACTAACGGTCATGTTACAATACCGCCGTCGGTTTTAATGGGGCCACAGAGTAGGCCTATGTTATTGGAGACAAATATGTCAAACTTCATAAATGGTGTTATTTTATCGAGAAGTAGTGGTTGGTTCTAGGTGATTACAACTTATGTCTGGTTACAATAAACAGGTTAAAATCGTGATTTTGTGATCGAAAACCGGACAATGGCGCGCGCCAATTACTCAAACGTAATATTTGAAACTTATTTAGAAAAGACACAACGACAAATATTGATTGGTAGTGTTTGGTAGGTCATTTAATTATCATATGTGTAAATTGGACATAGAATTTTGACTTGGCATTCATGTGACCAATTTCATAAATCTTTGAAAACAAGAAAATATCATAATTTGGGTATTTTAGCGAGAAAGATGCAACTTTAGAAGGGCGATTTGAACTTAATTTAGGACATATGGTGTTTTGGCTCTTATTTCATCCATAAAACTAAATGTGCGGGTGTTGAATAACAATGAATCCCTGAAATTTTACAAACGCAACTATTTATCTTTTGAATAAACAAACGGTAAAACTGATATTAATATGATATAATAGAATATTCTTTGGTTAGTGAATTGTTACAAGGATGTTCTGTTCGATGTGTAAAACTTTTGAAAGAAAAGGTACCGAATAGAAAAGGAAATCGGTTAGGTTTTTCATGGGTAGACTTAGATGCAGCACTATTGCTATATACAGCCTCCTTCATAACCTCTTCCCCCAGTATCGCCGACGATGTCAAGGTTCAAGGTTTTTATTTCTCAATACCCACCGATGGTATATGTCCGAGTACTGCCACAGTGACATCAAGACAAAGCGGTGCTATCTTAGCCAGGCAAAAGCATTACGGCCTTCAAACTGATTCTGACGGATATAGTTGTTGTCTCCCTTTGGTAAATAAACGTTCCTTACAATACTGTCGGTTAAATCGAGAGTAACGTAGTTTTGAACGTTAAGTGTCCGGGTACTACCGTACCCCCTCTAACAATATTAAAAACCTATACAAAAAGAGATCTTATTAATGTGGTGTTTTCATCATTCGGTGAACAAATGTTGTTGTAACAAGATATTCTTATGACGTAATTAGACCATGGATAAATGAAAGAGGTCCCTGTTATCGTGGGTCTGATTATTTTAATGTTTATTTTCATGAAAATTGATAATAATAATAATAATAATGAGTATTTATAAAGCGCTATATTCATACACAAGGTGCATGCTCAAAGCGCATATACATGTTAGAATAAAAAGTAATGGTGTGAAGTATTGGCATGAATAAAATCTAAGAGAAGAGTATGAATTATAGCATATGAATAACTATAGTACACAAAGTGAGATAATTCAGTCAGTGGGAAAATATCATGAAGTAATGTCTGTGAATAATAGCTTGAAAAAGAAAGTTTTGAGTTTTGATTTACAAACAGTCAATGAAGGTGATATCTTGATGACTTGAGGAAGTTGATTCCAAAGTCGAGGAGCAGCATAACTGAATGATTTCTGTCCACAACTGGTATGATTATAGTTTGGTATCTTGAGAAAATTCAAATTCTGTGATCGAAGAGTTTTTGCAGGGATATAGTCATTTAACATCTTTGAAAGGTAAAATGGGGCAGAATTATTTTGACATTTGTATGTCATACAGAGGACTTTAAACTTGATTCTTGCTTCAATTGGAAGCCAGTTCAGATTCTTAGGTGCAGGTGTTATGTAACATGAATTAGAAGTTCTAGTCACTATTCTTGCTGCAGTGTTTTCAACCTTCTGAAGTTTGTATAGTTGACGTTTACTGATTCCTATCAGCAAACTGTTACTATAATCAAGTCTAGAATGAACAAGCATTTGCACTAGTATTTTTGCAGCATCTCTTGTAATAAGATGACGTATTTGACTGATGCAACGGAGATGAAAGAAACAAGTTTTACAAAGTTTATCTATTTTTGGTTCCATTGTCAGTTCTGAATCAATGATGACGCCAAGGTTTTTTGCTCGGTCAGCAAAAGGAATTGCAGCACTTCCGACTTCAACAGAGCTAACTGGAATGTTACGTAAATTACGTTTAGTACCTTTTGATAAAGCCTCTGTTTTCTCATCATTTAGCTTCAATTTATTTAAAGACCTCCAGGACTTGATATCAGATGTACAATAAGTTATACGTTGCAAAGCCATTTGGACATATTCTGACTTGAACTGTCAATCAGTTGACTGTAATCAGCATAAGATTGATGTTCCATGTTATTATTCTCTATCATTCCACCAAGACTAGTTGTATAAAGCACAAACAGCACAGGGCCAAGGACGGATCCTTGAGGAATTCCACACGATAGTGAATAGCGTTTACTTGAATTCACCAAATTGTTAATGAAAGGAAGAAGTATAATTATCTAAGTAATCAATCAACATGGTTGTGGGTATAGGATCCAAGAACAAGTTGTTTTCTTAGATGACCTTATAATCTTCTCAACTTCTTGTTGGGTTAAAGGTTCAAAATCAGAAAGTTCATTGCAAGTTAGTGTATCAAAATTCACACATTGACTTGACCCACTCGAAGCGTTTTTCAGATCACGTTGAATGACTTTGATCTTGGTGTCAAAATATGGCAAGAACTTCATCAGAATCGTGAACTCGATACCTAGCTTTGTCATTCTTACCAAAATGTATATAACTTAGCCGAGTTACCTTTCGTTTCCAATATTTTTTTATTACAAATAGTCAGCTTTTGCTTTCCTAATGACTTTATTGATTTCTAATCTTCTCTGCCGTTATATTTGTCGATCTATCTCAAGTCGAGATTTCCGCCACTCTGCACTCTCGCTTTGCTTGAAGTACCAAATTGCTATACCAATAAGAATCCGGTCTCATCCGAACATTTTTTACCTGAACAGGAGCATGTTTATCAAAAAGAATCATCAAGGTTGAATTGTACATGTCAGTCATTACGTTTGGATTTATTGATATTTCACTTAGCAATGGGGAGTTCAGAATATCCATACTTTTCTTTGACAATGCTTCTTAAATTCCGACATTTGATCTGCACAGGTTTGAGTTGAGGTTTGTACATGTTCCATGTTATGCTTATCCAACTGTGATCAGACATCTGTTTATCAATTACTATGACATCAGTTACTAATGATATTTTATCAGAAATTACCACCCAATCCAGTGTATGACCAGACTTATGAGTAGGTGCAGACACCAGTTGAGCAAGATTGTGTGTGTTCAACAATTTCACTATCTTCTCTCTTTCCGCACAATGTTTATTGTCAAAATGAACAATAAAGTCACCCAAATATATTGAGTTGGTCTTTGAATTTGATTCAAGAAGTTTTTCAAATTCATTTAAAACTTTTTAGACGGGGGTGGTCTGTAAATACACATAACTTTGACACTAAGTTAGTATGAAGTAACCTTCGTAGTTACTATCTCAAATGATTTAAATCCATCCAAATATTGGGAACTTTTTAGAAATTCGACTCGAAGAGAATTCTTGTGAACAACTGCAAGTCCTCCAGTTTGAGAATTATGTCTGGGTTGATGAAAGAAAGAATAATTAACTGGCATAAGTTCTGCTATGACTGCTTCATCTCCATGTGATTTTAACCATGTTTCAGTTAGATAAAAAATATCAAAATCATTATCTTGTATGAAGTCAGGTATCTCTAGGTTTTTATTCCTACTTGATTGGGAATTCCACAGACCCATTTTCAGACAAGTAGAAACGGGTTTGACTTAAGGGTGAATATTATTGGACTTAGTAGCGCGTTGCAACGGTTGCATGCTCATTTCCTGTGGAACAGTCATAATGTGTTAACAATAAAAAGGATTACTGTAACCCCAGACTTGTCTTTGGACGGGGAAGCCTCCGTATGAGTAGTTGATAAATGGCAGGTGGACTCGAGATTGACCTTGTTGGTTCAAATAAGAGTTGTGCAGATCATCTCTGAAGTAGTGTCTCGGTGGTAGTGGAATCATTGGATCCTGAGCTGCAGCTGATGCAGATGTGTAGGTTTGCTCATGACTTTGATGTTCAGCACAGGAGACTGACTCTACTATCAGCCTACTCAGGAGTTTGACGCTACCACGCGACAAGTGAATTTTATCCTAGATGAGTACATCACGTGGCTTCATTGACATCATATGCTTAAATATGTCAATGTATGTCACCTGCTTGGCACAGCACATTTCCTCTACTGCCTCGTGTATTTGTTAAGTCTTACTGTTGTAGAATCGAGCACACATGCACGTTATACTGGTCTTAGCCGTGGCATTTAGCAGTGTGTCAAAATCTTTGATAGTTTCCTCCACGGACTGCTCAGATGCATTGTTATCTCCTATAACAAACACTATGTCACTGAATTTTTAGTTTTTATCTAATAAAAGAGGCAACCGTTCACTTCATTGGCCTATTGTAGCCTCCCTGTTTGTGTCTACGACACATTTATGGCGAAGATTATATGAAAGAATGGCACTACTCATGTTTTTAACATTGAACTGCCAATAATCACTGTTTCAGCAGATTCGATTCCTGTTGGAGTAGGCTTTATACGCTTCCTGTCAAAACGAACAGCATCCGCATAGGACTTACGGGGAACATTTCTTGCAGGAGTTCCTCTCTTCTGAACATGGGGCTTACTGCTTCGCTTATGAGCGGGTAAAGGAGTCGGTTGTCCAGTCAGTCTCTCCTGGTTGGTTGATACCGGATAAGCGGTCGGGGGGTAAAGTTTGCGAGATTGTTTTTTTTCAGTTGGCAGTAGTAGTAAGTTCGTACTTGAATCTGTTTGCATCCCGACAGAACTTTTGAGCTTATTTTCTAATTTAGTTTTCAACCTGTTTTGACGATCAGCTAATTCTGAGGCTAAATTTGAATTCTCAATTTTCAGATCAGTAATGATTTTTTCTTTTTCTTTTAGCATAATCTCTAATTCTATGAGTTTTTCCTTAGTTGATTTTGAAATTTCTCTGGCAGCCACAACTTTACTAAAGGAAGAATAATCTTCTGATTCCGTACACAGGCTGCAAGCGTACGGCAAGGTCGAATTTTCCTCCAAGGAAACTATCTCCGGAAACGAGAGCTTCTCACACTTGTAGTGAACCCAGTGTGACCCTCTGCTACATATCAACGCACTTGATTTGCATAGCCTGTTGCAGTGAGAACACTTCTCATTGACTTTAATGTCGGAATCGATATTTCGAACTATTTTGTTCACATTATCAATGAAAGTTACATGTTCATCAAGCAGTGATTTCAATAGGGGATTATCTTCATTTACGAATGTCATCAGTTGTGGGTCATTTACGAGCGCTTCACTTGTCGTCCTGAAGAGGTTTATGGTGAAAGCAGGACGTGAAGAGCTACTTGCACTTATCCTCGTCATTTCAGATTCAAGTTCATCAGTCCATAACTGTTAACAGTTTCCGACGAGGAAAAACTGAATCTAAATAGCATATTTGCATGTACATAAACATGAGTCTGTAAAGTATGTATACAATTAAATTAAGACATTTTCAAGTATAGACAAGCAATCAAGAAATCAGAGACATTCACATAGTATAATTATTTTCAAAATGACGTTTTATGTTAATTGTTTTTCTATCCCTCGTATGAAATCCGACAAAATACTGTTTTCTTAAATAACTGCACAATTTATCTTAAACAAGATGTGAAACTTAAATTCTATCAGAAGAGAATATAGTTTTAGACATGAAATGAAAATACATGGTCTAGCAATTAATATTAACAGAAGTGTCCCTATTATCGGGGTATAAAGAATCTAATTGGTAAATTAATCTCTGTGAACAAAATAAATCAATTAAAATTATCAGTAAGAAATTAAATGTAATTTTGGTTGATATCAAGATTTCATATAAGCATTTACAGAACTAGGAAAAGATAAATTTTCTGGTACAAAGGTGCCTTGCCCAAGTTTTACCCGGCAGTCATTTTTAACACAATGTCAAACAAAGTGGTATTTTCTTACAACAAAGATTTCGATAACATTCAAAGTGTGTTATTTCTGAATAATGTGAACATTGTATTCAACTATGTTATATCGATAAAATGAAACAATATTTTCCTTTTATATTTGATAGTAATGTTAATTTGGGGGTAGCCTATTTTCTTTGTTTTTGTTGTATATGGAATGTTACATTTTACACATTTGAAACCTTTAAGCATTTTCCATTTACAATTCATGACTATCCGACTATTCGCAAACAAAGAAGCAAAACTGGCAATATTTTAAAGAGCCACTCCGTGACTTTCATAACATATTATTTACCTTTGATACGAACCTAAGTGTCATATGTGGTGATATAAAATCAAAACAACTTAACTGTTCATGTCCAAAAGACATATATATAAAACAGTTCATGCAGTTCCACCTCTCAAGTCTTATATAGAAAACGCTGCGCGTTCGGTTTCAATTTAAAATTTACTCGCTATCAATCCAGTATAACATGTCTCTGATTTTCAAACACACTAGGTTTATCTCCTAAATAAATCATCTTGGTTTTCTTCAACAAATGTGTTTATATATATATATGACAAATACTGGTTTTCCATGAAAATATAAAAACAGCCTTATAAATACACAGAGGTGTAGATATCACGTCCAATATACATGGATACTCGTTATATAACCTAACAAACACTATCAACTCCTAACTGCCCTCCTGGCTGTTTAGATAAGTCTCCAAAATTACGTTTGACGATTTGACGCGCGCAATTGTCCGGTTTTCGTTCATAATTGCGACGTTCTACCTTCATGTTGTCACTGTAAAAAAACAATAAGCTTTAAAATGTGTCTTTTTGGTAACAGTCGATACTTCGCCAACAAATGACACCATTGATTAAGTTTGGCATAAGTGACTCCAACAACTCACGGAGTGGCTCTTTGAAGGCACTAGTGCACGCTTTTACGGTTTAAATTTGCTATTTTAAGGTTTACGAGGACTTATGCATTCACTTAAACTTTCTATCGATGCAATGAAATACTAAGCATTCTTTACAATTTATCTGCAATCAACAATGAAAACGTTAAGACTGTCGGCTTGGACATATAAAAATCTATGGTTAGCTGTGCACAAAACGGATAAATTATTGACACTTGGAAACGGCTGAACTAGTATTGTGTGCAGCTATTGAATTTACCTAAACTCTGAACTGAGAACAAATTATGAAATATGTTTTATGAAAGCAATGTTGTAAATTAACCAATTAAAACACAGTATTAGCATTGTTATTAGATTGACCAAAGCGTCTGCCGTTTCCGCTTCTCTAGTTATGAGCAAAATCTTAATATTTCCGATATCGTGGTTCATGCGGATTTAATGTAACGTAACATTAAATACTTCCGGCCGTTAAAAAACCACTTTACTTCCTGAATACGTAAATATTTCTTAAATTACTTACGAGGTAGATTACTTGAGTGAGGATAGTGAGTTATATCAAGAGATATGCAGTATCTGCGCATTCGTTGTTTACAAAATATTGGCGTGCACTAGTGCGTTTCAGACTAGAAAATATTTTTCAGTTTAGGCACATACAGTAATATTTCCAAAATGAAAATAACAGACGACACCAAATCCGTGGACATGTAATAAAATATAAATTAGTAGTTGACAAATATATTTTTACCTCTGCATTTGGTTGTCACCTTGATTCATTTATTATGCCTTTTGCAAATATAAATGTTCTTAGTCAGCACTGGAGACGAATGATTTGCTACGACTTTAGGGTTTCCTCGATAATAGGGTCACTGGCCATATTTTCAATTAAATCAACTATTTCTATGTATTGCGATATTTTGTATTGGCCTATATCTGACCTGTGTTGCAATGTACTTAGGTTTGGGAACCAGTGTTTTCGTAGACAAAACGTGTTCGTAGACGGGGTGTTTTCGTAGACACTGTGGGTTCGTAGACAGATTAAACGGTGTATGGGTTCGTAGACACATTATAAAATTCGAATTATATCTTTATATTTTATTATTGATTATTGATGTTATTATAAATACTTATACAATATCATTATAATCATTATTTTGTGAGAGTTGCTAATCTGCCAATCGTCGCTGATTGATGGTAAATCTAAATATTATCTGGCAAGTTAGCAACATTCTAGCGACAGAAGTTTCGGGGTGAAGATTTTCTGGTGGAGACCAACAGACGTCGACCCATGCCATAAGCATAAGATAAGATTTCCCCTTCAACGAGCTCGATGAGGTTGAAAACGAAACATTAAGTTGAAATAAAATATTACATTTACGCTCTTCTTGTACCGGTTAACTTAAAACGAATAACAGAGTTGCGTTTTCTTGATTATGAATATGGCAACAGGCGGCAGCACCGCATCATCGATCAAGTATCCCTACGCATTCAAACGCCTAACTTTTGGTTTTAACAATGATATTCAGTGCTGTTCAATTTCGCTAGATGAAATTGAAATATATGAACCTATAAAACAGTTTCATTTCAAGCATAGTGACATACGAATGATAGAAATACCTAGTATACATAAATGGCACTATTTTTCAATAAAGGATAGCGGAAGCTCAAAGCATTAACCGACATCAGGTTCCTGTAATGGAGGCAGGTTTCGATATGACACAGATTTATATTATGTCCTTGTTTTTAAAGGATAAATGATCTTAGTAGACTAGTAACATATTATTTTGGATACATATAGTACGAGCGATTGAATTGAGAAACAATCAGCTTGACTACATCAGATAAATAACCGTTTCGTTCTGTAACGATTCCGGTTTAGTAGCAAGGTAGGTGTGTTCAGAAAGTAGTTAGTTTTTTATTGTCTCTTTTCATATATCACAACACACACATTATGCAGCATAATACTAAACAAAATACGCCATGGACATTGTTCTACACTCATTCGTGAGTTATATTTTGAAATCTGATGTGTTCGAATTACTGTCGCACAGTGGTTGCTGACTGTTGTCAATGTCATGGTCACACTGAACAGGTTTCTTTGCAAATATTATCACATAACGTCATAACTCAGGTTACGATGGAATGTAGGCTATATCTGCATGGAGAAAATCATGCAGATGTGTAAAACATTATGGTGTGTTTCATAATTTCCTTTTGATGACTAAGTTCATAATGTAACCCTAATATCTTAGGGTAGATTCAGTGTGAAAAAAAATCTTAAAATTAGAGTAAGACTACTTGCCGGCAAATCGCCCCAAATAGGGTTATGGTATGTCATATGAGGGATCTTTCCTTTTATTTTACGATTAATGACCCATCCCAAGTTCAAGTTATGATCATGGAGAAAAAATCACTCACACAATTCCATTTCCCGCATGAGACAGAAGCTAATTTCCAGAATGTATGAACCGTATTAAAGACGTGAAGTCATCTGACTAGTTGTATCTTACCAATATTTTCACAAACTTTAGAAAATAATCTTTGTAATGGTTAAAATACTGAACAAGATCAAGAACATGAAAACCCATTATTCAAAGGGAATAATGTAGTTTATGGCTTGGTTATTTCGGACTATGGTTTGAGCTTTAAAAAAAAATACAAAAAGTGGAAATAACTACAGATATTCAGATATGTATACCTTATGGAGTACAAAATAAACATTTTAGATTGTAATTGATTAAAAATTGTCCACTAAACTTAGATGTATAACCAAGTAAGTCCAAGCTGTCACTAAACTACATGGTTGTGGTCTGAGTGATAAGCTTGCCATATTTCTGTTCTCCTTGATGACAAATTAAACCAAAACGAGCACTACAGATAAGCTTTAATTTAATGTGAATGACATATTAATCACAGCAACACTTGCAAGAAATTGAAAGTCAAATAAGAGGCTATCGAGTAATACCATCATTTCAATTTATCTTAATAAAACTTCCATTGATTTATTTATGAACTTATGTAGTTCTATAATGGCAGATATCTGGTTGTCATAAAGGAAAAATGCTCAATTGCAAATTATATCTAATTACAGGCTGTTACACTAGGAATCCTATTTGAATCTGATAAGATTATATAAAAGCAAAGTTTCCAATAAAGTCAAAATGTTTATCCTATCTAACTCTTTGAAATAATCAAAGTTATAATCCAACAAATTAAAAATGAGAGAAAGCGGAGTTGATATTTTTAACATTTATTTAGAAGAGTTAAAGAAATATGTTGAAACATATTCTATTCTTGAAAAAGTACAGTTCATGGCTGAACTGGCCATAAGGTTCCATAGGGCTTACTTTTAGGCCGCTCTAACGCATATTCATTTCAGTAAATGTACACAAATAATGATAGTTATTGGTTTACATAAGTCAGTCGACCTTGCACTTGAACTTGACATGGATTATTTTAACCATCGAAGGCAACATATCTCAGTAATTTTCATGCGAAAGATATTATATGAGATTCAAAGTATTTTAACATCACAAGGTAATGTAATAATTAAACAACTTGAAATCCCACTTTAATTTTAATGTTTATTAGTTTGTTCATACAGAAAAGACATTAAAATTAAAAAAACAAATAATTTTTCAAAAGGTCATTTGATTAAAAAGATATTGATGTTCAAAGTGTGTACATTTTGGCCTGCACGATGCGCAATTTGTAAAAGAGAAAGAGACATGCCATCGATCTGCGTTGCTGCGCGATGTAATGACACAATATGTAATAACATTGTAGATTTATTAAATTGCGGTATTCTCAACGGGAGAGAAATAAGTTGCATTACTTGATAGTTGTTTTAAAAGTGTTGTCAGTGAAAAAACGTGAAGGTGTGAGTCAACAGTGTAAACAATAACAGAGTGCATGATTGGTTAGGGTGATATGTTGTGGCAGGCTAATCAGACAGTTTGCCATGCGTTTAAACGAGGGTTGTCTTTAAATGCAATTTAAGTCATTTTCCTGGTTTATTTGTACAAAGTCAATTGTATGAGTTTGTTCTTAATTGTTTTAAGAACCATTTTTATGAAACTCACCCCACTTGAGGTTATGTGATATTTAAAAAACAAATACTTTTTATTTTGATGAAAAAGTGTAATTTTCGTTTAACATTAATCCAGACGCTACAGTGTCGTGTCCACAGCTTGTCAATCAAAACAGTAAAGAAAGACAGATGATTTATTCACGTCTTACAAATCATAATATGTATATAATCTTTAATATATATTTATATATAATCTTGGAACACAAGTACTTTTAGTTTTTATCTGTTTATGAAAATCTAAAAAAGTGACTGCCATATTCATAAACTTGTGATTTGAAAATGCTGTTTCTCTAAATTTCCTTGTAGATCTTTTGTGGCCAATGAAGGCTAACCAATTCCCTTTTGCTATTCACTCGGACTTCTATTGTTTATATTTCCAAGTTTTGTTTCGCTGTGATGAGTTATTGGGCATACTTTCTATGCTCAGAAATTAAACCTGCTCAACATATCACAAAACTTCAGTAGTCATAGCCCTGTCTGTCCGTCCGTAATCATTGGGTTCAGGAATAAACTCCAAAAGTTCATTTGATCTTTCTGAATCTTTGCATGAGTATTACCCGCCTGCTGAAGGGGTGCCTTTATATATTTTCAGTTTTCAGGAAAATGTTTTTTCCCAATTTCTGAGCTTCAAAAACACTCATCATATCTTTCTACTCAATGATTTTTTTTCAAAATGTTTATCTTTATACAATTAAAAAGATATATGTTATGAATTATGGGCGCCATATGGATATGTCATCTTCTGATGACTTGTTTAAATTGTCAATTGATTCATCTGAATTTACATAAACAGTAATGTTAACATTTTACTCTGATGTAACTGATTTAACTTTGATGTGCTTTGATGTAACTGGTCATTGATTGTTATTTCCAAGAGCTCAGCTGAATGTGTTTGGAAATTAAGGGAAAACTTTTTAAGGTAGGACACAAATTCCAGATGGGGACGAGGACATTTGACAATAGTCAGACAGTGTAACCTTTATCTGTACCCAGTTTGTGTCTGAAGTTTGAGGTAATAGTCTAATCAATCTCATCAGTTAGGCTTGACAGTATTTGCTCTTGTTCTCACTCTTAAAATGACGTCCCTATCAAGTAAAAAAATGTACTATCTAGACAAAAAAACAAATATTTAAGCACTGTAAGAATAAATTCAAAATTAGTAATTGGTTTTATGAATTAATCCAACATTGCTCAATAATTACAAAATGATGTTATTACACGTTTTTCGGCGATTCTGATTGGACGAGAGCTCTCAAAAACATGCAACCATTTCTCGATGAATGCAGACAAATTTGCTGTTATACCTCGTGCATTCATACTTTATGACGTCACAATCTGACAGAACAAATTGACGCGACGGCTAGTCCGGTTATGACAACATCGCGTTACTTTGGTTTTTTTTGGCAAAATAAGAAATGAACGCATATCATTATCTTCCTAACTGAATGGATAACCAGATAATACTTTCCTCCCCCAGAAGAAACAATTACCTTCACCGAAAACTCTTGATTTTAATAACTACGAGTCCTGAAGTTGGATAGCTCGAATCGTTTTCACAAACGGTAGCCATTTTGCATGTCACGTGATATGCTAATGACGGTTATTTAAAAAATGCGGACTGAAGTTAAGACGAACTTTGATTGCATGCGCGTCAATGCTGATAAAAACGAAATTAAATCATATTCCGTTTTATTATATGAAATTCGTAATTTTAATTCCACCACGTAATGTTGTGTGTAACACGCTGCAAAATAATGTAATGTTCACGACAATTATTCAGGTTTAGTTGAAATTATTTAAAAAATCTGTGGAAGTAGAGTTTATTTTGTAATTATAAGGATTGTTTTACATTTTTTGTGCCTCTATCGATGTATAACAGCAACAAATTTTGTATAACATCGCTACGCTACGCTACGCGATGTTATACAATTTGTTGCTGTTATACATCGATAGAGGCACAAAAAATGTAAAACAATCCTTAAGTAATAAGTCAATCACATGACATCATTGCTCAGTATTGAGTCAATCTTCAGTATCCATACAGATACAGATACACAACATCAAGGCTGGATTAGTGGGCATAAGCAATGATTCATGATCTTAAGTATTGCTAAGTTTTGCTCAAGCGGCAGAGAAAATCAACTTACTCGCTCACTCACCACTCAATTTTGATTTAATTTTGATACGTTTCATTGACATGAGAACTGTTAGTTTCACAACAAATCATGGTGTTTCACAAAAGCTAATGTATTTTGTAGTTAAAAAAAACTCAAATCAGGATACCGTGACATGTATCATATTAACATTTATTACCCATATGGTTAATCATAAGTGGTGACATATTTTCAATATGAGCACATGTGCACATATCACTTTTGCCTAGCAACGATTGTTTCAGAGCGAGTTACCGTATTACGTCGTCTGTGACGTCATAAAACCATTGTTCGTGACGTCACTGTTGAGGGCCGCCGGAAAGGAAGCATGCCGCATTCCGTGTATTCTAAATTAAATAGAATCGGTAATAAAGAAATTATAACCCTCGGAAGTGTGTCATATGACTTTTACGAAACTCGTGCGAATTTATGTATTACCCTCGCTCTCGCTCGGGTAATAAAAAATTCGCACTCGTTTCGTAAAAGTCATATGACACACTTCCTCGGGTAATAATCTCTATGTGTGGTTCTTAGATATTGTGATGCATATTTTGGTGTGAAATATGTGTATCATTACAACTGTATATTTTAGTGGCTAAAATTAAGTGGATCCCCCGAGTCTCCTGGTTTGTCTAGACTGTTTGACTATACTGTGTAGCCAGAAGCTATACGCAATGTGAGTGTGTGTAGCTGACCTAGTCAAAGCTGATGCTTTATCTTTTGAAGAAATGGCATTTTGAGTGAACCCTGCATGGTGACTGTGAGACTCTCCCCCAGCTCTCTGCCCTTTACTCACTCTGAGTCTCACTCATAGATGAGAAAGATATTTGAAAGGGGTTGCATTTATAACTGGCTAGTCCTAGACCTACGGTAGATGATGGGACTAGCAATAATACAGGGATAGCCAATCTGCCAAGTAATCTCACAATGCTACACAATGCTAAACACTGAATTTGCTAATAAACTTGAAAAGGTCTCCCTTGAGTTCCTTTGATATATATCTTCAGGAAACAGATGCAACAGATTGCACCATATTCATGTCTCCAGAAGGGTAAGGTCAAAGGGCAAATCAGGTCAGGTCATGGCAACCTGTTTCTAAGTGATTTGTGGCTAGCAGCAGGTGGTTGTTGCTTGTTGATTGCTGGTGGTTGTGAGCTTAACACACATACTCTCCTTTGAGAAGAAACTGCATTTGGTTTGAAAGACTATGTAAACTTCAATGGAAACCCTTTCAGTATGTGTGACCTTGAATACTGCACAGTTAGTAGAGCATACATATTTGCATTTGTATGGGTGTGAGAGGATAAGAGTGACTAATCCAGCTCACTCAGCATACCAGCACATGTTGAGCTCAGGAAGCCATGGTAGCTGTAGGCTGCTGGTGGGGAAACGTTACGCTGTCTGTCCGCCCGTCTGTACATCTATCCATCAATCCATCTCCCGTTGCTGTCATAGTTTTAAATTGTCCAGCCAATAGAAGAAAAGCTGTTCATATGATTGTGATAACATTTTACAGATATTTTCAACACTAGCCAAGATGTGTTGTGTGAATTCACAAGTTATTTTGTAAATTTAGATTAAATACATAAATTTGTAATTGAAATTTGTCACACAGATTTCAGAATTTTAGAAAACAATCCGATTCTTTATATATTTGGCACATGTTTACTTGGACAGCTATATGTTAGATTAGATAGTATGCATTAAAAAATGTTAATATTTCATTAGCTTATGGCATGGCCCATCTTCGTCTCATCGAGAACTGCTGCACTCCCAAATCTGAAATTTTGTGGGGATGACCCTTGCATGTGGGAGATCTCAATTTGCAACTTTTAGACTCACCAATTGGCAAAGGAGGCTGACATTTTCTGACATTGAGAGACCATCCATCAGATATGGGCTTGGCATGCTTTCAACCCTCAAATCTTCTTTCGTCTATTTTCCAGAAACTATCAATGATAGGAATCTAAAATTGTAAAAATTACCAATTTTGTAGGATGGAGACTAAGATGTGTAAATACAGTCAAATAAACATGCAGGCATATGGAGAAGTGTTTTATAACATACATAGATACAATACATTAACACACAAACAGTAAAATATGAAATAAAAAAACCTGATTCTAAGAACCAACAGCATACAGATACTCCCAATGAAAAAGCAGGCTCAACAATGTGTATATATTTGAAGTCCCCATGGCGCAGTTGGGTTAGATAAACAGTTTCAAAAAAGAAATTAGGAAAATATTTGTTTCAATGTAAATGTTGATTCGCATTTCTGAGAATGTTCACAGTATCCCATTATCATGAATTGTATTTTTCATTGAGGACGTACATGACATATGAGAAAATAGTTATTTTTTAAACAATAGTTCAGCACTGTTTACATTTATTTTGTATAAATACTTGTGAATTTTACTGTGATGTCAAAATATGTTAGTGACGCATGTCAAGAATATATATCATCAAAAAGAATGCAATATATATATAATATATGATAAAACAGTTCAAGATCAGGAAATAGTCTATTATCACATAGAATATTCAATGAATGTTTTGGGATATCAGGAATCCTTAGCTGAGTATGTTAAACCTGGGATGGAAGTGAGAACATTGGTTTAAACAGTCCAAAGTTAGGTCAAATATGGTTGAACCTAAGGCAAGTTGATACACACAAGTAAACTGTAATATTCAGCTTATATGCAATCAACTCTGAATGTGTAGACTACAGTCGTATAATGTACTAAGCACTTAAATATTGATAATAAAGTTTGCCGGAAATAATATTCTGTGGATTTATCAAACAGTCTTTCAAAATATTTGAATTGGAACAGAATCCAAACCTCAGTCAGTTTTTGCACTATGTGTTTAGTTCCATAGGTCCTCGGATATATGTAGGTGATTGGCCCATGGTATACATGTCATTGGTGATCAGATTTGAACATTTGAAACAACTCTAGTTTGAGTGTTGGTGATGTATATATTGAGACTACAGTGCTTGTACATTAATATGTTGTAGGTGCTGTGAAGGTGAGCGAGCATCTGTGGCGGGGCCAGGCAGGCAGGCAGGCAGGCAGGTAGGCAGGCAGGCGGGGTAGACTCTGACCACTCACTGGGACTGGGCCTCCTGTTCCCCTCTCCCTCTTCATCCCTCACTTACAGGCAGACGGAAGGGACTGACATCAAACAGTCACCATGGGCAAGGTGTTAGGCAAGATATTTGGTAACAAGGAGATGAGACTTCTTATGTTGGGTCTGGACGCTGCTGGTAAAACAAGTATCCTTCACCCATTTTCAGAACCTGAAGCAAAGGAGCATTCATTTTGGAGGGGGGTGGTAGGCATTTGAGTTTGGTTTGCTTTCCACTGCTACCTGTCAGGATGAATTCCAATATTCTTTGTAAATGATTAACCAAAAAGCAAACATATATGTTGATATCACTTTCAATAATGGTGTACTTAAACACTGACATTGAAAGTCAACATCTACATGGTTAATTGTTACTAGTGATCATCAAATTCAACAAAATGTCAACACCGCTACCCTGAGTGTCAAAACTGCCACTTTTTAGATGGTTGCAGTATTGACAGTAGCAGTATTGACATTCTTAAAAGTAAATAAAAATTATAATTATCCTAGACAAAAAGCACATAGAGGATATTTGACATTTCTCATCGAATACCATGGATATCTCATCGAGTGAAGTAGAAATTTATATTTTCACGAGTGGCGTAGCCATGAGTGTAAATATATGATTTTCTACTTCAAGAGATGAGATATTCATGGTATTCGACGAGAAATGTCAAATGTTTTATTTATTATGTTTCCCAAAAACCCGTAAATGACCCTAACTATATGAATGGAGAAGCTAAAACGCTTCGCTAGCGCGGCCGTCGCATGACATAATTCAATTGTTTCATGACGTCACATGATTGTTGAATCATTTCACTGAGTAGAATACCATAATTATTTCACTCAGTGAAAATACTGGTTTTATTTTCACCGATAAATGGCATATTTCACCATTCGAAATAAAATAAACACTTTAATTCAACTATTAAGTCACCTTTAATACCCGATTTTAGATAACCGCCTAATCAGACTTGGGAAAAAATCATCGAAGCATGACTTAAAGCTACGCCCAGTGTGTGACGTACTAGGAGGCCACTGAAACTCAGGCTCTTTGTTTTTCTCTGTAAAATAGGGGCAAAAGCATGACCAAAAGAATTCATAAATACAATATATTGCTGCCTCATGATATCAACTTTCCTTCTCAGTCGTCGTATCCACTTTGTAAGAGTGTGACAATCCCTTGATGTGTTTTTCTCGGATGGGTTTATGTAAAAAAATGTTTAGAACATGGATGGCGAGATATCTATCATTTTTGCTTAAAATATATTCTCATATCATGTATTTATTGATATGATGTGTATATTCTCTGGAATGAATGAAAGTTTTTATGAAGGGGATACAATGTCATATATGTTTAATGTAGTGGCATTCGTATCATATTTTGCAGAAAATGTTGTTTCTTTTACATAGTTGTAGTTATCTAAGATATCTTGTTATCTAATAATACATCTCACACTGTGAGGCTATGTCTTTGTCTTTAAATGTAACATCAATGATATAATAACACCTAGTGCAAGCGTTGAAAACATCCTATAAATTCGTAAAGGATAACCATTCCTTACGATCTACTTTTTCAAATAAATGTCATCATTGGTAGAATGAGCCAAATTTCCTTCTCTTAATTCATTTGTGTGAATATATATTCTACAAGATCATTGGTTCATAACAATTGGACAACATGACAATATACTAGGTAGCTGTTGAATGCCAAGAGTTACGCCATTACCACAGGACATTTGACATATTAGAGACCATTGAATTAAGAATTGAGTTTAAATTATCATTATCAAAGCACTGTCTTTGGCTTGGAACAATACAAATTACTAAATATATATTAAATATCAATTAATCGAAGGTTTGAGTTGTTTTGATGACTCTTTTCAATAAGGAGGTTATAGGGGCTAACATGTCACACGGCAGCATGCTTCAGTAACCTTGGGCCCTCTGTTTTGTTCACCGGTGCTAATTAGCTGGTGTTTTGAAAAAGCCTTATTAAAGTTTTTATCAGCTGATTTCAGAAATTAAAAGTTAAGTCACTGTCAAATTCGATTACATTTTTATGAATCACAAAAGTTGTCGCAGTGCATTTCAGAAGATCTTTAAGATTCTCATGTTCCTATTTTGATTGGTGTTATTGATACATTACCCATCATGATTTTCATGTACAGGGTAAATATGCATTGGTTGAAACATATATTTTTAGTGAATTTCATTAAGCAGACAATATTTTTTCCTGAGTAATAAGACTTTTCTTTAGGGTAAAATGTGCAAATACTTAGCTTATCTGGTGCTCTATATGTCTGTTTAAAGGTTTATGTTGCTCTTAACCCTATCTCTTAAGTTTTCGATCCCCCAACCTTAAAGCCTTTATCTATTGAAGACAAGTTTTCATTGTTAAATGCATAATTGTACATACATGTAAAGAGCCTTAACAGTATGTCAGCTGTGTTGTATAAACTCAAGCTGGGCCAGTCAGTGACAACTATTCCCACAGTTGGCTTCAATGTGGAAACAGTCAACTATAAGAATGTCAAGTTCAACGTATGGGTAAGTCGCAGTTTATGCCTTGGTATTATCCAACTACAAAGATACAAGCTTTTTATTATGTGAATGCTTATGGATACGGGTCACACCCTCAGGCTAACATCTAGATAGCTGGTGAGGATTATAATTTAGGTTTGATGACCAAGTAACCCCAAATAGGGGTCACAGGGACCATGCCCTAAAACTTGTTTTTAGATTTTTTCTCTAAAAGAAAAAGTCCTAGTGAGTTAAAGTCTTTCGTACATCCTCATTGGGGGTCAATTATGATTTAATGATTTGGTGCCCCTGGTGCCCCTTTTAGGGTCACAGGTACCACATCCTAAAACCTTACTTTTACCCAGAAGGAAAAGGCCTACAAAGCTGAATTGTTCTGTACAGACTCCTTTCCTAATGGGGGTTATAGTTAAAAGATTTGGTGACCCATGGATCCTGTGTAAGGGTCAAAGGAGCCACACCCAAAAAAACTATTTCAGTCTTTTTTCCCAAGAAGGAAAAACTTTGAAAGTTGAAATGTTGTGTACAGACTAATTGGCTGTGTGATGATAAATTTTACAGCCTATTTTTAGCTCATTTGGCCTGAAAGGCCCAATGGGCTTTTGGCATGACTGGAAAATTCAGCCACTGGTGCTAATTGCGCATTAACTGTAACTAGGCGGTGTTTAAAAATTGAGCCATGGTGGCAAAGCTGGTCAAAATAATATTGAGCAACGTTAGAGGTAAGGACCTCGGTCACAATATTCGTAAAAACCTATTTTCATCTTCTTCTCCTGACTTAAGAGGCCTAGAAAGTTGACTCCTTAGCTGGGGATTCTGATTTATAGATTTGGTGATCCAGTGACTCTTAATAAGTATCACAGAAGCTTTGCCTGGTTAGAGCTACTTTCATCTTCTTCTTCAAGTACAAAAGACCTAGAAAGTTGAAACCTTGTGTAAAGACTCCTTAGAATATCCTCTTACCCCTAATAAATAGGGGTGAAACGGTATGCTTGAGCTTCGGTTTGGTGCATATTGTGGTACAGGACCCTCCCTCCAGTACATTTTTGGTTCGGTATGAAACAAATAGTTGCCATATTTCTTTGAACGAGATCTTGAAAAGTCACATCATTCAAACACTATTGTTGAGAGTTAAAGATCAAACTAAATCGCTCCGAATGTTTACTTCCGGGAAAATGGCGACAGGTTCTTTAGTTCATAAGGATTGTGATATAGATTCTGAGATTCCATGGCCCACAAATGCAGTGTTTCTGTTGGCATTACGAAATACCAGACATTTAAATTTTTCCGGTGCAATAAATCTAATGAATAAGTAGGTGGAAAGATTTGTTTGCTTCTACATTACTATTGAAAGTTGAAACGTGTTGAATTGATTGGAAAAATAGCGGGAATTTCCTTAGATAGTTATCGTAACAATTGGCACTGAGAACAATGAATTCATCATAGAGTATCTGAGTGATTGTATCTTGCACTCTTCATGAATACATTCTATTTTAAGCAAGTTGGGGTTTTCCAAACTCGACAGATTATCACCGAGGCATTTTGTTTTAGATCACTTATTGTTAGATTGATTTGGTGAAAGTGATTAAGTTGAAAAGTTGATTATCTATCGGAAATCATGCCTGCTAGTCTATTAAAAACTGGACAGTCATATTTTTCAATGGACTATGACCGGAATTTATCGGATATCGGAAACACTGAAATGGTGACCCTGTGACTATTTGTCAAATAAATTATAGATAGCCTGATGAGCAACAGAGTCAAGGGCTCTATTTTTTCCAAGTGCACAGGAAGATGAGAAGATTAAGTAAGAGATGTTGAAAGAAGGTTATATTGATGTTGAAGTGTTGTTTGTTGTATAGGATGTTGGTGGTCAGGACAAGATCCGCCCGCTGTGGCGACACTACTTCACTGGCACGCAGGGTCTCATTTTCGTGGTGGATTGCGCTGACCGTGACCGCATTGACGAGGCAAGAGTGGAACTGCATCGCATCATCAATGACCGTGAGATGAGGGATGCTGTCATCCTTGTTTTTGCTAACAAGCAGGATCTCCCCGATGGTTTGTACTCTGGTTTACTTTTCTGTACAATATTATGTTGTACTAATATTTAGAATTAAAATTACAATGTATGGAATTAAACAATAATATTTCATGAAAGTCAGTTAGATATACAAGTTCTCTTAAATTGTCATTTAATCTTCCTTTCAGCCATGAAGCCTCATGAAGTTCAAGAAAAATTAGGATTAACAAAAATTCGGGATCGAAACTGGTATGTGCAGCCAGCATGTGCAACTTCAGGTGATGGACTAAATGAAGGACTGTCCTGGCTGACATTGCAGCGGTCTTGATCCACACCTAGTGGGCCTAGTGTCCAGTGTACTGTAGGAGAGGCAGTCATTTATCAACTAGCCTGTGTTTTATACTTGCTGCAGACTGCATGTCTTCTTCTGTCAGTCTGTCTGGCATATGCAGTGGGAAAGTCAAAAAGACAATTGCCTTTATCTGCTGGCAGTGAATGAACTTCCAAGTCATATAAAGTGGCTTTATTCAGTTAATTGTATCTAACAAGTCTGTTCTTCTGTCTGTCTGTCTGTCTGTGACCTTGGAATAGCTGCTTGGTGCTTCAATAAGTATGTAAAGATTCTTAAAGATTGGGCCTTAGTGTATATTTTGCAAGTAGTCTTTGAGAAACATATGTACAGTGAATTTTTTCTAATGTTATTTTGAAAAATAGCATATTGACGTCCTTGAAGTGGCAGACAAAAGATCTCGTTGTTTCTGACAGACAGGCAGACAAAAAGAAAGACCGAGGGATTAAGGAATGTCAAACTAGCGTGAGACTGACTCTCTCGGTTCCACTCCAGCCCCCTGCACCTCACCTCAAACATGGCTACAGCGCTCTGTGCAGCAAAGTTGATCGGCCAGAAAGGTGATCTTCATATCACAAACTTTTCCTTATTTATTTATAGTCAAGGTTAGAAGTTATATCCTGCCATGAAATACAAAAATATGGGGTACATAAGGATGCAACTTTGACTGACTTGATTGTACCCGGAAAGTTTCGACCAATAGTGTTACCATGGAAATATGTTAATGTGAGGTTTAGAATGAATGCCAATAGGCTACTTAATGCATTTATTTCCAGGAAATATGGGATTTAAGAGGCAAGATAAATACCTAGGCCCACTTACACAGAGCACCCTTTGGCTAAGGTGATTGTAACTCAATGTTGAAATATGAGTAAGAGCACCCGTAGTCCATTGGGGCTTTGTGGAATTATGGCCTAGAAGATTAAACTTAAGTTACTTTCAGTCTCCAGCAGATTTCAATTGGAGAATCAGCTGAGACTCTGCCTCTTGTAGCAAAAATAATAGCCATTATTTTTCAATTGTTTGTGTACTTGATTATGATAACTTCATTACAATAAAGGTCATCTTCTGTTATACTTCATGAACTATAACGAGGAGAATGTGAGAAAAAGATATACAAGATCATGAATATGCTGTATCATGTAATACTTGTAGGAGTTTAGTGATGTGATGACAGCATTCGGTTGCAGCTGCAGCTGGCACGTTAAATGTCACATGTGTATTGTCCCAGTAGCCGTGAAGGTGCATTTGACTTGTTCCAATTAGCAAGATCATCGTTTTCCTTTAGAACCATGTCAACATTGTCGAGTTGCATGCAATGTTAACTTATTCATCTTTCGGAAGGAAGACCTGTGTAGCAAGACAAATACACTCTTGTATGTGTGTGTATGTTTTACTCACTGTGTCTGTCTGTCAGTCAGTCTTCCATTGCCTTGACAGTTTGAAGAATGAGTCACACTGCTGTCTGTCTGTCTGTCTATAGGATTGCTCAGCTGGGGTCTTGCACTTAGTAAATGTGGCTTCAACTCACTTCAGGAATCAATGGTATGATAATGTATTTCTCTTACAAATTGAAATTTCTTATCATTTATTTCACTCGTGTAGGTAGCTTAGATGACATAAGCAGAAAAATAAGTTTGTCTCAATGGGGGTGCATAAGTTGAAGCCTCCTGGATTTAAGTTGTAGCCTAACGTCTCTTTGCTGTTTCATTGGCAGACACTGCTTAATTTTGCTTTGACTTTTTTACTTGCCAATCAGTGTGGTATCAATGAGAAAAAAATCAGATGCACACATGTTCAGTTGGAAAGAAGATCAGTTTGAATGCATGCAGTGTGATCCTTGGGTGCTTGAGAGTCAGGCCGGTAGATAGGTAAGTAGATAGATAAATGTATACCTACCAGCAAGCTTCTGTGAGAGGATGTATAATCTCACTTACAGCCTCACATGAAGTCACCATGTGGCAAAGCCTCTTTTAAGTGAAAGAGAAGCTCGTGTTTTTCATTTTCTTTTGAGATTATTATGCCCATGTTTTAGAGTTATGAGTTTGAATAACATAAGCATTGATTGATGTGTGATACTTGCATTCAGTGCTGCTTAAGCAGAACATCAGCTATGAAAATCTTGATAATTCAAATCTGTTCCTGTCAATATTCACGTGTGTAGGCATCAATGTGTGGTAAAACTTGATGCCAATGGTAGTTGTAATGTATTCTAGAAAAGAATCTTTGCTTTATAAATACAGAAGGCCAAAATTTCATTATTTCTTCAGAAGCTTAATGACTCATTCTGGCTGGATTGTACATGATGGAATAGTGGAGAACCAATGGGTCCTGCAATTAGTTACATACTCCCAACAAACCCAGTGTTTCCATTGGCATTATTCATGTCCGATGCCTTAACAAGATACCGGACATTTACATTAAATCTAATCCATAAATAAAACTGGTTTTCTACCATTACTTATGGCATTGGGTACTATTTTTCCCTGATACTTTTGTTTGCTTTTTCATTTCTATTGAAGTTAGAAACGTGTTTGAAGCAAGAATTGTTTGTAAAATTGCGTGAATTTATGCAGTTAACGTAGCCAGTCACCAAGAACAGAAAATTCAGCTAAAGTTATCAGAATGAGTACATGTTTGAATGGAATTGGTCGAAAAGTAGTGAGAATTTCTGTATACAGATAATATAACCATTGGCTCTGAGAAAAAATAAATCTGCTAAAAAGTATCTGAATAATAATTTTTTGCACAATTTATGATAACATTCTATTTTAAGCAAACAGAAGTTACGTAGACTCGACAGATAATCTTCATATTGTTTTATTTTAGATCACTGATTTTGGCCAATCATTTAAGTTGAAAACTTGACTTTTTTTATTAGACATCATGTCCAACAGTCTTTTAAAAAAACGCACAGTCAAAATTTTTTTTCACTGGATAACGGAAACCCACACTGCTATTGGCTGATATACTGCCCAAGTGGTTTTGAACATTAACTCACTCACTCCTAAGAAACAAATATGTGTTTGGGCCTGATTTCAGGCTTGTTGAGTTGAAAGCAGGAGAGGTTTTCATCAAGGTCCATTGCTACTTGTTTCCTCTATCATTGTTTCTGGTATAATTACTCTCAGATGCATACGTTTTTACACATTGTTTAATTTTGTGTGGATATTTCACATAAATGATTAAAGTATTCAAATTTGAAAACTTCGAATGGGAGAATTTTCTTTTCATTTTTTTATATTGAAGTTGAGATTTTCTTTGAAAGTTGTACATTGCCTTTGTAAGTGTTTTAATTGCATGTAAACAATGACATGAGAAAGGCTACCTATGTATGTATCTAACTGTATGTATGTATGTAAGTAGTGCATGGTACTCATGCCGTGGACTCCGCAACTCTGTACATACTGGACTATTCATTCACTGACATTTTATACTCTAAATAAACACAGATTGAGTCATTGTTGTGTCCTGTGCTTCCTGGTCTTTCTGCTTCAAGTGTAAAGCTGACCATCCATCCATTCAAAGTACTGATGCATGTCAATTCACTTCTGTCATTAGTTGGAAAGATGTATGAAATACAAAAATAACCATGCACAAGAGTCTGTTGATTGAATTTCAGGAAGATCAGAAATAAACTTATCTAAGCAGCTACATAACATGAAATAGAAGAATCTCTCAAGTCAACAAGTTTTATTAACAATAGAAAGAATACATCTGAAATCTGTATGCAACTCGTTATGGAATAATGAACTGTAATGAATGCTATATAAATGCTCAAAGCTTGTATTTAGTCCATCATACTAATACAGATAATATTCTCCTTCACTTCAAAGGACATGTCTTAAAGTTTTGACTAGATCCAAATTTCACATGATAAAAAACATTTCTTGGAATGAGATCGACTGGATTACATTGCAATTTATTTCTTTGGTACAAAGCAGAAAATCACCAAAACATGGATCTCAAATTCTACACAAACATTCTAAAGTACACTGCTTAACCAATAAGGAATTCATAAAAATACATACAGTACTGATCAAAAATAATTTATGATTCAAAATTTTAACAAGAAGTGTTTGCTAATACTGGGATGTCCCCATCCCGTCCCTTAATGAAGAATGAAGTAAGAGCCATCCACTTGTTTTTATTTGCTCTTCAAACAGTCTTGTGGTGTTGGCCGTCGTCAGGAAAGTTTTCACATTTTCAACTTCTCCAGAAGAATTTTTGTGCCTAGGGGATCAAAGTTTGTAGTTTTGGTCCTGACAGCCACTCAATTATTGGTGTGGGCAAACATCATCCCTTAAACTTTTAAGCAAATTCTTCTCCAGTAAGCTTAGGAAACTCTTTGTAAAATGGAGACTCAAATATGAAAATAAAAATTTGCAACCGTGCTACGCCAATATTTGTTTTAGAGTGTACATGAAATCACATCCTCCATCCTACAAAAATGATCTTTTGAACTTCCCAGAATTACTGGTTTCAGAAATTATTTTTAGGGAAAATGCCTTCAAAGCCCTTTGATGCACTAACAATAATCTCCATGGGGCATGATAGTTTCAAAACGATTTTTGGGGTGCAGCAGTTCTTGAGGAGAAGTTGATAAAAAAAATCTTTTGACAACAGATAACTGATTAGCTACACCTTGATGTAATATTAAACTTCACATGAAATCCAGAATAAGCTCATTTCAAACGAAATATTGTGAGTATTCTGAGTTCTTTGACACACAGATGTCCTCCCACTTAGTTAGGGATGATAATGTAAGGGACCTGTTAATGTTGCAAGTTAAAGTGCATTAATCACATAACAAGTTCTGATGATACACAAGACTCTGATGAAGACTACAACAAGCACTGTATGTTTGACTCCTGAGACACATTAACATGACTTTAAGGTGCACTGACTTTGCATTTTAAGATTAAATCATAGATACCAAGCAAATATTACTCTATTGAAAAGTAAAAACTTACCAAATCATCTTTAAAAACAAGACGTAAATGCTTCAACTGGCCGTCTATAACCAAATGTTGTGATACAATATATATTTCCTTGATAAACCTGTCCATACAAGAAAACATAACTGAATAAACCAAATAAAACAAACTGAACAAAAGTTCTAAATAATTTTGAAAATAAGACAATTACAAATATCACAACACATGGAAATGAGTCAAATTCAAATTTCAATGACCTAGAGAGTTGCAATCACCTTCTAGTCTTTTCTAGTTTTGTTTCCAGTACATCATATGGTTATGGATAAAGCCTACAACCTTATACATTGGAATGTTGCATAGAACTCATTGTTTCTGATAGACACTTAATCACTTGTCATAACACACTCAATTTAACTATAAACATATCCACATAATGATATATCTATGGACTTTGTAGCTCATCAGATTGTGTTGCTAAGATTTGAAGACCTGAAAGAAAATTTGATCAAATGGTTCTTCAAGTACAGCACAATACCATGCCATAACTGAGGAATTAAGCTAAAGTTCAGCAAAATTAGTGTCAGTGCTTCACATCATACTTCACATTCATTTGAAGCCAAACGAATATCTCACAATCCCTCAAATGACCACAAATTTAAAAGGTCACCATATTAAACTGGTGCAGACATATCCATCAAAACATTCTTTCAAAATGGATTCAAATAAATCTATAAATTCTGATGCAGGTTACAAAAATGGGGCTTTGGGAAGTCCTAGACCCTTTCCCCTTCCCTCCAATTGACCTGACCACCAATCAAAAGGGCACACAGGTCAATTAGTATTCCTTTGTGAAGACTAAAGAATATTATAGCTAAAATGGATGGAATCATCATGACACCGCCCTCTTGTTATCAGAAATGATCTGGGCACTGCAAATGATAATCGCCAGCTCAATGCTTCGTCTCCACGTGACGTCATTTTAGATTTTCTTTATGAAATAAAAAAAAAATTGTGGTGACCAAATATTGACTTAAAGATTTTAAAGCATTTTAATAATTTTTTTATACAGAAGGACACAAAGTTTTGCTACATTCATCACTTGTGACGTCAAAGTGGGTTTCGACCGTAACCTTTTGCAGATTTCATCATTTTGTTCATGTACAAGTTAAAAATGAAAAAATAAATTCGGTACAATAGAACAAATTCCATTAATTTTAGCTATAATAATGATAACATTTTTTTCAGGGCATTATCATTTGCTAAAGCCCACAGTCTTTTCAACTGCCCTCCTTCGTCTGGCAGTTTATTGAAGACCTTGGAATGGTAAGACTAATTCTGCTTTAAGCTACAGTATTTTATTTGATTTGTTGGTGAAATATCCTAAATGGCTGAAATCTATCAGACTAATGTACAAATTCTCTTGAACATTTGATACATTACATTGTTTGGCTGGCAGCAAATTTCATCAAATGTAGAGCAAATACATATATATCACTATAACCTGATTTACAGTTCTCTACTGCAGACAGAGTTGCCGAGACCCTGGCGCAATTCAAACCACGGACCTCTTGATCCAAGGCCGAACACGCTAACCACTTGTTTTTTTAAACCCATCTTACATCAAGTTGCAAAATTGCAGTTGCAAAGGCAGCTTTCTTAAAAACAACATAATCAACAGAGAAGACTGCCTGTTGATTCTCCAATACCCTCTAATCAAACCTGACGTAAGCAACAATGAAGATGGATAAATAAAGTCTATGAACATTTGTTGCAAACTGCTGTGTTAACAAGGAAAAAGTGAAAACATACCCCCGCATGTAGTTTGACCTCCCTTTACGTCACATAGATTATTTGAAAATCGGGAAGTCAATCATATCAATGAATAATCACATTCAAAGGAAGAAAGTGATGGGTCATGGTAACATCACATCAAATCTGTGGTTATCAACTCATAAAATATGCTCTCTACATAACAAAGTCAGGAAATTGTCCTACACCCTTGAGGCGTAACACCTAAAGGGTACAATGATACCCAATAGGTAACATTCAGACCAAAGTCTCCATGTCGTATTGTGTCAAGTAATGCTCAGGAAAAGAAAGAAATTAATGAAATTTGGCAGTATCTGGTCAAATCTTCAAAACATTTTGGCAACCTAGGTCTTAACCCCTGAAAAGCACATCAACACCCCATAGGTAACATTCTTTTTAAATTTGAAGATTCAAAGTTAAAGGTTTTGAGTTATGGTCCCGGAAACAATTCCAAACACATGGACACACAGCGCGCTACGTACCCAGACTACCTCGTAGCGGAGGTATATATATAATTTGGTTGATTTCATTCAACTGGCAATGGAAGTGTCATGGCACCGCTTTATCATATTTATGGCGAAGAGCCGCAGTGTTTTGTTGTAATTTCTTTAAATAATGTTTACAAATTACGCCAATTCTATTTTCATACAGTACAGCTACCCGTTACTTAGAGTACTAAAATTGTTAAAGCTTGTGAAGTCATCCATATTTACAAAAGAAGTTTGAGAAGGCCTTTATAATTTGCATTTTTTTCCATTTACGCTCCAAACAGATTATGAAAATCACAATTGACCTTATCCTGCTAAGAACACTATCCATTGTATGATAATTGACATCATGTTCTATATTTCTTTTATATAAAATAGAGCCATAGGCTCTGTAGCTCATCAGCCTTTGTATTGTTTAATGTTCAAGAATATGATGCATAGTTCTCCAGGACAAAAGACAATTGAAGATCTCTGGGTGGACACCCTGACAATCCCATATTGACTTTTGCACTTTTGTAGGAGAAGTTGAAAATGTGAAAAGTTCACCGATGCCATGCGATCAGCCCATCTGACTTTTCAGGGTGGCTGCGGGAATCCCCCAATGGACACTGATACCTTATTTTTAAGACAATTTGTTAAGGACGGCTCATGAGATTGTATTAGCAAGTGTTTGAAAATCACTAAAAGTTCCATAGTCACGGTCAAAATACTAGACTGGTGTTGGCATATTTTTTCTAAAAAGGTAGGCTCTGACCAAATCTGAAGATTTTGAATACAATTGGTAATGAGCTGTCTCCTTAACAAGAATCCAAGAATACCCCATTCAAAAGGGGAACATAGTAAACAGGGTGACAACCAGGCAAGCTTGGGTGACGAAAGGGGTAGAAAGAAAACCAACATTTACATATTCCATATACAAAGTTAGAATAACGAAGGCCTTACGGCTATCTAGTTCTGCTCAAGACATATATTTCTAAGATACATTTCCATTGTAAAAAGACATTCTAGAAAGTTGAAAACCCCAAAGAGCACAAATACATGTGATGATTAATAAAAATACTAGGTTTTGTTAAGCTATGCCTCACTGTTTTTCAGTTCTGCTGCATTTAACAATGTAATCATGGCCGATGGACGATGGAGCCAACCAATATATCCTCCCTAATTACATGCTAGGGAGGTGGGAGGATAACAATTCAAACACATTGATAGTACAACAACATAGACAATAAAGTTGAACATTGCTGACAATACATTCCAACATTACTGACATTAAAGTCCAACAATAACGTCAGTAGTCAGTATCAATATTAACAATGCATTTAATTGTTCAACCTTTTTAAGTAACATAAATTATTATAAATATGATGATTTCAACTTACATATATATTCTTATTAAACCCATATAAAGTAAGGATAGTATTACAGGCGTAAAGTAAGGAAGACATTTTCGAATTCCTTACTGCATAGTGAATTGGTATTATACAACTGCCGGTCTAATGTTTTGTTAGTCTCTTTCCCCACCCAACAATCATTTTCCTAATTCAAGTAAGGAATTAATGTTTTTAAATGCACTAATAATACACTTATTTTTTTACATATAAACAAATATAGGGGGAAGATCAGTCTGATATTGTTAGTCAAGAAACTGCAAAATGCTTTGAAATATAAAGCCATTGCCTCTGCAGCTCATCAGGCTATCTATGATTTATTATACAAATGGTCAAAGGGTCACAAGTGGAAGTGCCACAGAAACACCAAATCTATAAATTAGAATCCCATTGAGGAATCTGAACACAAATGTTCAGTTTTCTATGCCTCTTTTTTGATGAGATGAGAATAGGTTTCTAAGCTGTGGTCCTCATTTCGTATCACAGAATTACCAAATCTTTAAATTCGAATCCCCATCAGTTGAGGAGTCTGTACACAAGGTTTCCACTTTGAGAAATATTCTTCTTGAGAAAATGAAAAGAGGAATCTAGGGCGTGGCCCCTGTGGTCCTTATTAGGGGTCACAGGTTCATCAAATCTATATATTAACTAAATGAGGTTTTGTGGGACACTGCAAAAGCAAGGCAGGTCTGAAACTGAGGATTCTGCCTTCCTTACAGCCAAAATAAAATGGGCATTTTTATATATATCACAAAAGGTAATTGAGCATTAAAGTAAAAAAAATGGCACTTACAACTAGTAGCATTTGGATATAATAACTTCATTAGGGTAATTTCACATAATTTTGATAATTTTTAGTGATTTTAGAACTTGTTACTTTTAACTTTGACAATGAATGTGTACATGTCCAAAGAATTCCCAGGGGTTATGATCAATAAATGATAAGTCTAAGATCTCGGAAATCTAATTTCGATTTCAAGATTTGACTTATCTTGTGACCTTGTCCTTTGAATTCAAGGTTGTAAAAACCTTTTCAAATCTTGGTACTTCTCGAAAGTTAGTAGTCCTCTTTACACACCTGTCTCAGGTATCCAGGTTACCCGTCCTAGCCCTAAAAATAAGAGCCTCATGGCACCAACACTTTTAGAACTTGCGACCATGACCTTTGACTTTTAATGTGAGCGTCTCAAATCTTGTTCCCAGGGTATAAATAGGAAGTTATGTATATGAGTTCTGGTGGGAAAAAGTTCTAGCTTAATATGATGTGCAGCGGCGGCAGTGGAAAACAGACAAAAACTAATAGCAGCCTCAACTTAAAAACCTCATTAGAGTCTGTACGCAAGATTTCAGATTCCTGAGTCATTGGTTCTGGAGAAGAAGATGAAATAGTTTATGGACAGGGATGATCAGGGCTTTTAGGTTAGATGAGCTAAAACTTAAATTTGACCCTAACTTCAAAAGAACTGCTGATGATACTATGTAATTATGATGTCACAACCGACAACCACGTCATTTCCATGGTCTCGTTGGAAAGAAGCTCAGTGTACAAAAATCCTCAATAGAATTTCTAATATTCAGTTATTGATAAATAAAATCAAACTTGCTTACGATAACATTTTGTGACATTGTAAATTGTTCTAAATATCTTAATTCCTTTTTATTTATCAAAACACCTTTCTGGCATAAATGTCACCTTCATTCGTGGTAAATATGTTCTTTTGTTTGTTTCCTCATTTACATACATATATAGGTGAATGATAAATTAAAATTACCTTCTATTCAAATAATAGTTGTTCTCTTATATTGCAATCATAGTTTGACAGTGTTGTTATTAATAACCACAAGTTAGGCCGACAAAGTAAAACTTCAACTGATCAAAACTGTTATAATGTTAGGTTTTTAAGTAGGTATTTTGGAAAATGATGTTACAAGTGTTAACATTCGGTGACCCCCTGTTATCATTCCTGAAATCGTTTTCTTATCAAACTGACCACATAATATTAGTTTTAGAAATATCTCAAATGTTTGTGTCGGACGGACGAAACTGAATACTATGTCCCCTATTTCGTGTGACAATTAGAAAATTAAACGGATAATTGAGGTATCAAATCATCAGTTGAGCTGGTCAAGTCTTCATCTTGGTTGCATTATGAGTCCCTGAAACTTATTTAAAGGATTTCAAAATAGTCGATAAAAGTTAAATAAGGGTATCTGATTTATAAAGAACATCATAAATGTGCATTTGGATGGTTTGTAATGAATTTGAAAATGTAATGGAAGCAGCGGGTCAAATAAGTTTCTCAAACTAAAACCTTGGCTTCACTATACATGGCCCAAATGCACATACATAATGTGTTTATATATCTTAAAGCTACAAATAAAAAACTTTTAACAATAAAAGAACCCTTGCTTAACTTTACTATAGCAAAAATATTTCACTTGCACCTCCAGTAAAATTTCTATGCACTATATATAAAACATGTTTGTATATGAAGAAATACTGATTGCTCTAACACATAGCAAATAAAAGAAAACAAATGACTTCTCAATTGCTGAAAAGCCTTTGGAAAAACACAAACACCAAGCACCAAAAGCCAGTAGAATCTCTAGTTCTTATCAACAGTTGAGTCTACACTTTGCCAGAAAGAGAGCAATGCTCTTGCACACATCCATGTCCACATCCTGTGGAAAGAGACAGATTTGGTTTTCAAGGGAGGACACAGCTTTGAACTTCTTGTCACAAGGCTGGCCCTTCACCTGCATCTTGACGTGGCGGTCCAACTTACTGCTGTCTTCGTCCACAAAAACAATGTGTTTCTTGCCCTGCAGTCGCACAAACAGACATTAATCAAAACTGCTGACATTGGAATTTTACATGATCACTAACTTTCATTTCATCAACTTATCAATACATACCATATCAATGAATGAAAATTGGAGATATTTCATACAACATGACAAGTATCTGACAAGCAAAAAAGTGAACATCACTCTCTTACACTCCCAGCTGTGTACCTCTGACCAGATGAGTTACTAGAAATTTCCTAAGTTTGACATCCTTAATACAGACTAATAACACAGAAATTGACCAAAAATAAGGAAGAAACAAGAGTATTTTTCACTATTTAAAACATATCGACTCCCCCCAAAGTACTTTTAGAATGATGCTCCAAAACTATACCCTATTATCAAAAGACAAAGTTCGAATTGTTGCCACAGAAACTTTGTACCGCATCAGGCTATCTTTAATTCATTTCAGAAAGGGTCACAAGGTAACCATTTTAACTGCCACAGGATCACCAAATCCATTATCTTAAGCTGAGGAACCTGTTCACAAGACTTTAACTTTCTAGGGCTTTTGCTTTTGGAAAAAGAGAGGGGGATCGGGTCTGTGGCCCTTAGGTTGTTAAGGGTCACAGGGTCCACAAATTCAAGACTCATTATTTAAAATCAGCTAAGAAGTCTGTACACATGGTTTCACATTTCTATCTGTTTTGCTTGTGGAGAAGAAGATGAAAATAGTGTTTTTGGGCATGGCCCTGGGGCCTTTATCAATTGTCACAGGGTCACCAAAACCATAAATTTGAATTGCTATCAGCTAAGAACTCTGTACACAAGGTTGCAGCTTTCCAGGCTTCTTGCTTCTAGAGATGAAGATGAAAATATAGGTTGTTAGGGTGTGGTCCCTGTGGCCCTTATTAGGGGTCACAGGTTAATCAAATCTATAAATCAACCCTTAAGATGCGGGCGCCGGGCTGGTCCGTGATGAATTGAGCTTTGCAAACATGAGGTCCTGGCGAGATGTGACTTGCACACTTAGTTTTTCTAACGCTAACTCATTATTGCTGCGGTCCTCAGTGACTGATCTCGGCACTTATTGTACAGTAGCAGTGTCAGTTCAACCCTTGTACTTTCGATCAAGCTGTCGCTAAGTTTCATTGGTGTGGGTACATGTTCCGAAAGTTATGCAAACATTGATTATGACTATCATACCGAAATTACGCATAACAATCACTCATTTTTTCCCAACTCCATGCCGCACATGCCAATAACCTTCTCACACCGACTTTCAGGTTGTTTCATTTGAAGTATTATTTGTTGAACATATCCAGTTGAACCTAGAATTTAGGCGAGAACAGGTGAACACCTTACGCTGTGTGACATGAGCATGATTTGTGTGAAAATCATGCAGAGCCACTATAAAGGTGACTGAGTGATTGTTAGTCAGGGCAGTTGCCAATGTGAGGTCATGGGGTGCAGTTTTGATGTTAAAGCTGCACCTGGTGAGTGTTCCTATAATCTTGCAGGGGCAATTTGTGTATGAATTGGTGATGATGAACTATTTTTACCTTTTTGAATGACCTGATGTCACCATGACTTGATGTTAACTTTCCAGGCAAGGTCGCTAATGTTTCTTAGTAAATGATTTTGTTGTTGTAATGTTTCATGGCATGCCATTGTAAGTTGTTTTCCTGTAAGATGTGGGAGATTATGTTGTATTGAACAAATGTTGTGTTTGTAACTTGTGATTCGTTTTTCTTGTGTGAAGATTGGTCAAGCTCAGTAAGTTTATATTACACGTAAACCATGACACCGACCTGCGTGCGTGCTATCTTTTACTTAGACGCATGCTTTCAGACCATATGCACAACCTCTTATTGCACGCTCTATGATCTGAAGCCTTGTTAGGATTTCAATATGGCTTGGATCATTTGAAAGAAAAGAAAATTAATATTCGATATAAAATACATATCTGTCCTTTATATAGTTTTATACCATTAATTCACACCATTTTTCAACAAATTTTGACAATTATATCACAAGATAGAGAAAAGATTGATTTTAATTCATTGTAAATTTGTACAGGCAAAAAGGTTTATAAAGAGACAGCAAGCGCCGCACAAAAAGCTAATTTTTCTCTTCTCTCCTTGTGAACTGAGCAGCGATTTTGTCATCTACTTTCCTTTAGTACTTCATATCTTTTGAACTCCTTTGCGCATTTTGATAACTGTTATATCACAATAAAGAAGAAAAGGTTGTCTTCAATTCTGTATAAAATGTGTTCATTCACACCAAAAAATATTAACATAGTGTAACAGTAAGTGCCGCAAATAGGGAAACTTTGGTACTTTATATCTCCGTAGCTAAATGATGCATTCCAAAAACATTGACATCATTGTCAAGAGAAATAAATTGTCTACAATTTTATATATAATATACATTTGTGCTAAAACAAATAGCGATACAGCAAGCGCAACATAATGGGCACATTTGTCGCTTTTCTTATCATGTGATCTGAAGTGCGATTTTCATGTACACTTCTTTCGTACACAATAATCTTCTACACCACTTGCCTGATTTATTTTACATCTCAATAAAGAGGAAAGGATGTTCTTCAATTCCATAAATCGATCACACATGTGCATAAATAAATAAAGGAACAAGAAGTCCCGCAAATTGGATAACTTTTGCACTTCATATTTTCTTAACCAAAGATGCCAAAGATGCCTAAGGCCAGGAAGCCGAGGACTAGAAATTGGGAAGGTCCCTCAACATCAAGCGATGACGACTTCATCAACAAGGTCCATGCCATTGAAGCTTCTGATTTGGAATCTACTGATGAGAGTGACAGTGATAGTGATAGTGATAATGATAGTGATAGTGACATTGATAGTGATCAAGAAATAAGAAACATTGCAAGAGACATAAATAGCTCGTACGGGTGAAACTATGGCTGGTACTTCATCAGAGGAAGACTTCAATGGCTTTGATGAGCAATACAATAAAATGGACACACATTTTGATGACCTTGACAATGGAATGTTGGACAGAAGTTCTGAGGCCACATGGATGTTACTGGATGTGTTGTTTTACTGGTATGGTTCTGAAACCCTGTTGGGGTGGGATAGGGCAGTGGTAAGCGCATTCGGCTTCGGATCAAGAGGTCCGTGGTTTGAATCCCGCCAGGGGCTCAGCAACTTTGTTCTGCAGTAGAGAACAGTTCTACACGCAGTCAGGTTTGGGGTTCATTGCTGCACTGAGTTTCAGCGCAGTACAACCCATGGTTCGCTAGTTCCAGCCGATGCTCGCAGGTTTCACCGCAATGCGTAGCCACAATGGTGTTGCGGGCTTTCTCCCTGCAATAATACTAGCAGCCGCGATATAAGTGAAATAATCTTGAAAGCGGCGTTAAACCCCAACTCACTTACTCACTCACTCACTGAAACCCTGTTGTAGGTTGAGGCAATGGTATGATACCAATGCTGAAGAAATGAAAGTCTCGTAGCAATGACTATAGCAATGTCTCTGGTTGTACAGAGAAACTTTTCTGAGTATTGGTCAATGAGTGATGTGACGTTGACGCCTTTCTTTACCAAATGCATGCCTCGTGACAGGTTCAGGTTATTGCTCATGTACATACATTTGAATGATAACAACCAAATGCTGGGATGAAACACACCACATTTTTCACCAATCAATAAACTTGGTTATTAGTATCGACCGTGTTGACAAATGGTTGGTGCCTTGGAAAGGCAATCTGAGAATACCGACAAGCCAAAGAAGTAAGGCCTACATGCTGTGTGACTCAACCAATTGTTATGTTTGCAAGTTCAACTCTACACTAAAAAAACAAATGAATTTCTTTCTGTTGGTGGGAAAACGTATGATCTCGTCATAAACTTGGTGAAGGCTAATGCTGGGAAAGGATATCATGTGCTCCTTTAATTCCTGTAATTTCTATTCCTCTGTGGATTTGAATATAAATGTATACAGACTTGAGGAAATGGGAACTGCTGCGATGGAAATGCTGAGAGGAAATTACAGAGGCATTCCTGAGAAGGTAAAGAAGGCACAGAAAAAAAACAGAAGAAAGGGGATTTGAATGTCTATCACAATGAAGACCTACACCTTTTGAGGCAGGAGGACAGGCAGTCACTGTTGCTCATGTCAACCATAAAAGAAGCTGAAATTGTAGAGGCAGGGAAGAAGAACAGTGACTGGGGAACCAAAAACGAGACCACATATTGTGCATGAATATAACAAATACATGGGAGGTCTGGATGGGGCCGACCAGATGCTGTTGTACACCCCTTTCAAAATGAAAACTCTTAAATGGTGGAAGCGTGTGTGGTTTCATGTGTTGAAAGTTGCTATGTTGAACTCCTACATTCTTTATAAAGAATTCTCAAAAGATAAAACCTTGAAAACGAGCTGTCAATTCAGAAAAGACTTAGTGCTGCATATGATCATCTTCACCTACAAAGAAAAAGTGCCTTCCCTGTGTAGACGTCCTCGTGGCCGGCCAAGCACGAGCGACGATAGTGTGTTAAGTCTTCATGGTCGTCACTTTCCATCAAAGATTCAGCCTGTTGGAAAGAAGAAGAGGCTTTCCCGAATGTGAGTTGTTTGCTCCAAAGCAAAAAGAGAACTACTTCGAAGGGCAGTGGAAGGAACCAATCAGCCAGTTTGAAAGAAAAAAAGGATAGGCAGAGAATCTTTTTACAAATGAAACGAGGGTAATAGTTTCCATTAATTGCAGATTTTGAAGTCGACACCCATACCATTTTCCCACCATTACTACATTTAATGTCAGTCATGTAAATCCTTTACCTAAAAATGATGAAGTAAATGTTAAATCTATTTTTATGATAATCCTAAGTTTGTGTGGAGAAAAGACAAATGTGATGATTTTTAGGATCATGTTGCACAGTCTCTGGGCTATCGTTCAGTGCACGTGTTTATAGGGTTAAAGGTGCATAGGTTGACAAGTGGTATGATAAGGAAAGCGAGGATATGAAAGCTGATAAGTTCAGAACAGTGGATGAGTTCAGATTGAGTGATGATCAGTCTCTTCTGCTGAAATATTGTAAACTTAGGAATCATCTCTAAGATAATGATTGCTAAGTTTACAATATTTTGGCATAATGATCTACAATCATTGTAGATCATTGTGCCATAGTAAGCGGGACACTATGAGGATTCTTGTATTCAGCAGCTGGTAGATCATTCTGCGTAAACTTCTTAATTTGACTAATGAGGTAAATGTAGAAAGTTCAAAGATTAGTTCTGAAGGATGGTTTGATTATTTCCAGAGGTTATACAATTTAACAGATGTGGGTTTAGACAGTAATATTATTGAGCATGCTGAAGGTGTTCTGAATAATCATGACAAGGATCTGAGTGATTACTGTGCTGATGATGATGCCAATAATGTGTTCAATTCTGATATTACACTGGGAGAGATTGAAGAAGACGTAAAAGATCTCAAGCTCAGAGATAATTAAGAGTTGTAGTGGTCTTCTTGTTCTGTATTTGCTACTTTTGTATACAAATATTCTTTCTACAGGTAATTTCCCCACTGAATGGTGTAAAGGATGGTCGTTCCACTTCATAAGAAAGGGCGTTATGACTGTGTGGATAATTATCGTGGTATATCCCTTATGGATTCTTTTGAAAACTTTTTTTGTTATATATATGTAGATTTTACTGTTTTTTTGTGGATTTTAAAAAAAGCGTTTGATTCTGTGAATAGAAATCTGCTATAGTTTTCAGTCATGGAGATAGGTGTTCATGGGAAGTCCTTGTCAGTTTTACAAAATCTGTTTTCGAAAATTAAAGCTTCTGTTAGACTATCTGGCACTTCAATAACAGAGTATTTTTATTGCTTAGGCGGATTTAGGTAAGGATGTGTTCTCAGACCGTTTTTATTTTCAATGTTTATCTCAAAATTTCAATCTATGTTAAACGCTTCTAAGGTCAGAGGTATATTCATCGTTGAGGAATATCTAGAGTTGTTAGTATTGAAGAACGCTGATGACTTATGTATTTTTGATGATAGTGTACTTGGCCTGCACAGGAAAATCAACATCCTATGTTAATTTTGTAAGTCATGGGGGTTACAAGTTAATATGGATAAAACCGAGACCTTAGTATTCCTTAGTATTATGAAAAATGATATTTTG